>CM055880.1:14561720-15161720 GCA_029582165.1 Portulaca oleracea
ATAAAGTTAACGTTTAGCGTTTGGAGTAGCGTTTCATATTTTTCTGTCGCAAAATACCCCTTGAAAAATTTATATTTGGAAATTATCGATATCCTTTTATGTCAATTCACATTAATTTGATAATTCAACCGCTAAATTTACCGAATACAATTCTCATTTGAACAGTCATCCGTTATCCGCTATTGAAACCGCTATATCCAATTTAGTATGATATCTTACTACTATAGTTGGAGAATCAAGTTGGCTGCCTTGAGAAGAATTTTAGAAGGTACAAGATATTGTGATCCTTAGATCTAATATGCCAATCAATCTCAACCTTAAAAAATATTTACGATAAAATAAAATAGAAAAAGGTTGTGTATTAATCATGCAGATGTTAAAAAATTAACTACAAAGCTACACTATTCACGTCTCCTTAATTGTTAACTTCCATGCGGACTTATCAACAAATTTCATTGTTAGCTTCCGACCCTCATCTTAATTGTCGTATATAGTCGCAGTCCTTTGTAATGCCCGAACCCAGGCAACTATCGAGTCTAAATTCTACGGATAACCCTTCCCATAACTACTTCTTGTCATAAGACAGTTCGCTTACCCGATTGGCTGGGGCTTAGACAAGACTTAGAAATAAGCACTAAAGGCCTGGTGAAGCTCCACCTTTCTCTCCAATTCCCCCTTCCCCAAGCAGGAATTATTTATCGACAAGATTTTTTGACCTGAACTCTCCTCTCTGTATCGTAGGTTACGCGCTGGGTAGCGAAGCGCATCTGTTTCGAGTACAGAGGCGAAGAGGGGTGCTAACCCGACCACCCAACCCAGCAGGTCAGGGGCGGGCCGGCCATAGGTTCGAATCCTGCCACCTTTCTTGTGGATCATCCTGTGGTTACTGGATGATGGGAATAACAAAGTAGAGATGGTGTGCATATGTAATTACTCCCTCTATTTCATACTAATTGTTGTATTTGGAGATTGTATATATAGTCAAATTCTTAACTTTTAACCATAAATTTTTCAATATACATAATGATATTTTATATACAATTAATACCATTAAGTTTGTAATGATAAATATTATCCAAAAAGTACAATATTACAATTTTTGATAAAATATTATATAAAAGATTATCAATTACATAATGACATTAAAGGCCGTAATATTTAATTAACTGACAATCAATATGGAACAGAGGGAATATATTTCATGCAGTACACCCTCCTTTTCATTTAATTTGTCTTTTTATTGACTATGAAAGTCTCGAATAATATTATGATTTTTCAAACAAAAAGACTTTCCATAGTTTTATGGTTATTATACTCATGGGATGCGGGGGTTAGGTACGGGTTAGCGAGATCGGGATCTCGGTAATTTTTGGAGGTTCCGGTCCCGGTTGTAGCCGTGAGCAAAATTTTGCTCTTGGTCCTGGTCCCGGTCCCGGTCCTAATTCATCGCAGGCAGGAAATGAACTGGGAAATTTTTAGTCTCAGTTTCATAATTTTTGACACTTATTATTTGATTTATTTCCATAAACAACCCACACAAATAATACAAATTTTCTCAAATTTCACAAATGTCGGCGCCAATTTTTTTTTTTTACATAAGCACTATTTCCCATATTTAAATTACACAATATCTAATACATAACGTCTTTTTCCGGAGTGATTTAGGTTGCTTCTATGGTGAATTTAGTATTACAATTTCCTTCTGTTTGATTGATCATGTCTATGTTTGAAATAATAAGCATCCCTACCTTACAACCCATATTGCAAGAAGCACTATATATGTTACATCCACTTAATTTCGCATGTTTATATTTCATAATCTTATTGGGATTTTTCAGCATCTTTACCACATATAACTGTCTTCCACTCATTTGACATCTCATTTATAATATTATCTTCTATATTAATTATTGTTTTTTTTATACGTCCACATCTTAACTATTATTGAACTTATATTTTTATTGTAGTTTTGTTTTACTTATCAAACAATTGTTCTTCATGGTTAAGTCTTATGAATTTCATCTTAATATATCATCATATTCGTACCCAACAACACTTCAACATTTTTTTTAATGTATTTATATATGAATGCTCAGTTATTTATTTTTTTGTTCGGGGCAACGCCCGGGTATTTGCTAGTATATATATATATATATATATATATATATATATATATATATATATATATATATATGTAAATTGGATTCTTGTGGGATATGACTGAGAGTACGCCCTAATATAACACTTTGTCACAATTTTTAATAAATTTACGAAGTTTCTCCCAATTCTTTTCCCTTTTTAATGAATTTTTTTTTATTTTTTCCATTTTTATTCATTTTAAAAAGTCATAATAATTGCTCGGAGTCTCAAAAAATAATTTAAAAATTCTTTTAGTAACTACACTTCATTATCTTTATTGGGTGGGTGCAGGAATGAAAAAAAAAACAATATAGGGCATGAATGAAAAAAATAAAAAGAATGTGGAGATTGATTTGGTACCACTACAATCTAATTTTATTTATTATTTTTTTTGGACCACCAGAATGGAAAATTAAAGTAGGGATTACGAAAATCCAATTTTCATATATATATATATATATATATATATATATATATATATATATATATATATATATATATATATATATATATATATATATATATATATATATATATATATATACGGATCCAGTAGGAAGAAACTTCAGGTAGGAAGGTAGGAAGAAAAGATCTCAGCCGTTCATTCTGATCCAACGCACGAGATTAAATGTACACACATGTGCCAAAAATAACAACCACCTATGTATATTACAAAACCACTAGTGGTTTTGCTATTAAAAAAAAATCAGAATCAGTTAGTTAGAGAAAAAAACGGAATAAATCAAGGGGAATTGAAGGTAAGAATATTCTAGCCAAAAATAGGGTTTTTCATATTGGAAGTTGTACTGGGTGAATTCAATCACAGTCAACCGTTACTCCATTGCACTCCAGCAACGCAAAGGCACGTCTTCATCGTACACACGAAGTCAATGGCGTCGAACAGGTGAGATCGTCTAGCGTTTTTATTGTTCTGTGCACAGTTAGAGTCAAACATGTATGATATCTGTTACATATATATTAATATAGTCCAACGATTATGCATTGACGGCGAGAGGATGGTGTGGGTGGGTCGATAGTCATGTTTTAAGAATCTCTCAGTGTTGCAATTCACGAGATGCATACAGTGCAAAGTGGAGAATCAGACTTTTGGATGTAGTCTACATTGGCCATGTACCCCACCGGCAACTATACAAATCGACATTGGGTGTGGTTTGCATTAGGGATATAGTACGTATGTTGTAAATATCAGGGCCACAACCAGTATAATTGTTGCCACAGTCAGTATATGTGTGTCCACAATGTGTTGAAATTTGTTTACATTAACTACGTACATTATAAGTGTGTACACCAAGAGGTTGCATGCATACGTGATGAATGTGATCATGTTCTAAATATATATGTTTAAGGTGAGCCATACCATTCCGTTGTTTATTACATGGCCCACAAACTGAATGTGCACGCTGGTAAGTTTATGAGTTGGGTTGTATTAGTAGAGCCAAAGCAGGTAAACATGGGGGCACAATGTATATAGTAAGTCCTAGTAAAAATTCATATATTTATCGACCATGGCTACAGGTGTGGCGACAGTGGTGTCACCGGTGATGTTGAAGCATATTTTGGTGTGCGGTCATTGTGCAGGCAACAATAAAAACACTCCCCGTGCGAACCCCAAAGAGGCGTGCAAAGCGGAAGAAGAGCGGGATCAAAATTGTTGTGTAACAAAAGGCATCAGCAAGAAGATGCAATTTCTATGAACAAATAGCCAACCACGACAACAGGAATTGCCCTGAACACTACCAGTGAGGCGTGAAGTAATACGCAAAACGTTGCATGTGGTTTTTGCATTTTGTGTTTTTTATGGTCTGTATTTATTGTGGGTTGTTGATCAGCATTTGTTGAATTCTGGTTAAAAAAAACAATTTTAATTTAGGTCAGTTTGTGTATTGGACTTGGCATTTATAGAATAAAAAAGCTTGACCTCACCACTTATGCAGTGTGGCCAATGATTGATGATACGTGTGTACATGCTTTTTGGATGGTGATTGACTATGTATATTCAATGTAGATAGTATGCTTGTAGATACACGTGTTAGGTTTTAGGTTATCTATTTCCTAAACAGATACAGATTAATTGGCGGAATATTATAATAGTTATAAACAATTAATCAAAACAACTGCAGAGGCTTTAGTAATTATACCTGATCGCTAATTCTTGCTGAAGAAGAGGTTGACCTTCCAGATTCCAATGCTGAAACCCTCTACTGAAAAGTCCACGCAGCACTCCGGGAACCCGATTGCTAGATCGACCCGATCGAGACGAATCTCAATCTAAGATGTATGTGAGATTGTTTCAGGAAACTGATAGTGTTTCCTGAAACTAGAACTGCAAACTAAAAGAGAGAGGAACTTAGGAAATCACCCTGGTATCTCTCTAAGAGTCGAAGGCAGTTGGTGTGGAATAATCTCTCCCAGAGACCCCTTTATATAGTATTTAGAAAACCTAGGGAAAGCGTTCAAAACCCTAAAGGGCCGAATTAATACGATGGCGCGTTTTCTGGGCTCAACACGGTCCGTGTTGAAACAACACGGTCCGTGTTGGACTCCAGAGAATCTAATTATTCGGCCCATGGACACCACGGATCGTGGTGTCTCAACACGGACCGTGTTGGGTCAACACGGTCCGTGTTGAGCCCAATTCGGTCCGTGTTGGAATGATTTCTCACAGAAATCAGTTTCCAACTTTTCTAAACTTGATACAATATCATTTAGGTTACATACATTGTTCCAGGGAACTGACTTGTGTGACCCAGTAGGACCAAATAATATAGTTGTAATTCAACATATTTAATTACTAATTATAGAGGTCTCTAGCAAGAAATATAATCACTATATTACTTTGGTTTAATCTCCGTGTATATCGAACATTGTCGGGACATTCCCAACAATCTCCCACTTGTCCCACAAGTGTTCGATTCCTTGAATTCCCTTGTCACTTACTGTCTCACGTTCGGATAAGGTAAGCTGATGTCATCCTTATGTAAGGTCCGAAACGTTCCTCGATCTCCGAGTTTAGACTTTGAAAAACAGACGATCAACTATTGATTCAACTGAGCTCGGCCAAGCATTTTCAGTCCAATCTCACCGAGTGGCCAACGAGACAACTGTCCCTAATAGGGAGGACAATGCCATCTTGTTCAGACACACATTCTCACATGATCCAACTGTAACCCAGACACCGCCTTTATAGCCTACTGTTACGAAAGACGTTTGACGCGCTCCAAAGTCACAGCAGACCATGTAGTCTATGTATTGAACTCAGGATTTAGGAATTTTGAGTAGTGAGAGATCTTATGACATTCCTAACTTAAAGAGCTCCCACTGCGGGTCAGTTCGGTAGTTGTTCTCAACAGTACCCACGTGATTGATTTATGATGTCATCACATCACTATGATCACGAAACTTGATCATCACCTCAATCCTACATGCTAATTGTGTTGATATTATCACTGTTCCTACGTGATAATACAATTAGGAACCAGGTCGACTATCGACCAAGACTAGCGTTATCAAGTTCACTAATGGGGTTTCAGAAATCGAACCTCATCCAATTTCCCATTTTGAATGCGCTAACCTTTTTGGACATTTATATAATTCTAAACCACAATTGATGTAAATTTTAGAATCTTATTCTCAATGATGAATCAACAAGGTCATAATTCATGAACAATTCATGCAAATTTGACTTGTTAATATTCCGGAATGTGTTTAATACATATTGCCCATGCATGACTATCATGCTATAACTACAACAGGGGTTTAGTACATAATACTTGCAATGAACCTCATACATATACCATCTCACTAATGACCTTTCATATAGGAAGATATTTCCAAATCACATGTTTGGATTCATAGTGAGCTTCAGTTCCTTTCCTTGAGTGATGGCTCCTATCAATAAGGCTTCATTTCTCTCGCAAGGCTAGAAACATCACCCAGTTCTAAAAACGAACTTCGCAATCCTACGTCACACACAACTTCTAAAGTCGTGTCATACTTGTCTTATTTATAGAATTAACCGCATGTCATGTTAGGAACTTCTTCCAGTTCACCTCAATACCACTCAAAACAGATCGTATAATTTTCTCTGACATTTCAGATAATCATATTTCTTTGCATGAGTGTAGCATCAATGCAACTCTTCACACTTAGCTTTTATCAACCACTTTAGACTTAGGACACATCCTTAGTTTTGCTTATACATATACAATGTATATGTTATGTTGGACTTTGAACATCTCATGGTATACATTAATCTCACGCCTGAAGCATGAGTTATATGTCTCATCCTTCTTAGAACTTCTGATTGTTTTTGAGACAATCAAATTCCGTAAGGACATGCCATGATTTTGGAAATTAATCCATTCTCGAAGTGAGTTGAACTATTCAACACCTAGTTAACTTTGATTCAAACAATCAAAATCTTTAATCTATCATTATAGATGTTGTTTCCAATAAAATTCTTAGCCCCACCAATCCTTCACTTTGAAAATTATTTCCAAGTCAACCTCAATAGAAGCAACATTGGAATATTCTTCTCAGTAGGCAGTATGTCAATCACATACAATATCAGAAAATGCATTGCTCCCACTGAACTTCTTGTAAACACAATATTATCTTTGGCACTTCCCAGTATGTCAAACCTTTTTGATATCCTGGTCAAGAAGGTCAATGATTCCAACTCCTAGAAGCTTCCTTAAGACCACAGATAGGCTCTTGAAGTTTTACAAGTATTCCAACAAAAGACCACTCAGTTGTGTCAAGTACACACCTTTCTTCAAAATCTAATTTTGAAGTCAGTCTTGATGTCTATCTTAATGAACCCATGTTTTGCCTTAAAACCTTCATATGCCTGATGGCTCACACCTTCAAACAAATCAACCAAGTTCTAAACTTGGTTGAATACATGGAATCCATTTTAGACTTGGCTGCATGGAATCTTGATTTACTTAAAGCTTCTTTGATGTAGGTAGAGTCATTACTTTCTAAAAGTAACATCTCACGTTCATCCATAGAAGATCGATATCTTTGTGGCTGACGGAGTTGTTTACCTGACCTTGCTTGGAGTAATGTTCATGACACCTTCTCCTCAACGTTTTGAGAAACTTCAACTGCCTCAACCTTGTTCTTAATTTCTCGACCAATAGGAAAAATTTGAACAATGGATCAAGTAGCGGAGTTTCAGGTGATGATTATAGTGTTTTGTGTCTCTCGAACTTCGGTAAGTTCAAAACTCTCCCACTCTTTCTTTTAGAGAATAACATATTCTCTAAGAAGAAAGCATTTTGAGACACAAACACTTTCCTCTACAACAATTTGTAGAAGTGATACTCCTTTCTTTCAGAAGACGGTTCAAGAACCTCTCTTCTCCATAAGCTTCCGATAATCTTTATTCAGTATTTAGAGCTATGGTTAATTGCGTGTATCCCCAAAAGGTAATCGGCAATGTTGACTCAACCATCATTGATCACACCATATCTAATAAGGTGTGATTCCTGCTCTTAGATACGTCATTGAGATGTCATATTCTTAGAGGAGAGAGTCATGAAACAATTTCATATTCTCTGGAATGGTCAGTGAAATCATGGCTCAAATACTTACCTCCTCAACCTTGTTGAAGGGTTTTGATTTTCTTGCCAAGTTGGTTTTGGACTTCACTTTGAAAATCTTTGAACATTTCAAATGATTTGGACTTGTGGCGTATTAAGTAGATATACCCATATCTACTAAAAAATCGTCACTGAAAGTGATGAAATAGTACAGAAAACCTTCTTCTAGCACTAGTGCTCATAGGCCCACATACATCAGTATGTATGCATCCTAATAAGTCATTATCTTGTTCACCAATTCCAATAAGAGGTGATTTTAGTCATCTTACCCATCAGGCATGCTATATAAACATTGAACTTTTCAAAGTTTAGGTTTTCCAAAATCCTGCACTACGCAGTTTCTGAATGCATTTCTGATTAATATGACTTAAGCTTATAGTGCCAGAGTTGTGTTTCATTTGAGTCATTTGTTCAAACTCTTGGCTCAACCATTAGCATCCTTTCGATCTTATCTAGGTGTTCTTCATTGTTTCGCCAAGACTACTTCATTTTGGAAATCTTCAAACTATTTCAACATTCCAGCTTCAGATGAATCTCGTAGACATGAATCACCATGTGTTATTTTATTCATCTTGAAGATTTGAAGTAATTCACCCCTTGTACTTGTGCTCAATTGGTCTACATACATCCATATGCATGAGTGTTTGTTGGCACGTTCACCCTTTCTTGTAAAAGGTACAGTCATGCTTTGCAGACATCACATGTTTCAAAGTCTTATCATTCAAAAGTCTATCACTGTGACGCTTCTGAATGCGCTCTGATTTGCATGACTTAATAGATAGTTACAAGTTTTATGTTTGAACAAGGGTTATTCCTTTTAAACCTTTTGGTTTCGATGTGTTGGGTGTGTTTATACGACATCCTCTCTCTCTCTCTAATTGAGAGCAAGAAACACTTATAATGAGAACATAGAATCACCTATATATTTCTCTTATAAGTCTTGAGGAAATGGATAAACAACCAACTCTTCATAAGGAACTACAACTAATTGTATGTTCCTATTTGTAGGCTGACTCTCATCCTTCAAAGCACATCTACTTTCTTGTAGATCGCACATTTGCATAAATGCGAGTTTCACAGCCGGTATCTTATACTCAAAGTGGGTTTAATAAGGGTAGTGTGTATCATATACGCATTTGCCTAGAATTGAAATCATATCTCAAGTCTTCCTTATAGTTATTCACGCACCCAGTGTCATACATGATCTGGTTGTTAACCGATTGCTGACATTGGTTGGATATGTACAACTGTTTGTCCTTACCTTTCCTTTGACTTCTTGTCTTTGATAGATTTCTTAAATCTTTATTTTCCCTTTGACTAAAAGACTATCTTTGGTCGCCAATCTTTTGGCTAAAGGGGATCTGAGGTTTCTCATGTTTTAAAATAATCAAATTATTTCAGAACATGAGTGCCATCAATTGGCCTTTATCTACCTTAACCGAGACTATCTGGTTATTGGTTTCATATTTGTCAACTCTAACTAGTTCGATAAGCTTGTTTTTGAGTTGGTAATATTGAAATCATTCCTCTAATCTTCAAACATTTTGAAGTTAAAGTTGTATGAATACTATGACATTACATGTATTCATTTGGCTTGATTGACCTCTTAATATTGATGCCTAGCTCAATGTTATATCAAAGAACTGTTTCTTTTAATTCGCCTCCAAGACAATCTTGTGATAGCGATGCCAATTAAGGAATTGGTGTAATTGTTTTTCTCTTTCTTAAGGAGAAAACAATATTTTATTAGTGGTGGATGTTTGAGTGAAAAGACATAAATAATTCTACGAGACAAGTTGGTTCATTTTAATTATTATTCATCAAAAGAAATTAAACTAATTTTAATTTCAAATCAAAACACTTTATTAACTCTCACTTAGTGTTTTAATTTAACCAAGAACCACAAGACCCATGGGCTCAAGTGGACTTTGGCCCAACAAAACTCGGTCCCATGTTGTCTTTGGTGGATCATCTTATGATCGATCATTCAAAAATGACTCTTGGCAAGAAATTTGTATCGAATACAATATTTCTCTTCCTCAGCTCTTGGCCCAAAACTATTTTGATAGCCAATTTGAATTGACCTAGCTCCCACCCTACATTTATCCATCTAAGTGGTGTTTCGATAGGTTGAGCAATAATTCAATTATGAGAGTATGTTTTATTATCCTAAGCATGCAATTCTAGGTGAACTCTTTCGAAAAGCACAAAAGGCATAATAAAACATGCAATAACAAAATTAAAGCATAAATAAAACCCCTAGTATGGCCACCTAGACTTAATCAACTAATTTAACTAAGCCTTGATAGTCTTCAAGAAAACCTTCTTGGGTCATGCAACTCCATTGGATGGGCTCCCACTCGAATCACCACCTCTATTGCTGTTGGGCTCCCACTCAATTTGATGTCTCCAATTACAACCAATTTACAATTTGGACCTCACAATTGAGAATTAAAAATAAACTTAACTGTAATTTAAATTTAAAATTTAATTCAAAGACGGTACGCAGACCGTATTTCACCCAACCCGGTACGCAGACCGGTAAAACTTACTATCTATGACCATACTAGAAGCACATGCAAACATGTAATATTGCAATAAATACATGCTTAAATAACAAATTATAAAGGCATATAAATAATTGCAATATAACACATAAGGAAATAAATACTAAATAAAATTTCCTAAAAGGTTTGCATGATTAATACAACAAACAAAATCCAAATTTTATCTTAGTTATCTAAACAGATTTAGGATTTTATACCTATACATACAAAATACTTGACTTTCCTAAAATCAAGGAGTCTAAAAGATACTATATCTTTTAAAGAAATTGTAAGTTTCCTAAACTTTACAAAATAATAGATTTTATGCCCATTATCTGATTTAGTAGTAATAGGATTTAATAATTAATTTCTAAAATTAATTACAAACCCTAAAACACACGAATTCACCAAAACTGCTGGCAACACGGTCCGTTTTGCTTCCCAGTTTTGGTTAATTTCGTGAATGAAAAAACTTAAATAAAACTATCATAACTTATCGAATTTAAAGATTTCATATCACAGCGTTATCTAATAACCCAATATGAATATTTTCCAGAATTTTAACAATTTTCAAAAGATTGTAAAATTTTAGGGAATTAAACATTTTTAATTCTCCATTTAAGAGGAAAATAAATAACAACAGTCCGATAAGTTTAAAATCAAATTTTATAATTTTCCCATACAGTAGGTTCATCTAATATGCTACTGTAAAAATTTCAGATTTTTATCAAATTTCGAAAATTAGAATAAAATTCAGAAAAGTAAACAATTGTACTTTTCTGTTAATCTGAAAATTAAAGAAAAATTAGTAAACGATTTCGAAAATTCACGAAAATTCTATCCATAACAGAATGGTTATCCAATAACCTACTGTAAAATTTTCAGAAAATTTGCAAATTTCTATAAATATAAAAAATTCAGAGAAGCAACGAATTTATTTCTCTGAGATCTGAAAATCTAAATTATAAAATATAATTTGATCGGATAAATTAACGGAAAATTTTTCCCTAAAAGTATGGTTACCCAGTAACCTATGTAAAAATTTCAGAAGTTTTACAAATTTCTACAAATTTATAAAATTCAGAGAATTAAACAAATTTTAATTCACTTCAGATCTGAAAACTCAATTAAAAATTTATTTTAATTGGGAAAAATCTACAAAAATTATGGAAAGTCCAAAACACTTCCAGACACCTCCAGTAAAAATTTCAGAAATTTTAGAGTTCGTTTGATAGTTTATTTCGATTTTTCATGTTTACGGTAAATAAACTAAATCAGAAGATTAATTCTACAAAACCCTATTTTGCGAATTTAGACCTATTTCATGTATTTCCTACTGTTTAACAATATTAAACATGATTGTTTCTAAAACATTCAAAATTAAATCGAGTTCATGTTATATTTATCAATTAAACAAACATAAAATCGATTAATTAAAGGCAATAAGAAACAAATAATAACAAAGCATGAAATTTTACAATAAAATCTCTGATTTATTATCATGAACATCAAAGATTAAAACTTTCATAAAGATTCAAAATTTTAGGCATAAATCTACTCTAGCATATTCATAATATAATTCAACTATTGACAAAATTAATTATGAATACAAGTACAATACTTTAGCATGCAATTGGTGGCTCTGATACCACTGTTAGGTTTTAGGTTATCTATTTCCTAAACAGATACAGATTAATTGGCGGAATATTATAACAGTTATAAACAATTAATCAAAACAACTGCAAAGACTTTAGTAATTATACCTGATCGCTAATTCCTGCTGAAGAAGAGGTTGACCTTCCAGATTCCAATGCTGAAACCCTCTACTGAAAAGTCCACGCACCACTCCGGGAACCCGATTGCTAGATCGACCCGATCGAAACGAATCTCAATCTAAGATGTATGTGAGATTGTTTCAGGAAACTGATAGTGTTTCCTGAAACTAGAACTGCAAACTAAAAGAGAGAGGAACTTAGGAAATCACCCTGGTATCTCTCTAAGAGTCGAAGGCAGTTGGTGGGAATAATCTCTCCCAGAGACCCCTTTATATAGTGTTTAGAAAACCTAGGGAAAGGGTTCAAAACCCTAAAGGGCCGAATTAATACGACGGCGCGTTTTCTGGGCTCAACACGGTCCGTGTTGAAACAACATGGTCCGTGTTGGACTCCAGAGAATCTAATTATTCGGCCCATGGACACCACGGATCGTGGTGTCTCAACACGGACCGTGTTGGGTCAACACGGACCGTGTTGGGTCAACACGGTCCGTGTTGAGCCCAATTCGGTCCGTGTTGGGCTGATTTCTCACAGAAATCAGTTTCCAACTTTTCTAAACTTGATACAATATCATTTAGGTTACATACATTGTTCCAGGGCACTGACTTGTGTGACCCAGTAGGACCAAATAATATAGTTGTAATTAAACATATTTAATTACTAATTATAGAGGTCTCTAGCAAGAAATATAATCACTATATTACTTTGGTTTAATCTCCGTGTATATCGAACATTGTCGGGACATTCCCAACAACACGGTCTCATTGTGGTTCATTTTTTCATCTGGCCACACCATAAGTCAGTCTGACCATTGTTGATAGATTGTTTGCATTCGTACATTGGAGGTGATAGTGTTAAACCATTTTGTGTACCAGACTTCGCATGCATATAATGATGAACAAGTGACTGATCAACTGTAGTCTTTGTGGTGTGTTGTTAAACAGACCACGATCAACATAGCTTACAGTCACTGTGGACATTAGTGCAATTTATTTGGATCAGCATGGACTACTCGTGAACTAAACCTGTAGTTTTTTTTTTGTGTTTGATCTCAACCTTGATGAGGGTTGTTTGAGGCACTTTACGTTAATTGTTCGCATCATGATGGGGTGTGATTGTTGTCAGCATCCTGAATAGGGGCGATGCGTTTATTTTAATGTGCGTGCTAACCTTCGCATGCTTGTAATGATGAAAAAAATGAATAATAAAGGGTTTTTGGATGCTAATATACTGAACTTTTGGGGTATTGGACAATAATGCACCGAACGTTGATCTTGGACAATAATACACTGTACTTTGGGGGGTGTTGAACAATAATGCACTTAGTATGATTTTGGCAATGGCTAACTTGGTGGCAATCCTATATAGCGGGTGGAGGAGATGAATTGGTCCAAAAATATTTGTCTTCTCGGTTTGTCACGTAAGATTATGACTAAGTTCGCCACCGTCGAAATTGTCTCAAGTGCATTATTGTCCAACACCCCCCAAAGTTCAGTGCATTATTGTCCAAGATCAAAGTTCAGTACATTATTGTCCAATACCCCAAAAGTTTAGTACATTAGCGTCCAAAATTCCAATAATAAAATATAGTATTGTGTTCAAGTCCATTGCGGATGGTTGTCTAACCACATAGCTAGGGGTGGAAATGAGCCAAGCCGAGCCCGAGCTCATAAGGCTTGAGGCTTGGCTTGCCACGTCTAGAGTGATCTTGAGCTTAGCTTTTGGCTTGCCGAGCTTGAAGATGTGTGGCTTGAGTTTGGCTTGCCAAAGCTTGGGGGCTTGGCTTGACATACTCGAGGCTTGGCTTGTGGCTTAACCTTTATGTTTAATTAATACCTTTATTTTTAAATTCTTTTGACTTATAAAAAGGATAAATTAATGTTTTAATTTGGAAGTTGCTTAACATGATAATTCTAGAAATTTTAATCGTTTCGAATATAATTTGATTTGACGATGTGATACCCTAAAATTAATGTCTTAAATCAATATTAAGTGTGTGTGTGTGTGTATATATATATATATATATATATATATATATATATATATATATATATATATTAAAACAAGCTTTTTAGGCTTGCAAAGCCTAACGAGCCGAGTTATTAGTGGCTTGGCTGGCTTGTTTAGCTCACGAGCTCAAGCCTGAGCCAAGCCGAGCTGATCCCAAGCCGAGCTATACAAGCTTTTTGCCGAGCCGGCTTGCAAAGGCTTGCGAGCCGGCTTGGCTCATTTCCACCCCTGCACATAGCGTATGATTTCCATATCATGATATGTAGTGTTTGACGATTGACAACATATGTTCATCGTAGGGGGTACATTTCTACATTTACGGTCGCAATTTGGGGTACTTTAAATCTTACCGCACCAAACATTTTCTATGGCTACTGTTGAGATTTGGCAATCTATGCCGTGATGATTGATTACATATATTCAACATAGGGTGTGCATTTGCACATCCACGACGCATCGTGGTGTGTTGTTAGTATGACCACACCAAGCATTGTATCGACGTGTTGGGGTAGGTTTTATTTTGATGAGTGATATTGTGTAAGACACAATTGATCACAATCTAATGAAGTATGACCACTCACACGGTGAACTTCAACGTGTTTATCCCGCTCGTTCATTAAGAAACTAAACACCATTCGGCCATTTGGGAGTGTACCGAATGTGTGAAACATGAGTATATGTGTTCATAATATATTATTGTTAAAATACGACAATATTCGTTGATTGACCACAGATTAATATATTGTGGACACACCCATGAAGGAAATCGTTCCAGGAGCACGTACTAAGGCTCGTGATCAATTGAACAAACATAAAGAAAAGAAACATGGATAACAAACATCCGTACATCTATTATGGAATATGCGTATCTGTCCAAGATACCTAAGCATTAAAAATACGAAAGTACTACTTGTCTAATCACAGTATACACAATAACACTGTTTGACCACAGTATATTAATATGCGATCATACACACGTTTCAATTCGTATTCATCTACTGGGATCGTTCCATGCGGCAGCCCAATCATAAAGAGTATGTCCTCTGTTATCTCGATTTTCCGACCCCTTCCTAAATCAAGTGTCATGGTATCCAGGTCAAGACGGTCAACTAGCCATTTGCACAAATTACCCGGAAGCAACTTCATCCTTAAATTTATGAAACCACCGAAACCCAAATCCTTGATGACGGCGACATGATCGGGGCCAATGTTGTCGATGATGTATATCAACGGTCTCCGTGACATCCTTGTGGGAAACACGCGGTCCGCACACTGCTCTGCTTGCTCGTCGGGGTCTCAGCAATTTTGACTTGTACCGTGAACCAACAAGGATATGCGTGTCAAACTGATTTCAAAAGACTCAACATATACATCGATATTGATGATCATAATAAAAGTTGGGGTTAAATTAGTTCTTCACGGTCAATTCTACCACTAAACGTGCCCCGTGTCAGGCAATGTGCACACCAACCTGAAAAATAAAGCAAGATCATGCGTGCTATTGCACCATATCACATAGTAAAAATACTATGCATTGTGTGTACCATAAGGATGGCCGATATGGCCACAATGTCGTCCACATTATGGTGTTTGTGGTCAATATGAACAATATACACCACTGACCACAGTATGCTGTCTGTGGTCAATATGTAGACCAACATGAAAAAAAGAGCAAGCGGACCACAATTAGACCTATTTGATCAAAGATCATACGTGCTTTTTTACCACATCACAAGCTAAATGCTCCATATAATTTTGTGCATCAGGTGGGTGACATATATGACCCGTTGCTGACCATAGTGTGGTCTATGTGAACAATGTGTCAAAGATGATCAATATAAACAGTATATACTACTAACCACAGCATATTATATGTGGTCATTGTCCGTGGCCCATGTCAGGCAGTGTGCACGCCAACAAGAGCGTATAGCAAAAGATGATCATATAAACATCATATGCACGCCACTAGGTGGCCCGCCTCTCTATATATGTTGGTCAAGATCATATGAGCTTTTGTACCATATCTCATACTAGGTACACCACAATAGTGACCACATTATGTTACCCGTGGCGAATGTGCAAGAGATCATCCTATAATAACACTGACATCATTATGTTATCCATGGTCGATCAATGTGTGCCACAGTCAGTGGCCAAGGTCACCAGTGTGTACCCCCCCCTTATAATGACCATACTGTGTTATTTGTGGTCAATGGAATGTGAACTTGAGCATTGAATTTGCATGACAGCCCACTCAAGGCATGGGGCATGGCCCACCATGTTTTTTTTTTGGCAAGGACGACGCCTTACATTATAAACATAGCTATTGACCACATTTTGTTATCTGTGATCAACGTGCCACATACAGAAAATGCACATATTCACATGACCACACATTCTCATATCACATCCACATACTCGTTTCACCCACATCCCCCCCGACCCTCACAATCACAGTGGCCACATATGCGGACCCGACTTACTATCGCGCACCCCTGTCAGCCCTATGCCATGTCCCCTGTAGCATACACCCAGCCCCAATCAACAATCACCCATTCCACCCCTACCAACGCACCCCAACCCCCACCCTCCACCCCCTCCCCCCCCATACACTGAATATATCCGTGGTTATCGTACTTGTTGTGTGACCCATCGTCGACGACATGCCTTTTCCTCCATGCCTCTTCTCTATAACGAAATAATAACGAAATTGAGCACGGGATCGCTCTTTTACTGTACAATCTCAAGCATGTTACAATTACATCTACAAACACAAGCACAGAGACACCATCGCTCACCTCTGGGTCCTTTGCCGTCGACATTTGCTACATTGTATGGTTTAGAATAGGGAACAATTATGGCTGTAATTTTTTCGGTGACCTTGAACACCTGTACGGAAATGGCGGAAAAACCCTAGAAATCTCTGAACACTTTGATATCTTCTGCTTTCTCTCTCCAAATCAAGGATGTTAATGCTCTGTGTAGACACTCAAGTGTGTTTTGGAAAGGAAATGAAACTGCCGCTTCAAATCCCGCATAAACCGCATGCAAATATTATTTCTTGTTTTTTTTTTCAATTTATTGTCACACGTGTGGGTGGTTTCATTAGATATTAGTGGTTTTAATGTGGTCCATCCGGTTTGATATGAATGGCTGAGATCTTCTCTTCCTACATTACTACCTGAAGTTCCTTCCATCGATCCGTTCCCATATATATATATATATATATATATATATATATATATATATATATATATATATATATATATAGCGAATCCAGTAGGAAGAAAGATACCGTAGGAAGAAGCAATCTAGACGTACAAATCTGATTTGATGGCTGATAATAAAGCCACATTCGTTCCCCATAAATAAGCTAGTGGTTTTCAGAAAAAAATAAAATAAAATCACTTAAATAGATATGATTAGCTAAATATGATTATAGAGAGAGATTTACTTCCCTAAATTTTAGGGATTGAGTTATCCAAATTTAATTCAATTATTATTATCAAAAACTAAAAAAATAAAAAAGAAGTCAACATTCTATAAGGATTTTGTCGTGAGTCTATTTTGTACGACATCATCATTACTTCTCATACTTCATGACTACACTCCTTAATATCCATGACCACACTCCCATAAATCAAAATTATATCAAGGACCACATTCTCTTATATACATGACCACACCTCCCTAAATCAAATTATATTTTTATTGTTGCATTATATCGATGACCACAATCTCGAATATCCATGACCGCACACTACATAAATTTGTCCCATAAATTTGTCCTCACTTCGAACACACTTTGGTCATATTCAATAGATATATCCAACACACTGCATATCTTTATTGTCGATCGAAGACCATAGTCCCTAATATCCATGACCAGACACTGTATAAAATTGGCCCATATATTTGTCCACACTTTGAACACATTGTGGTCATATTCAATAGATATACCCAACACACTACATAAATTTGTCCACACTCCATATATATGTGTACACACTCTGAACACATTGTGGTCATGTTCTATGAAAAGTGTGGTCATGTTGTATGGTTATAGATATTAGTGGTTATACATATTAGGAAATTTATACTTTTTCAAGGCCTACAAAAGTTCATTGTTGCACTCAAATACACATATCATATCTCTATAATGGAGTATGGTCATGGATATTAGGGAGTGTTGTCACAGATATATATTGATAACATTGACATAATTTTGACCTATGGGAGTTTAGTCATAGATATTAGGGAGTGTGGTCATGGAGTGTGAGAAACAACGATTATGTTCCACAATTTGATAACTTTTGTTTTTTCTTTTGTTTTTTTTTATAATAATGAAGTTAAATTTGGAAAATTTAATCCCTACAATTAAGGGAATGAAATCTCTCTCTCATTCCAAGCATGATTCTCGTCAATTATATCTACTTAATTGATTTTATTTATTTTTTTCGAAAAACACTAGCTGATTAATGTGGAAGGAATGTCGTTTTATTATCAATCATTGGATTTGATTTATACGCTCCAGATCGCTTCTTCCTACCTTCCTACCGTATCTTTCTTCTTACCGGATCCATTCCCTATTTACACACACACACACACATTTTGGAATATATATATATATACACACACACACACGTATGTATGTATATATATATATATATATATATATATATATATATATATATATATGTATATATATATATATATATATATATATATATATATATATTTTGAAATTTTATGTGAGTATATTAATCAAACGGCCAATGGCCAAGCAAAGAACAATCTAGTTACAAAGTATGTCTATGCATTGGTCTATATGTCTAGACTTCCTATTGAGTAGGAGGGTCCTATCTCTTAAGTGTGTTTTGATGCTTTGATGAATAGTAATAGGATCATAATTCTTGTTTTTGAAACATTTTGCATTCCTTGCAAGCCAGACATTGTATATATAAGAAGTGAAAGCTGCATATGCAATCTGTTTCTCTTGTCTTGGAGCCTTCATTTGTTGGATTCGTTTGCACCAAGTGATCCAGTTGTTGGCAGCTGGAAGCTTGAGCCATCCACCAAGGAGCTGCCTTTGAGCAATTGCTGCATTACAATCAAAGAAGATGTGATCAATGGTTTCATCTTGTTGAAGGCAAGTTGGGCATCTCAAATCTATATTTTGGATATGTAGATTCGTCTTGACTTTGAGCTGACCATGCATAGTCAACCAGGCACATAAAGCATGCCTCGGAGTATTGTATCTGTTCCAGACCAGTCTAGCCCAAGGCCACTTAGGGTGCTCTCCTTTTATCCAATCATAGCCTTTCTTCACAGTATAGTTCTCCCTAAGGACGACATCGTACTTTATTTTTTCCTTAACAGCACACATCTTTTTGAAGTACCAGCATACATCTTCTTTTGGTTGGTGCTCCCACTAATCTCCACCTTTTATGTATCTTCCGTGGATCCATTTAACCCAGAGGCTTTCTTTGTGTTGACCAATTGCGATCACCTGCTTTGCCACCAAGGCCATGTTCCAGTGATGAAGATCTTTAATTCCAAGACCACCGCAAGCTTTTGCTCTACAAACTATGCCCCAGTTAATTGGTGGTGCTTTCCTATAATTTTCATCTGCCCCCCACAGAAAATTTCTGTAGATATTTGTGCTTTGTTTAATCACGTGATGAGGGATGATCATCATAGAGGCCCGATACGTGTAAGCTCCCATTAGAACAGAGTTTATAAGTACCACTCTACCTGCATAAGAGATGTTACTAGTCCTCCAACTTCTTATCCTCATAGTAATTTTCTCAATTAGCTTTGCACAATCGAGCTTATTTAAGCGACCGTCCGTGATAGGCATGCCAAGATAATAAAAAGGAAGGTGACCTTCAGCAATATATATATATATATATATAGGATTTTAGTAATCTCTACCATATATATATATATATATATATATATATATATATATATATATATATATATATATATATATATTGTATGTATGTGTGTATGTCTGTATATATACTCTTGGAAAATTCTGGGGTGAGGAATAACGAGGCTGGAGAGCTCTATTTATAGTGGTGTTAGGGTGAAATAATGGGAAATAACAGTTTGTGGATTAATTACTCCGGATTAATGAAGATCGGAGTTTGAATTTGAGTTGAACTTGGAGGAGAAAAAGAGGTTGTTAGCATCGTAGAAACCCTAATGTCCTAACTAGCTGGTTACAAAATGGCTGTTACGAAAAGGTGACTATGGCTAACTGGTCGGTTACGGTGCGTAACCGGCCTGTTACAGAAATTTTTGGGATTTTTGGGCATAATCGGTCGGTTATGCCAACTATTCAGAATAACTTAGCTTAAAACAACCATATTTCAATTCCCTTATCCGACCTCCAATTGACCTGATTCAAAAGGAATTAAAAAGCTTATGGAGTGTACTTTAATATGTGAAAATAATTGGCCAAAAGAGGTCCGTGGAAAAAATAGCATTCGAAAGAGTGAGGTTATGTATGCGGGAAAGGTGGTTTTTGGTTTAAAAATGAAAGATTCATTTGTGGGAGGCTTAGAAATTGATGGAATAGAGAAAGACACTTGAGTTTTTTGTGGAGATGGAAGAAATGTGTGCTATCACATAATTAACTTACTCGAGTCCTAATCCAAACTAAAATAAAATAAAATGTTACAATACGTTATATAAAACTGAGACAGAATCTGGTGTCTACATCTACTTCAACTTAAAACCCCTAACTATTTTATACCATTGTTCGACGGATGACACAATTTCATTTGGACAACATTATAAAAAGTTTGAAATGACTCTAATTAAAAGCATGAAAAGAAAAAATGACCCCCCTAATTAGTTCCTATTTGTTGGCACCCCTAAATTTAATGGCCTAAAGCCGAATCATTGAAGCTGCTTTGGCCACCACCATTCTCCACTACCTTTTTCTCTATTGTCATCGTTGCGGGCGCGTCCTTCTCCTTTCCAGCAAACCTCAAAAAATCGACCGACTCTGACATGCACAACGACGTTGTGCTCCTCCCAAGTGCCCATTTCGATCACCTCCTCGAAGAACTAACGATGCATGATCTCGGTGGCCCCCTCCTCTTTTGTGGTTCCTTCACCAATAAGCGCTGAATCAAATCCCTCGTCGTCGGCCCCACCCGGGGCTCTGCGGGAAGCGGCTCCGCTTCCTGACGATGTTGAAGATGGCGACACAGTTGCCTTGGCCATTGATTGACTTGGCCTCATTGAGGAGCTCGTAGAGGAAGATCCCGAGTGTCCACCAGTCGATGGCATTGTTGTGGCCCTTGCTGCGAATGATATTTCGCGCAAAGTATTTATGGGTCCCAATGAAGGACATCGGACAAACGTCGGTCGGCTCGGCCATGAGGTCTAGGAAGGAGCCGTTTACGAAAGCCTACATGTCAAGCTTGGACTTGTGGTTCTTTTTTAAACGAGGGGAGGATCCACTTTTAAATTGAGGGTAATTTTGTCAGTTTACATTAATTTCATCACTAACTTCATTTGAAAAGGATGTATTTAATCCCTAATACAAAGGTTAGGTTATTTATTACTTTATTTAAAGTTGAAGTTGGGGAAACCTAATTTTCAAAACCTAATGACTAAAATGGTACTTTTTCATAAATCCCTTGTAGTTCATACCCAGTTTATTCATTGTTCTATTAGAGGTTATCTCACTGGGAGGTATTTTTACACCACTTTCATATATGGTTTCAATAAGGTGGTGGAAAGAAAGGAATTATGGGATAAAATTAAAAAGATCAATAATGTGGTTAGTGATCCTTTGTGCTTACTTGGGGACTTCAATGTCATTTAACACTTAGAAGGTAGATCTAACGGCACTCAAGTACCATTGGTGAAGCAACTGACTTCAAAGAATGCATTGACTTTTGTACCCTAACTAAAGTCCACTGCAGAAGAGCTACACTTCTATGGTAACCATGTGCAAACAAAGATTCATAAATTCTTCATCAGTGATAAATGGTTGTTGCAAATAGATTGCATGAGAGTAGATTATCTAATGCAGGGGCTCTCTGATTATAGGCCTATCCAGTTGACCATAATAGAAAGTCCAAAATGCAAAGCTCGTTTTAGATTTTGTAATATGTGGTCTTTTGATAACTTTTTTTTATTAAATTGCCCAACAAACAATTTTAGGGAAGCCAACCGATTGCCACATGTGTGTCTTACAAAAAATCCTTAAGAAGATGAAGCATAGTTTCATGATGATATACAAGACCAGGTATCATGACATTCATCCTCACCAAGAGCTAGCCTGAAGCAAGCTTGCACAAACCCAGCAACTGTTCAATTTGAGCCCTAAAGATTTGTAGTTTATTACATAGGAGGTTAGTGATAAGGCTTTCAAATTTTGAAATAATTTATTTCTCTTATTCCATAGTGAAGCAAGCTGGAAACTTCAGTTGTTGGAGACTCAATTCTAAGTTATGCTTTGCAAGAATGAAGAAATGAAGCTTGCCAGCACCATGTTCGCCACTAAGGACTCAAATAATGCTCAAGTTGAGTTGTTGTTAGTTATGCTCTTATGACTTTCTTCTAGAACATACTTGGTTAGTATAATACTAGTTAAAGAAGTCCAATTGATCATAAGACCATCAATCTTGGTCCTGTTTGGATTGTTGACAAGCAGATCTCCTATTGCAAAGGCTTCGGTAACATAGAAATCAAGAAACAATATTTATCATTCTCAATAATAAGTCCTCTGGCCTTGATGGTTGCTCAAGAGGATTCTTCAACAGTGCATGGAATAGAATCAGTGTTTTTGTTTATGACATAGTTCATGAATTTTTCAATGCTGGTAAAGTATTTACATCTTTGAATCTTACACCCTTGCTTTGATTCGAAAGGTTGATCAACCATCTACTGTTGTTGACTTTAGAAATATATCATGTTGCAGTGTTGTTTATATGTGCAACTCCATGGTAAAGGTTGATCAACCATATACTGTTGTTGACTTTACACCTATATCTTGTTGCAATGCTGTTTATAAGTATATTGCCAATCTAATTGGTGGTAGATTGGTGCTTGTCTTACTTTTCTTGCTCAATGAGAGTCAAGAAGCCTTCGTTCCTAGGCCAAAGCTTCTTTATAATGAGCTTGTGTGTCAGGAACTTGTTTGAGGCTTAAGAAGAAAGGCTACTCAATCCAAATGTCTCCTTAAAATTTGTCAGACTTAGTGAAGTATTGACAAATGTGAAGAGTAATGCAATTCCTATTTATATGGTTGACTTGAACATGTCTACAGCCAACCAAAGATTTATTCAAGAGATTGATGTAATTTCTCAGCTCGTTCAATGCCAATGGTGCAACAACATGCTGAGACTGGACTAGTTCCATTTATGAAGATTGAACCAAAAGGAAAAGGCAAGAAGCCTAAGATGAACTCTAATGTGGTACTTGGCTCGAGTAAAAGACCATTGATAAGGTCCTAATTAAACCCATACCTTTTAGCAAGAAATAGGTAAGGGAAGAGTGATCATGATGATGTAATTGATGCTCCTGACTCGTAACAAAGCCCATCAGTGAAGGAGAAGGGTAAGGGGAAGATTGACATTAGGAAGGAAAACCATGATTAGTGGTTAGGTGATCCTATAATGAGGTAAGAAAGTAATTGGGTTGACGCTTTAATAGTTAACCCTTTAAGTCATAGGCCGCCTAATGTGTACAACTGCATACACCACCCCATACATGACCCTATAATATGGGAGAAGAGGCACTATCCTGAACTAGACCCACAAACTCATCAAGCAAATAAGGGAAGACCAGAGCTTCATAAAAGGAGAAAATCTTAGTCTCAACCACCACCTGATTTAGAACAAATCTCCCACATAAATGTAGGGTCCGGGATCACTAGGTTGTCTTTCTAATTTAAGATTCTTTTTCTTTTAGTTTGATGACTTCACTACGATCTACTTAATTAGTTGTTGTTTATTCCCACAAAGGTGCACAATTTGCAAAACGCTAGGGTATAGCTAGGTCTCATGTGGCAAACTAAGAGATAAAATTGGATGAGTTTTGAGGAAAGGAAAAGGAAAGCAAAGGAATAAATGGGAATCAATAGGCCTCATGAAAGACCATGGAAGAATGCACAATCGGGTCAAGCTCATCAAGCCAATACAACCACTTCTTCTGTGCCATCTTCTTCAAAGACCAGTCATACATCTTCAAAGACAAATCCATCATCTTTAAAGAAGCATCCATCATCTTTAAAGAAATACCCATCATCGTCAAAGGCCAGGCCATCTTTTCAAAGACCAAGTACAATAAGTGAACAAGTTTATTAGTTTCCCAATTTGGTTATGTATTTTAAGGAATTGAACTTGCTACCTTATGCATTTTTGAACAAGTTCCCAATTTATGCCATTATCAATTAGGTACTTTGCAGGTTATGTCACTTTGTATAAAACCTCGGAAAATCGGATTATAATCGTCGTTACGTCGTTAGTATTATTTTATGTCCGTTAATTATTTATATGTTTAAATTGTTAACACTTGAGCTCGTAGGACCGTCGAGGGATTATCAAGGGTAGTATGGTCTTTTCTATGTGCATGGGTATGCATGGGAATAGGGGTATTTTGGTAAATTACATGTTAATTATTGATGAATTATGTGGTAGTTTTATTTAGTTAATTATGTGTTTTTTTTATTATCATTATTAATATAATTATTATTTTCAATCAAAAAAAAAATTAAAATCATATTCCCCTAAATTTTTGTTAGTGGCCGGTAGAGGCCTTGCTCCCCAAGTCTTTAGTTACTAAATTAAATAGTTAATTACCTCTTTTACTCTTAATTAACCCTCCTAATTAGCAAACCCTAAACCCCTACTCTATCTCCCTCTCGTCCCTCCTCTGCCGTGGAGCCAATAACTGCCAGCCACCACCGACCACCGCTGGTAACCGCCGCCACCTCCGTCTCGCCGGAAACCACCCCTAGCAACCGCTCCGACCACCGCATCAACCACCGCGCCCTCTTTCTCTTCTTTTCTCTTCCCTCCATTCCTCTCTCTCTCACCGCCGTCCGCGTCGCCGTGCGCCACCATCGCCACTGCCCAGCCACCGCCGACAACCCTCGTCGACTCCTGGACGCCAGGCGACCATCGAGCGCCACCCACACGATCACCGAAGACCGTCGCACATTCCCGGACGCGAAGTTCTTCCCCGTTAACTCTGCTGCTGTGCCGCCCGTTGGTCTCGACACTGACCCCCGCCGCCTCCCGACGACTACCCACCGACCGGCGACCACCCAGACGCACCCGCCATCGCCGCCGCCGAACTCCGTCTTGCTGTCGCCGTTTTGCCCAGTACACTTCTACGTAACCTAAATACTAAACTGCTTCCTTTGTTCATTGGTTCTTATTATCATTATTATTATGCTTATGCTTATTATTAATTGCTTAATATGAGTTAATTGGTTATTCATATATGTGTGTCATGTTTTGATCTGATCTTATTTGGTGTTGAGTTTTGTAGTTTAAATTAGTAATTTTTGAGTCATATATATGAAGTATATTGTTATTATGTGTAAACCATGCCAGAGTTTGATTAGAATTGAGTCATAGGAGTATTGTATGAGATAAATTGCAAGTGATGTGCGTAGGTACTGTTTATACATGAGTATAATTATAGTTGTTGCGTTAGTTTCTAATATGTGAGATTATTAGATTAATATAGTGTTGTTCTTGCTAGAATGTGTGTAAGTTTTGAGAAATTTTAATTAAAACCTTAAGTTTATGATTATTATTATATAATAGCTTTTAAAGGGGGGGTCTTGTTAGATTTTCTTGTGATTTTACAAACTTAATTATACTGTGTTTCGTAGAGTTTTGATCTTTGATATATTAATCGTATTATTTTTTTTATTATCATGTGCGGTATCGGTAATACGAGTTTTATCGATTTTTTTATGTATTTTAAAAGTACTTCAATTTTTTGGGTCATAAGTAAAGGTTTAGTATGCTTGTTGTGTGTGATTTGTTCCATGAGATTTCGATGTCCAAAATTCGGGTTTATTGTGATCTCTATTATTGGATTTAATGAAAGTGGTTACTTCGAGAATTTAAGATGTTTATGTGAGAAATTTGGTGTCAGTTTGAGTAAAGTTTGACCTTGGATGTGTTAGGGGGTGAAAGGGAAAGTACTTGACCTTAAGGGGACTGTTTAGAGGCCTAAGTTAGAGTCTCGAAATGGTTTGGTTAGAACTAGGATCGAAAAACCCAAAATAAAAACCCAGTCAGTTCGAATAGATTTTATGAGTCGTACGATATCGGCTACCATTTATTGTGTAGTTAATATTTAGCCCTACCGTTTGGTCTGGAGGTACCTTAGGATGTTAGCCTTCATAGAAATTTTGCGGATCGGGATTTGGAGTTATATATTCTGAGTTACGACCCAAATAACGCACCTAGGTCAGAACTGGACAGGTTCTGTAATTGGCTGTTTTTGAGGACCTTAGGGGGTGTTTTGGGTCTCGGGGTCAACATCAGAGTTTTAGTAGACATCCCGAGGTTTCCAGAAAGTCCAAAACCGTACCCATAGAATGTCGGGAAGTTAAGTTATGATTCGTTTTATCCAGACGTTGCAATCTGTCCAGTTTATGCTTTTGAATTAATGTGTTGTTATGTGTGAATTATTCAATTGATTGTCATATGGAAGTGTTGTGACACGTGATAGTTTGATAATGTGAGATATGTTTAAAATATTAATTTATGATTGATGGGAACCTTATAGTGTTCCTAGGGGTGGGTTAGGAAGAAATTAGAATGCGTTAACTCCGTACGACACGTTTTTAATTTTAGAAATTTCGTTATTTCTAGGCGCGTTCTAAACCGTTCGATATAGTGAGCTCAAGTGTGTTCTGAAGTAAGGAGAAGAATTGTCAGGTAATGTCTATGCCCTAATCCCCTTGTGGATGCGTTTTATGTGTTTTTTGGTTTTACTATATTTTTGAAATTGCATCCTGAAAGGGGATTTTATTGTAAAATTGGCTGTCTGATTGGATATTGTTATGTTTCTTTGAGTTGGAAAAATGGAGACAGTCGTTTATGTGTGATTTTGAAATGGTTTTGGAAATTTGGGATTGGATTGGATTGGATTGTTTGATTTGAGTTGGATTGGTACGATATTAAACCTGTTTAATAATTCAAATGTGACATAAATGCGGGTTCGGGCAACGCCCCCGAAGACTAGGATGTGGTATCCTTGAGGGGGGTTGTCAAGAGATCAGGGATGCCTGATAGGTGTTACTTCCCTGGGGTTAGTTTTATACACGTGTGTGAAATGGATGGCCATCCGTATGATTGTGATTGTGAATGATTGAGATTGGTAATGATATTGAGATTGTGATATTGAGATTTTGATTATAGCGAAGTCATTGGACTTCGAGGGCCAAATAAGCAAGGTCCGCCCGCTTAATAATTTTGAAAGGTGGTTTGGTTGGTTGGGAAAGAAAGTTGGTTTCGAAAAGATTTGACTTGTTCGCTTCTTCCCCAAAAATGAATTGAAATGGATTTTGAATTGTTTTAACGGTTAGGGGTAGACATTATTGAGTCCTCCTCATGTTTTAAATGTTTTGTTTTCAGGTGAAGAATTCTATGCTGGGGATGGGAATCAGCAAGTGAGGACGTTCGTTAGACTTTGTTGTTTAGAATAAAGAGTTTAGTGGTGTTGTTAGACTTGAAATCTTTCAGTAGTTTTGTTATGTCTTGAATTCAGATTGTTGTTAAGTTAAATTCGAAGTTTAATTTGTTTAGTTAAATCCTTATTCTTGCCTTGTACTTCTCCGGAGGTACGGCAGTGACGCCCGTCTTTTCTTGGACGTTTTCCACTGTTTTTCGTTGGTCAATGTTAGGTTTGATCGTTAGTTTTTAAAAAATTGAATTTCCAGGGCGTTACACTTTGGATGTAATTCAATAAGCTTGACCAAGCTGAACAAAACAGATCGACTACTGTAGATATTGATTTTTTACCAGGAAGAGTGCACAAGTATAAACCGGGAGCAACACGCAAACCTCATCACGAGACTAAGCCCGAAGCAAAGCAAGAACCCAAAGAGTTGGGCCCAGACATGACAAGGCCCAAAAGAGGAGCTAAAACAGGTTAGAAATAAAGCAAGACAGCCTGGTCTTGCTTGATTTCTAGTAGTTGGGTCCAGAAACGACCAAGCCTAGGAAAAGAGAAAAAAGGAACTGGAAATTGAGGAAGGTTGTCTGGCCTTGCTCTTCTCCTTGCGCCTTGTCACCAATTTGCCACCTCAACAATCCATTTGAGGGAGAAACAAGCAAGGTCATATAGCTTTTACTATTTGCTAAATCACCAATCTGCGCCACTCACTAGTCAAAGCAATCCCTTGATGCATGTTGCGTAAATCTTCCCATGCAGAATTCAAGGCCAAACGGCCATGGTAAAAAAAAAAATAGAGGCTGGATTGGTGGATCATGTTCGCCTCATTTCCATCTTTCATGCTCACCTGCCTCCTATAAATACTGAGACATTATGCTCAAGCAGAGGCATCCAAGAATTTCCAAGAGAAAGCACTCGATCTCACACTCACCCCTCTACACTCTAGTGACCTTTATCCCACTTGTGGCCTTGGTAGAGATCCCGTGACAGATATAATCTGGTATTTCAAGCCGAGGCGGTTGTCTCGAAATGAATTTACGTAGCTTAGGATACTTAAAGAATCAAAAAGTTTTCTTGTAAAAGTAAAAGCATCCTTATTTACGGATTAAGCAACCTTAGTCGGCTCTCAATCGCACCAAGTAGCACCGCACGAAAAGTTCGTTGTCGATTTTTTGAGATCTACAGGTACCTTGCAATTGCATTGTGGATGCATGTGATAATGTCAATTTATGGAAGTGACTTTGCTATTTCTTAAGCTTTCTAAGTTGCATTTCCTTCCTTATACAGGTTTACCGTATACAATATATATCCATTAGGAATTGAATCTCATTTGCAAACCCAAGCATAACATTATTTACTTCAATAGGTTCATTTACAAATCAAAGCATTTTATAACAAGATACTTTAAAAGGTTCAACGTTTGCAAATCTACAACAACTACATCACCTGGTTATTGAAAATTACATCCAACTTGGTTCATGATAACTTACACCATTCCATATACACATATTTTGGCACTTCTCAATTAACTTCGAACCCATCCTAACTTCAATTGATCATAATACCTTCATCTCTAATTTTGTCTTGTCTTCTATCCACCTCAAAAAATTCTTACAAACCATGCAACTCGATAAGTGAATATTTTGACTAGATTTTCAAGGAATTTTGATAGTGGATTAAGAATTTATTATGGCAAAAAATGTTGATTTGTATCCCCATTTCCATATTACATTTGGTACTGCTGTTTTTTTTATGCAAATTATAGGTTTAGAGGTCAAAACACCATGATTATCTAATTTTTGTTGAAAATAAGTTGACCGCAAACAACCAAACTATGGTAATAAATTAAAGCAATTAGAGGCGAAATGGCATAGACAGTGTCCACTCCAAGCTACCCGGAATAAATACTCCAGACAACAGAGGCCCTTTTTTCAATCCCTTCGCGTGTATTTTCTCCCTTCTAACGATATTACGTGTTATTATTGCAGAATTATGAGGAATTGACTCCTATAAAAACAACAGAGAGAAATAGATATTCATTTTCATATCACTCATCTTCCATCATTTTCTCATCCATATCGAATCAAAGAAACACAATATCACAGATTGAAGAAGAAGACTAAAGCGATTTTGAAGGAATTTCTATAGGAGACTGAAAAACTTGTTGGCGGGAAGAACATAGGTTTAGAAGTTAGTTAAGGTAGTTAGAGTTTGTTATTTTCTTTTTCTTCTTTTTCTTCTTTTTCTCTTTGTTTTCCCTCTATCAATAGGGGGTCTCTCTTATTCATTTTGCAAGAGAGTGGTATCAGAAAACGTTTTGATCAAATACAAGGCATATTTTCTTCTATCATCAATGGCAATCTCTTAGAGAAGATGAGGGATTTGACATGGTATCAGAGCCTGGATAATTTCTTCTCCAGCTCCTCCAAGATCATCTGGTGACATTCTTTCCACCTTGCTCTTTGCATCCCCTTCTGTTTCTCTTATCTGGGATCTTGCTTGCTGTTTTTTTTTTTCTTTTCGTTTTCTTTGTTTTCTCTCTTCTGTCATGGGTGAGGTAAAAGACATAGTTCCAGTCACAGTAGGCCCTGAGCACCCTTTCTACCTACATCATTCTGATAATCCCAGCTTTAGCCTAACAAATGAGCCTTTAACTAGGTTGAATTATGGGCAGTGGAGTAGGTCGTGTCAAGTTTCTTTAAGAGCCAGGAATAAGTTAACCTTCATAGAAGGCAAAATAGAAAAACCTGCTGTAAATTCTCCCCTTCTACCCTTTTGGGAGAGATGTAACAGTATGGTGATTTCTTGGCTCCTTCATTCTGTCACAAAAGACATACCATCGAGCATTCTTTATACTGAGACAGCAGCGGCTATTTGGAGTGATTTAAAAGAAATGTTCAGTTACAATCAAGGAGAAAAGATCTACCAACTGCAGTAAGAGATGAGTGGCTTAAGCCAAGGAAATTTTTCCATCTCTAGCTATTACACTAAATGCAAACATGTTTGGGATGAGTATGTGATGGTTGTTACCCCATGTAATTGTAGTTCTGAGTGTTCTACATCGAAGTTGATAGGTAGACAACAATTATTCCAGTTCCTAATGGGACTGAATGAGCAGTATAAAACTGTGAGAGGGAGCATTCTTATGATAACCCCCTTGCCGAGTGTCAATCAAGCCTATAGTATTGTCCTTTAGGAAGAACAACAGCAAAACATCAAGAAACCATCCTTTCCCGAAGAAGGTTCTGTGGTCTTTAATGTTTCAAGAAACCAAAATCCCAAGAATGCTCAGAGTAGCTACCAATATCGATATTCTAGTTATACAAATCAAGGAAATTCAGGAAATCCAGCAGCTCAATCTGCTCCTAGAACACCCATTGATGGCTCTAATCCTCAAAACAACCAAACCAGGAGATCTTACTGTTATTACTGTAAAAAGCCAGGTCATCCTGCTGAAAAGTGCTTCAAGCTAGCTTGAAAGCAAGCAGAAAGGTCACAAAAGATTGCTGCAAATGTTCAGAGTAATCCTGAAAATGTACCTACTTCATCTGACATTCAAGAAATGCAAAGACATACTCTTATTAGTGAGGAATACAAACAATTAATGCAACTTCTTGGCAAGCAGAATGTACAGTTTTCTGATCAAATAAATCCCCAGCAATCAACTTTTCTTGCAGGTAAATCTTTCTGTTGATTTCTGATAACAAGAACATTCAATGGGTAATTGATAGTGGTGCTTCTGACCATATAACTCCTCATTTGCATCTCTTTTCTTCCTATATGCCTGTTGTTGGATCTTGTTCTATTACAATGCTTAATGGTGATCAAGTGCCTGTTAAGAATGTGGGAAAAGTAACTCTTCAATCTGGCATTGTGCTTCAAAATGTTTTACATGTTCCCTCTGATTTCTGCATTTAAATTGACTAAAGATCTCAAAGCAAGTCTAGTTTTTACTCCTGATAAATGTTATATCCAGGACCCTATGAAGACCCAACAACACTTAACCCTTGGTAGACAACAAGGAGGTCTTTACCTAGGCACTAATTCCACTAAAACCAGGGATACATGTGAAAATCAAGAAAATGGCTTTGGTCTCCTTTCTGCATCAGAGATTTGGCACTGCAGACTAGGACACCCTTCTCCTGAGTACATCACAAAGATTCTTGGTCTTTCTAATGTGCCTAATACTTCAGTCTGTCAGATTTGCCCACAAGCAAAACAGCATAAGCTCCCTTTCACTTCCAGTAGTAGTAGAACAGCTAATAAATTTGAATTGCTACATGTAGACATATGGGGACCTTTTAGAGTTCAAACTTATGATGGTTTTCATTCATTTTTTACCATTGTTGATGATTGCACTCGAACAACATGGGTGTATCTCTTATCTAGTAAAACCAATGCTTTTCCTATGTTAGAAAATTTTATCTCTTTTGTAACAAAACACTTTGATGCTACTGTCAAAATCATAAGATCTGACAATGGAAAAGAGTTTTGTCACAAATATGTTGATTCCTACTATAAGTTAAATGGGATTTTACATCAAACATTATGTGTTGAAAGACAACAACAAAATGGAATAGTAAAAAGAAAGCATAAATACATTCTATAGGTTGCTAGATCTTTGCTGTTTCAAGCAAAACTTCCTTTAAAATTTTGGGGTGATTGTGTTTTGACTGCCACCTATTTGATTAATAGGATTCCAAATTCTGCTGTTGGTTTCAAGACCCCATATGAAATGCTCTATGGTACTGCTCCTGATTATAGTAAACTCAGAATCTTTGGGTGCCTTTGTTTTGCCTCTACCTTGAATGTAAATAGGCACAAATTTGACCCAAGAGCTAATCATTGTGTTTTCCTGGGTTATTCGTTTAATAAGAAGGGCTATAAAATGTATGACATGACTGATAAAAGGATAATTTTTAGTAGAGATGTCAGATTCTTTGAAGATCATTTCCCATATCATAAAATCTCTGATTCTAATGAAAGTGTTTTGCCTGATTCTATTTTTCTGTCTAATATTGGTGACAATGCTGCTGAGACTGAAGAAAATCTTACACAAAACCAACAGCATCATCAAGAAAGTCCTCTCACACAGTCCTCTCCTCAAGCCCAGGTTGACAATATTGTGCCTCCAAGAAAGTCTGCAAGAACCATCAAATAGCCTGCTTATCTAAAGGACTATGACATAAAGCTTCCAAAGATTTCTAACATTGTTCAATTCTCTGCTCTTAATGCCTCTCAACAATAGCAAATAACTCAGCTTGACTTCTTAGCAGAACCTACTAGCTACAAACAGGCTGCTGCACATCCAGAATGGGTAAAAGCCATGAAAAGAGAAGTGGATGCCCTACTCATCAATAACACATGGACTGAAGTTGATCTCCCACCAGGAAAGAAAGCCATCAGCTCAAAATGGGTATACAAGATCAAACTCAGGTCTGATGGCTCTCTGGAAAGGTATAAGGCTAGATTAGTTGTAAGAGGAAACACTCAAAAGGAAGGGCTTGATTACACAGAGACATTTAGTCCTGTGGTGAAAATGACAACAATCAGAACAATCATTGCTTTGGCAGCAGCAAGAAATTGGTCCCTCTATCAACTTGATGTAGATAATGCTTTTCTACATGGTGACTTTCACGAGGAAGTACATATGAAAATTCCTGAAGGAATCTACAACCCTCAAAACAAAGTTTGCAAGCTTCAAAAACCCCTATATGGCCTTAAACAGGCTTCCAGGCAATGACATTCTAAATTAGCACAATTCTTGAAAGAACAAGGATACACTCAGTCCAAAAATGACTACAGTCTGTTCACCAAGAAAACTCCTACTGATCTAACCATTGTGGCTGTCTATGTTGATGATATTTTGCTTACAGGATCTTCTGTGTTTGAGATTGACAGGCTCAAAGGACAACTACACAGCACCTTTGGAATTAAAGATCTTGGTCTACTAAGTTACTTTCTTGGACTTGAGGTCTCCTATTTGCCCCAAGGTATCAGTCTCACTCAAAGAAAATTTACTCAAGATCTTCTCAAAGAATCAGGACATCTATATTCTAGGCCTACTGCCACTCATCTCCCTTTGAACTACAAATTACATTATGATTCTGGAGATTTATTACCAAATCCAAGTATTTATAGAACTTTTATTGGCAAGCTTAATTTCCTTTCTAATACTCGTCCTGACATTTCTTTTGCAGTGCAAACACTCAGCCAGTTTATGCAAAACCCAAGAACTTCTCATATGGCTGCTTTGAATCACCTCATCAGATATACAGCTGGAACCTCAGGTCAAGGGATCTTGCTTAAAGGGACTGACAACTTGCAACTAACTGCTTTCTCAGACTCAGATTGGGCAGCCTATCCAATATCAAGAAGGTCTGTTACAGGATATATCATCCTAATGGACAGTTCTCCAATTAGTTGGAAATCCAAGAAACAATCCACCGTGGCTAGATCTTCAGCTGAGGCTGAATATCGTGCAATGGCTCAAGCAACAGCAGAAATTACTTGGCTGACAAATTTGTTGCGAGAGCTTGGAGTTCCCATTACTAAGCCTGTTCTTCTTCATTGTGACAATCAGTCTGCCCTACACATTACTAGGAATCCTGTCTTCCATGAACGAACAAAGCACATTGAAGTGGATTGTCACTTCACTCGAGACAAAGTCATGGAAGGCTTGCTCCAGTTAAGTTATCTCCCTACGCAGCAACAGTTGGCGGATGTTCTTACCAAAATTCTTCCCTCTACCCAACACTGGCATCTTTTACACAAGCTTGGGATGCTTCCCCATCCAAGCTTGAGGGGGGGTGTTGGCGGGAAGAACATAGGTTTAGAAGTTAGTTAAGGTAGTTAGAGTTTGACAAAACTCAAGTGAAATTCTTGAAGATTATTCAGCCCAAGTTCATCTTCTTATGTTTTCATGTCTGATTATTATGTTTTGCATTTTTATTATGTTTTAAATAATCATAATTGAATAGATTTTCATCATCTAGGGATTTCTAAACCAATATAATAATGTTTGGTTAGATTTTCACAATTTGAGCTTGAATTCTTAATTTGGATCAATAGAAAAAGTTGTGTTCTTCATGTTTTTGACTATTTTTAAGGCTTTCAATACTTGTAATTTGAGATTAATCTAAGAAATACTAAAAGATGAATTAATTCGAATAATTTGAGTACTGACTTTTCTACCTAGTTTATGGAAATTGGGAAAAGAATAGTAAAATAGGGAATCACTTTGATAATTTGAGATATTTAAGTTTGGTTAATTTGATAGGTATACAAAAGTTATTTGTTAGGTTAATAAGAGCAATTTTATTAAGCATCAAAAGAGTGGTGGAATTTAGATGAGTATCAATTCTTGATTTGAATGAAAGAACGATTGTAGAAATTATGTCTTAATAATCAAACCCATTGTTAGAAAAGAAAATTCCTAGATGTTTTTTTAATCTATGGATTAGATCCTTGATTTATTTCGTTGATTTCATTATTTAGAATTAGTTCATTAGAAGCAAACAAAATCAAACCAAGTAACTTATCAATCAAGTAGAAGGCTAGTTTAATGCATCGTTAGATTGAGTCTCAGTGGGATTTACCTTGACATGCTACAATCATAACAGTGCCTTGCTTTCTGTCAAGTTTTTGGCACCTTTGCGGGGAACTCTATCTCTAGAAGCCATTGGACGATGTCTACTCTTTTGTGGACTAAGATTTTATTGTTTTCTTATAAAAGAATTCAAAAAGATCATAAATCAAAAATTAAAAAGTTGACAATTGTCGCTTTTCCCTAATTTGAGCAGAGATTATTTTAGCGCTATTTTGAGCGATCACTTGCATTTCCTATCCCAAGTGGTATTGTGCCTGGGAAATTGGTAATTCTTGAAATTGTTCTTGAAGGGATGAATAGCGAGACTCGTACTCTATTAGAGTAGTTGGGGTTTTATAGTAAATATGTTGATGAAGCTTGGAGTGTATTTGAATGGCTTGCACATGATACATTTAATTTTGAAAATTCTTTTAGTGTGATCGAGTATTTTTACTCGAATCCTGGTGCATATATATCATGCTAGTTTATATACTTGAGCACATTGGTTGCATCCAAATTTTCCTCTTTGGTATGATTTAAGCATTTCCCATAACCATGATCTTAATTTACCTAGAGATATTACTGATGGTGTCTTTACTTTTCATGATGCATGTTTACCTTTCTCTTAGTTGATGGGGTTGAAGGCGGGAGGGTCATGTGGTTTTGATGATAGGTTTGATTATTATGATTACCATTGGTTAGATATTATGGTTGACGAGGACCCATGTAACAAGGTTGAGAGCGGATTAGTTCCTTTCAGTAAAGATTTTGATGATATTTTACTCTCTCCTTCCGACGTGTTATTCCATGTTTCAACTCCTTGTTCACTACCTTTCCATTCCCCTAAGTCCCTTAAGGAGCCCATCCATTGTGAAGAGACTAATTACGTTCTCAATTGATGTACATTTAGCTAGATAGGTTTTTCTTTTGACTTTGTTTAATCTTGTGTAGCCTAGTTGTGACTAAAGTTTTTGAAATGGGTGTGTGAAAGATTCTTTATTGAGAATTGAATTTGATAATGATGATGGATAACCCTTTTTGATTCTTTGTTGTGAGTTTTCTACGTGGAACATCTTGAACTAGATTTGGTTGTTGAGCCTATACCAACGAGACAACTAAACTTAAATGACTAATCATTTTTTTAGTCTCAAACATTTCTATGTGTTACTCTACCTTATTTGTAATCACTAGAACTTGCTTTGCATCTCTTTGCAACTACATCTTGCATTGTGTGATGACAATATGATTGAGACATTCATTGTTCATTTTGTAGCTACTTAGCCAAATAGCCACCTTTGTATATTTGATTTTCTACTTTTATTCCATTTTTAGCCTTTGATCACTCTTTTTTTTATATAAAAAAATGATAAACCTATATTATAATCCTTGGCCAAATACATATTTCCTACCCTTATGTCATTGCTTGGAGTGTTTAGACTATGATCGGTTTGGGATGATTGTGGTACCTTTAGTGGTTTGGTTTGATTGGCGATGTTGTGAATTGAAATCTAGAAGTTGTTCCCTATTTGCGTAGCTTCATTGTTGGGTTGAATGTTTAAAATTTGCCTAGTTTTGTATATATGTGTTTGTTTTGTCAATTTCCAAAAAAAATGAAAAAAGAGGAGAAAAATCAAAATAAAAAAAGGAAGAAAGAATAGGGTTTGACATTGTACCTTTTCCAGTTTTAAGGCAGTTTCGATGGTTTTCTTTCGGATTTGGTTGGATTGATTGTGAGTGGTGAGGTTGAGTATATATGATGCATTATGGTGACGTTTAGCTCCAAGCTTGGCTTTTAGCTCCACTCTACCTAAAATATTTTCCATTTCTTACTCCTAGCCTTTGTTCCATTACAACCCTTAAAAGCTGTCTTGATTAGGGATGGTAATAGGGCAAAGAATCCCCATACCCACTAGGGTCCCGTCCTGCTCTGGGAAAAAATCCCCGTGCCTGGTGGAACAAGGATGGAGATCAGGCATGGTTTTGAATCTCCACGCGATAACATGGAGGGGATATGGACAAAATTTCCCTGTCTTCGTTTCCCTGCTCAGAAAAATTATCTGCCACATATCCCCGTATACTCGTCCCCAACTTCTATTAAAATGCATAAATACCCTTCATAGATTAAATTTATATACATAATTTAGGACATATTTGTAATTTTAGTTAGTAAAAAATTCTACGCATATATAAATAGATTTTCTCCCTAACCATAATTCGTCATATTCACTTTGTAACTGTCTCAATCTAAGTCTCACTCTCATCCCCACTAGAGCCTTGCTAAGTTTGGGTACTCGACAAGTATAGGTATGGGGGGAAAATTTTTTAATGCAGCGAGTAATTGGGCGGGGATGGGCCGGGGGTAAGGAGTGGGAATGTAGCCCCCGTATCTGGCCTACCTTGTTGTCATCCATACTCGATGGTAATTCGTGCATTGCATACGAGCAGTAGAGAATTAAGATTCTTAAAAAGCATATGGTAGGTTGTTTCTTGGACAAGAGTATTGAGAAATACAATCATCATTATATACAATCAAACACATAAGTGGAGTGTTTCCACATTCTCAAAAGTGAGATTTGCTATAATGTTCCTAGTTTCATATTCACATGTGCCCACTTGCTACTTTCGGTGATGAAGGGGTGATTGGTTTGCTCTTGATAATATAATTAATGTAAAATATTTTCGAAAGCTTCCCTCTTACTTATGCTAAACTGCTTTCATCGTTTTCAGACTATTCTTGGTTAGACTTGGTTGTTAGAAAACTCTACTAGTGCTTACCTAATGAAGTTTGTAAATAGATTTTTATTTTTAATCTTGAGTGTTTTTATTTCGTTTTGAGTCCTATTATTTTTGCTTTAAGTCTTGTACTTTCTTGGAGACAAGCAAGAAGTTAGCAATTGATGGGTGGGGTTTGATAAGTGCATATTTTGACTAGATTTTTAGGAAATTTCGATACTGGATTAGAGATTATTATGGTTAAAATGTTGACTTATATTTCCATTTCCATATTACACTTAGTGTTTTTTTTATGCAAGTTTGCAAGTTTGAGGTGAAAACACCATGATTCCCTATTTTTTCGAAAGCAAGTTGACCACAGACCTCCCCTATGGACAACCAAATCGTTGTAAAAGAATCAAAGAAATTGTAGGCAAAGTGGCGTGGACAGTGGCCACTTCAGGCTACCCCGTGTGACACATTTTCAAACCCTTTGTGTCGTTTTTCATCATTTTGATGGTTTTAAGTTTTATTATTTCAAAACTACGAGAAATTGACTAAGAAAAAACAACAAATAGAAGTTGATATTTACATTCATATCATCCATCTTTCATCCATCTCTCATCCATATCAGATCAAAAAACAAAATTGAAGTGCATAAACAAAAGATTGAAGCGATTTTGAAGGAATTTATATAAAAGATTGAAAGGTTCAAGTGGAATTCTTGAAGATTATTCAACCTTAATTCATCTTCCTGTGCTTTGAGTTTGATTGTCATGTTTAGAATTTTTAATTATGTTTTCAATAATCATGAGTGTGAGTAGATTTTCACTATTTAGGGATTTGTAAATTGAAACAATGGTGTTTGGTTAGGTTTTCACAGTTTGTGCTTGAATTCTCAATTTTGATCAATAGAAAGTTCTTTTCATGTTTTTGAGTATTTTTAATGTCTTGCATACATGTAAGTGCGTTTAATCTAAGATGTACCGAAAAGTGAATTAGAATAATTTGACTGTCGAATTTTCTACATAGTTTTTGAAATTTGAGAAAATAATAGTAATTAGGGAATCACTTTGATAATTTGAAGTACTTAACTTTGATTAATTTGATTATTTAGATGATTGTCAGTGCTTGATTCAAATGAAAGACCAGTTACACAAACTAGATCTTAATAATCAAACTCATTGGTAGAAAAACAAATCCGTAAATGTGTTTTTATCCATTAATTAAATGCTAGATTTATTTTCTTGATTTATCAGCTAGAATTAGTTCATTATAAGCAAACAAACTCAAAATTGATTAACTTAGCAATCAAGTAGAAGATAAATTCAATGTGTTGCTAGATTGAGTCCCTATAAGATCGACCTTGATGTGGTACAACCATACCCGTGGGCTTACGCCCTGTCACACTTCAAGTATCACTACCAAAAAAAAAATGGTTTTTGCCAACAAAACTTATCTATTGGTAAAAGTACAATATCTGTTGGTACATGGTTTTACCAATAGATAATTATCTGTCACTAGTTTGTTGAAATAAACCTGATTGTAAAAGTATTACCAACATATTGTATTCTATTAGTATTGCTAACTAATGCCAACAATTTTTTTTTCTTTTGTTATTAGGAATTTTACAACAACAATTAATGTCTGTTGAAAATACATTACCTTTACCAACGAATGTAAACGTTGGTGAATGTATTTTTAGGCGGTTTAAATATTCTCCACACACTTTATCTGTTGGTAATACATTTCCCACCCAATTTAGTAGATATTATCCAATAAATACGTCTATTGATGATACAATTCTAAAACATAAATATTTGTTGGAAATAGTGAAGATAATCGTATTGCAGTTTACAAATATATGATTACAATAAAATATATCGTACGCATTGTACACAAGTAATTAATTGGGCCAGGAGATATATAGAAGATCAACTGGGAGCTTTGGAGATTGCAAATGAGAAATATTAGGCCCAAAGGGCCCATCACCAAGCCCTTAGAGAAGGAGATTGCAACTCAGCCTTCTCCCATGCACGAGTAAAGCAGCGAAATAAAAATACCATCTATAGCTTAATGGATCAGGAGGGTAGGGTGCAAACGGACAAGGAAGAAACTCAACGCGTGGTAGAAGAATATTACCAAAACTTGTTCACCACCAGTTATCCAAATCAGGAAGGAATCCACTTCCTAGAGTTGCATGGCAGAGTGACTGAGGAGATGAAGAGCCAACTTTTGAGAAGATATACCCTGGAGGAGGTTGAGACGGCTATGATGCAGATGGGACTGACAAAGGCGCCGGGGCTGGACGGATTCTGTGCCCTATTCTATTAGATATACTGGGATGTGATTAAGGAGGATGTAGGAAAAGTGGCCCTCGAGGTATTAAATGGAGGGAGTATGCCCGATCAGCTCAACAATACACTGGTTACACTTATCCCCAAGGTCAAGCAGCCTATGAAGATGAAAGACTTGCGTCCAATTGACCTTTGCAACGTGTTGTACAAGATTATATCCAAGGCTATAGTGAACCGCCTAAAACAATAGATGGATTCCATCATTGGCGAGCGACAGTCTGCATTCATTCGTGGGAAGCGTGGCTTTGATATCGGCCAATGCGATGATAGCCTTTGAAGTCTTCCATCACCTCAAAAGAAAGAAGAAAGGAAAGCGTGGCTGGATAGCGGCGAAGGTTGACATGAGCAAGGCCTATGACCGGGTGGAGTGGAGGTTCTTGGAGCGCCTGTTGGAAGACATGAGATTCCCGGTTCAGTTTGTTAACCTGATAAGACATTGCGTGACTACAGTAACGTATACATTCTGTGTGAATGGCGAGCAAGTGGGCTTAGTATCACCAAGTAGGGTGCTACTTCAGGAAACCCCTCTCCCCATATCTCTTTGTGTTAGTCACGAAGGTTCTCATAGCACTTATATAGAGGGAAGTAGAGGTTGGCCATTAGAGAGGAGTAAATATTTGTAGAGGAGCAGCGGTTATTACTCATCTACTATTTGTTGATGACAACATCTTTTTTATTAAAGAGAGGTGGGAAGACCTTGAGGCCTTGCAGCAAGTTGTGGCGAAATACGAGTCGTATTCGGGACAACAAATAAATATGGAGAAGTCTGAAGTATTTTTCAGCAGTAAGCCAGTAATGTGGAATAGGATAGGAGACGTAGGATTCTCACAAAACTGAGGATGAAGGAAATGCAGCACCAAAAGAAGTATTTGGGGCAACCACTACTGGTTGGTAGATCGAAAAAACTAATCTTTGAAGACCTTAAGAAAAAGATTTGGTCCCGTTGCCATGGGTGGAAGGAGAAATGGGTGTCACAAGTGGGTAGAGAAGTGCTAATAAAGGTTGTCATTCAAGCCATACCTTTCTATGCAATAGTATTTCCAAGCTCCCAAATTCCTTTCACGAGGACATCAATAGTATGATAAGCAAGTTTTAGTGGAGCGGGGATGCTAAGAAGAGGAGTCTCCATTGGATTCGGTGGAAGGAGATGTGCAATGGAAAGGATGGCGGGGAATGGATTTTCGGGATATGAATGTTTCAATTTAGCGATGTTAGCTAAACAAGCCTTTCGTATTCTAATAAAGCCAGATTCACTTGCAGGGGAACTAATAAGAGTGTGGTACTTCCCCTACGGAGATATTTTGATAGCAAAGGTGGGATATCAACTATGCTTTGTCTGGAGAAGTATTATAGAACGGAGAACATTGCTCCATCAGGGCGTGGGGTGAAATGTAGGAGATGGACGAAGCATCAATGTGTGGAGTGACAGATGGGTTAACCTGAATGGCAGCTTCTTCCTTGGCTGCCTAGAAGAAGATAAGAAGGACTGGAAGGTTGAACGATTGCTGAAAGAAGGGGAAAGGAATGAGTGGGATGTTGAACTGCTACATGCCCTGTTTGACGAGGACCAAGCTCAGGCTATTCTAGATTTTTCGATACCAAGGAGGAAAGAAAAGGACAAAATTCGGTGGTTATATACCAAAAATGATGAGTATTCGGTTAGAAGCGGCTATTACGTGGCAAAAAGCTCATCAAACGACTCACTGTCTGTAATATCTTCTCGGACAATATGGAGGAAAATTTGGGCACTACTAGTCCAGCCGAGGGTTAAAAATTAGGTGTGGCAATTGGCGAAGGATATTGTTGCGGCGAGGCTAAATCTGAAACGCAGGCAATGTGCGGAGACGTCGCTTTATGCAATATGTCAAAGGAACGATGAGAGTATTCGGCATATTCTAATTGAATGTGATGGGTGCAAGTAGTCTGGGATTTGTTGGGCGTTTCACATCTGCAACCTGGACAGGGAGGAAGTGGGCCAGATTGGGTTGAGTTTGTGTTGGAAACAGCAGATCGAGGAGAGGTGGTGCTGTGGTGCTACGGGATTTGGAGCATTTTGTGGGCGCGAAACGACTTTGTACACAAAAGGGGAACCATAAACCCAAGGAATGTGGCAGAAAGGGCATTGAAATCTTGCGAGGAATTCTTTGAGGTGAGGCCTAAAAACACAGGAGTACGGAGGGATGAGCAAAGAGAAAAATGGGTTGGTGGTTTTCAGGGAATCAAGATCACCGTGGATGTAGTTTGTGACTAGAACAGAGGGGTAATTGCTTTGGGGGTGGTTGCAAGATCAGGAGATGGGGGTTTCATCTAGGTAAATGACAAGAGACTGAATCGAAGGTGGAAGGCAAAGCTTTCTGAACTGCAAGCCATAAACTTTGCCCTGGGTGTGTGCCTGGAAAAGGGAGTAACCAGAGGAGTTGTGGACCTCCTCAATAGTGAAGACACAGAAAGGGGCCCATGGGCCTTAGTTGCCAATGAAATCAAAGAAAAATTGCATGGTAGTTGCATTGAGGAAATCAAATGGATAAGGAGAGATGCAAACAGGGTGGCCCCCCGTCTAGCTGCTTGGTGTCTTCATCAGGATAATGATTTTGTTATGTTCTCAAGTCCCCCTAATTTTCTGTTGGATGTAATTCTGGAATATTCTTATAACCTTTGAATGAAATTGTGGCCTTGGGTTGTTTTCTTGCAAAAATAAAAAAAAAGTAATTAATTTAGTTACAATATCATAAAAATTTGAAATTTCATTTATTAGATGTTCTGAATTGTAATATACATAATGTCTAAATTGAATTTTCACTCAATTATGTGAAAATTACCTAAATGAAACTCAATAGTTTGTTAAATCAAATTTGCAAATATACAAGTGTAATATTTTAAACATAAAGCAAAGCCTACATCTAATGTTCACTTCAAAAAAAGGTTTAGCCATGGATATCGACATCTAAATCAACATATTAACATCCATATTATCTTCAAATAAGTTGCTAAAATTTTCTAATATCTCCTGCCAATTTGCACAAAGACAAATGAATGCATTTTGTCCGAGGATATCAATGCATGAAAAACATCCACAAGTAAAAGTCAATTGAAAGTATTTTGTCTAAGGAATGATCTAGAACAGAGAACCATGAGTACCAACAAATGCCATAGCCTGAACTTAACCAACTAAAGTAACTAGTAAAAAGACAAGGGAAATTTCAGAAATACTTACATAAGCCTTCATATGAAGCTCAAAGGTACCCTCCCCTCAATATAAAGAGCTTGAAAGGGATTGACCATTTGGCATGACCAAAAGTGCCTAGTTCAGTTTTTCATCACCTAAATTAGAATGATACTAACCAATATGTCCTTGAACCAACTTTTAAAAAGACCTAGTATAGGAAGGGAATTGACAATTTGAAACTAACCAATAATATCCTGAATTAGATTTTAGAATTCAACCTATAGAATCCATATTCATAAGATACAAATAAGCAAAACACTACCAAATATTGCACGATATGAATGAGAAAAATAGTACCTATACCTAAAATTGAATACGCAGAAAACCCTAACTCGAAACACATAGTTCCTTTTTTTGTTTCATGTTGGCAAGAAAACTATGCCAAATAAAAGGTTCATAGAAATTAGATCAACTCTAGTCTGAATCGTGTAAGTCCGGATGAAGCGGGATAAGGGATGAGTGGAGATTTAGAAATCTACCGGAGATGAGTAGGTAGCAGCTCAACCGATTGGTGAAGGCAACACTATTCTGTAGTTACAGCCATACATAATCAGAATTTCTTAACAAATTTTATCCTCCATTTTCAATGGATTAATTTGTAGCAACAGTAATACTTAATTAATATTCCTATCCAGAACCAAATTTACATTGTATAAATGACCTTCGATCATAATTTCAGATTGGTCAACTTACCTACAAAAAAAAAAATAGAACTTTCAGGGAGCATTGTTCTTAAAAGCACTCTAGAAAGACTCATGCAAGATTCAATTTCTGCAGAGAATCTAAAAAAATGTTAAAAGTCTACATTACAATGATATAGGTTGTAGCAATGTTATTAGATGAGACAATTAAAAGATAGTAAAGCAAAATAGACATGATCATGGAGACAATTCTAATAATGGATAAGTACACCTATGTGTGATAATTAAGCCAAAATAAACTGTGGCTCCATTTGGTTCTTAGAAAACGAAATGGAAATAAATTGTTTTCCTCACTAATCTAGTACAAAAAGTCTTATCTTCTCCACCAATTCCTCACTTTTTTCCTCCACTCTCATTCAGCCTATTATATTTTCTCCTCACTTTCCTCTCGGATTTTGAAGGAAAATATTGTTGGCAAAACCAATCAAAACCTCCATATTCCTATCTAGCTCTCATTCTTCTAATTTCTTTCAAGCTAAATGAATGGAAGTAAGTCATTCTAGAAACTTTTCTCTTTCCATTTCATTTACTTGGACCAAATCGGACCTAATGAGTATTTGATGCATCAAAAGTAGTTTCAGGATGGAAACATACCTTGCACAGCTTCATATTATGATAAGTTGTTCCGCAATGTAGTAGTCACCCCAACTTGAAGGCTAGATATTTGCTTCATGTGTTGATTACTGACTTGAAAATATGTCAAAACCTTCCTTGAGGACCTTGACAAAGAGTCATCTATAGGCTTGTGGAGTACAAAATGCATTCTTCACAAAGCCTACCACCTATATACAACTGACCTCCCAATATGTGATAACTGCAATCGAGCATATTATAGGTTTATCGCTAGAGTTTTTAGGGATGAAAGCTGCAACCATTAGGTGTATTCACCAATCCCATCCTCACTTTACGATCTTCATGTGAATAAAATAATATCAGAATGTCTCATAGAAGTTAATTCTTAGGTTTTTGTGGTGCTCGATTAACTAGAACTTTAGAACCATGTTTTTAAAGAATTTCATGTATTAACGTATTAACAAAATGTCGTTTTCACAGCGAAATCAACTATACACAAAACCTAGCATAAAAACAAAAGCTCAGTTTTTTTGGGGCTGTAGAAAGTTGCATGTATTATGAACAAGAAATGGACCACAAACACTCATGAAATTTATGAATCGAGCACTTGAAACAACAAAAATTAGAAGCCAAACACTATCAGAAAGTCCAACAAGCGAATCCATAGATGTCCAAGTCTCTCCATGAAAGTCAAGAGCATCATGAGTGCTTATTCAAGTCCAAGAACGTTGTGGTTGAAAGATGAAGGACAAAAAAAAAGGTAGGAGGAGAATTTTGTGGAGCTTGAGGACACTCTACCTCCCTCGGCTTGTCCTCGACAAGAACACACACTCCCCGTGTTTCGCTCAATAGAAGGTTTCTCACCTTACCAACCACCCCAGGTTTAATATGTTCTAGAGCTAAAAGGAACAACTCGATTTTTCTTTGATCATGGGTGAAGGAATAGGTGTTGGCTTAGTCATCATGAACAACAAAGCGATCCAACTGCCATGGCCTTCCCAAGAGCACATGACAAGCGCTCATTGTTACTATATCGATCACACAGTATAGAATCACGGTGGAAAGGACCAATGGACAAATTGAGAAAGGTTTGCGTGGTTACCTTGATGAATTACCATCATCCAACCACTTGAGGAAGTAAGGTCAAGGGTACGAAGTAGTTGGAAAGATTAAGTTTCTCCACCATGTATATTGAAGCAACATTGGTGCGGCTCCCTCCATATATGATAATCTCCCTAACTTTTCCTCCCTTTGATCACTATCGAGAGGAGCTTCATCGGAATGTAGTAACCTCCACAATACTAACATCTCTCCCAAATCGGCATGGACCTTGATGGTGTTTTCACATATCTCTTAATCTTCCATCTTCACTTCTTGTTCCTTGGTTTCCACTTGAACATCCTCTTGTATTTCTTTGATCTCATGAAGAGTCAACACCCGTTTTGTAGGACACTCGATTTGGTAATGACCATATGCGTGGCATCTGAAACACTTCCTTCCAATTTCTGCGGGGGTTCCTTAGGAGTGGGGTGTTCTTGACTAGCAAACTTGGATCACCTAGGAGGTCAAGAATCCATAGGAGTAGGAGGAGTAGAGTCAACTTCTTTGGACATGTTGCTTTTCCATGTAAAGGGTTTGGAAATACCCTTTTCCTCTTTCTTTGTTCCTCAACAAGCGTAGCCAACTTATGAAGATCATCAAGACAATATAAATTTTGAATTTGGACCTTGGAGGCTATCTTGTAGTCAATATCATTGAAGAAACATGCCATGAGTTGTTCTGGGGGTTCTCGGGAGTCATATCGTAGTCAACCACACTCATGGACCCTTGCTTGAATGCGAAGAGTCAATTGTAGAGGCCTTGCTTATAGCTCGATGGAACAAATCTTATCTCCATGTACTTCTTCAATTTTTCCCATGTCCTCAATCAAGATTTGCCATCTCTTTCCCGTTGTTTATTCAAACTATCATACCAAAGAGAGGCTTATTAGGTTAAATGCAAGGCATCTATCTTGAACTTCTTGGTCTCATTGTACTCCTTGATCTTAAAGATTCTTTCCATAGCCCGAACCTATTCAAAGTAATCATTGGGTTTGGAATTCAATTAAAGGTAGGAGGCTCAACTCAGAGGTCATCCAAGTTGTCTCGGGGCCTACGAATACAAGGAACTCCCATAGAGGAGGCGTTATCTTGTCTCTTGCTTGAATTGCTTCCAAGAAGTGGTTCCTCTTGGTTTAGGGGACCTCAAGGAGGAGAATAGTCACAGCCTACACGAAGAGGAGGAGGGATGCCGACAATTCTAGGACGAGGTTGGGGCATCTCTTCTTTTCTCTGAGGAACTTGGAGGAAAAGGGCATCCAAAGCTCGGATGAAATCGCCCATTTGACATTGGGAAACGCCTTGCCCATTCAAGATCCGCTCTTGTCCTTCCACAAGTCTTTCCTGACCCACCATGAGTCATTGAAGAATTTGCTCAAGGTTAATTTGGGAACGGGGAGTAGAGTTAGGAAGGGTGGATTCATGTTTGCCCATTTGACTAAACGATGTGGCCATTTAAGGAGCTAAGGGGTTGATAGTGTAAGTAAAGATGATTGGATGAGGCTTGGGGTTTCTTTATAGCTTGAGGTTTTTGTGGTGTTTTGCGAGGCTAAATTTTGTATGGAAAATGGGGTGTTACCGGGAATGTTGACTACACCAAAAATCAAGTAGTAAACTCCAAGACAAGGAACAACACCAAGGAATCACCTCACAAAATAACCAAACACAATCAAGTTATCTGAACAAATCGATCACATACCAAACACTCAAGGTATAAACAAGAAATCTCACAACAACCCAAGATACCCAAATCACTGATAACTACTCCAATCTATCCAAACCAACTCCAATCAAAGAGATTCACAACAAGATACTCCAGAACAATAATGTGGCATGTATATCAAACACTTGAGCATCAAAATCACAAGATAACTTAACCAAACATGCCAATATTCATCAAATTCCCAAAATAGAGCAAACTTTTTAGTTCAATTTATCTACACTAATCAACTCAAAACTCAACAAGTATTTGGACCCAAGAGATAAAATTTGTATCCCTAATACTCCTACTTCATGAAGAGAGTGATACTAGTCCACAAGCATCAAGTTTTTACATCAAAATAACAAAAATTCATCAACTCAATCCAAGCTCAAGAAACATAATATGAACATCACAATAATAAATTTCCAAACAAAATCAATTAGTTCTAAACCTAGACTCTAATGGCAACTGATGCATACACGACCTTGGTAAAACCTATGATTGAGGGTAAGCTAGCATTTTTGATGGTTTTGATCAACTAAACGAGCAAGGAAAATTAGAAGATGATATGACTACCTGTAAAGAGAACAAATCCCACCAAGGTATAATCGGATCATCAAATGGTTGCCTAAAGGAAGCTCCACCAGCAGCTCACTTGAATCACCATGAACAAACCTTCACCAAACTTAATGTAAAGGAGGACCACCAATCAAGCACTAAAGGAGGCACTCTAGTTCACCACCATCAACACTCAATCAATGGATAAAAAGAAAGAGATTTTTGCAGAAGGTTTTTCAAACACCCCTTAATATCATTCATATTCTCAAATCAACCTAAAAAGTCCCTTTACAACCCTAAAGACAGAGTTTTTTAGGAAAAGGGGAAGGATTATTCTCAAAGAAACCTACCAATTACCCTTGAGGACTAAAGCTTAGACATAATTACTAACGAAGGAGGATACCTGCAGATAAGTAGGAGGGCAAGGGGTAATTACCTAAAACTCAAAGCAAAAAGCAATAGAACGTTGTTGTTGAAAAATCAAGGTTGTTGCAGATGACACCATTATGTCATAGGACGACACGATCGTGTCAGTTAATTTCATGCAAAACGTTGTTAAGTTTCGTGAATGGCTCAATCGTGGGCCACCTTCAGGAAGTGGTGACACGATTGTGTCAAACATGCATAGTTTCCCTTGAACTTGGTTCAGCATGCTCGTGCTGCTAGATATTCTCCTTTTCGGCTCTTCTCTTCTTTCCCATGACGTCCCAGCTCCTTATTAGCATAATAGCATCCCACGAAATCTGGGGCCCTTGTAGAAGGACTTTGGAGGACCCTAGTGACCCAGAGTTATGCGGGCCGGAATGTATCAAAATTTCACAATTGTGTTAAATGTATACACGTACCATGGTTCTCCTAATTTCAAATTTTAATTTCACAGTTCGTTTTCCAAATTTGTTTGTCTTTCATTTATAAATGTCAGGTATCATCTACAAATATTTTTATCTATCCACTTCATTGCTAGTGACCCAGAGTTATGCGGGCCGGAATGTATCAAAATTTCACAATTGTGTTAAATGTATACACGTACCATGGTTCTCCTAATTTCAAATTTTAATTTCACAGTTCGTTTTCCAAATTTGTTTGTCTTTCATTTATAAATGTCAGGTATCATCTACAAATATTTTTATCTATCCACTTCATTGCTAGTGGTACTTATAAGTTCACTGACATGGACATTTTTCCTAAAAGTTGAAAGTTATCAAGAAACATTATAACATTTACTTTTAAGCAGAAATTTCTCAATTTCTAAAATTAAGAACCATGGGCCTAAGGTATAATTTGTCTACACCTTATAAAAAATTAAAAAGAAAGCATTTCCAAGAACACACCCACTTGATTTCCATTACAAGATGACATTTAAATTTTAATAATTCTTATTAATCGTGAGACTTATAATAAAAATTTGCTCAATGTACACTCGTAAATTACATATAAACGCAACTTGGATTCATATTGCTTTAGGTTTCCTTTGACATGAAACGATACAAAAGGCAAGTAAATCAATTAAAAATATAATTATTTCCGGAGTGTTCACCTTTGGACATAGCTTTTGAATTCTAAAGTTAAAATAGAAGACTGATCGGAGAAAATAGTTGTTAAGGTATATTTATATGTAAATATTTATGGACTTCTTTTGAATTTTCATTAACTTTGGTTGAAATATGTATCATTTATCATCGGCATATCAAAAAAATTATATTTACTATATGTTAAGCACAAATTGGTGAATGGTAATATCAAAAAATGTGATGAAGAATGTATAATAGATTATAAAAGTGTAAAATATATTAACTTTAAATATTAGACTTGTTTATTAGCGGTCGACCCCACTCATTGACATCTAGTTCATAAGAGAATCAATTAAAGAAACTTAAGATTTAGATAATTATTATTTTCTAACATTGCACATGTATTATTAAGCTATTAAATAAGAAATATAAATGATTATTTCTTGTTCATTTCGGGTATATTACAAGAAGCTTTTATTTTTATCCATCAAGTACATTAAAATAATTATATTTTTTTCATTCATGTGAAAGTTATCTATGATTTTATATATAAATAGGGGATGACATCGTATTTAATTATTTTTATCAAACTTTTTCTTAGTAAATGAGAAAAAAAATTGATTAATTTCAAGGGTGATGTGTAATTAAAAAAATGCTACAACTATTATAATCTAGCTAACAAAATTAAACTTGAAATGGTATAATTAATTTCGATACCCCATTAGATTTCTTACTTCCTTTTATCTTGACCAAATTTATGCGTGTTTATGTATATATACACACTTACATACAAAAAGACATATACGTTTATAGAATGTGTGTATGTATGCATGTATGTATAAATATTTATATATTATATATATATACACATAGATATGTTCAACTTAACTGCGTAGAATTCCGATGGAATATTAAAACTAATTATACCGTTTCAAGTTTGATAATGTTAGCTAGAGTATAGTAGGTGTAACATTTTTTTTATTATATATTATCATTCAAATCAATCAATTTCTTTTATTCACAAAGGTTAAGTCTAATAATCAAACAAAATTACAGGAAGACAAATTTGAGAAGTAAAGAGGATAACAATCACCAACTTATCTCGTTGATAACTTTCACATGAATTAAAAGAATACGACTATTTTGGTGCATTTGAGGGACAAAATTAAAAAATGAACAAGGAATAATCTTTCAGATTTCCTATTTAATAACTTTCACATGAATTAAAAAATGATATGCAAAATTTAAAGGCAATTATCGTGTAACTTTTAAATTTCTTGAACACTGGCACACCAAGACTATTTGTCATAGATTGAATGAAGACCCATTCTACTTAATTTGATAAGTACAGTTCAAAGTGCCTTTGTCCAAGGTCTGTAACTCTAATAATATCCTTCTAGCTCATGAGATCATAAATAATTTCAGGCAATCCAACTCAAAGAAACCATGGATAACAGTTCAGCTTGATATGGAAAAAGCGTACGACAAATAAGAATGACGGTTTTGCTAAATGTCCTAAGCAACTAGGATTTTCTAGTGAGTGGAATAAGTCGGTGCTACAATGTATCTTTAACACCATTTTGTTGTGCTTTAGTTAATGGTTGACAATGTATCTATGTGTATATATATAAATATTTATACATGCATGCATACACACACATTCTATAAATGTACATGTCTTTTTGTATGTAAGTGTGTATATATATATTATATACATAAGCACACATAAATTTGGTCAACATAAAAGAAAGTAAGAAATCTGATGGGATATCGAAATTAATTATACCATTTCAAGTTTAATTTTGTTAGCTAGATTATAACAGTTGTAGCATTTTTAAATTACACATCACCCTTGAAATTAATCAATTTGTTTTCTCATTTACTAAGAAAAAGTTTGATAAAAATAATTAAATACAATGTCATCGCCTACTTATAAATAAAATCATAGATAACTTTCACATGAATGAAGAAGAAAATAATTATTTTAATGTATTTGATGGATAAAAATAAAATCTTCTTGTAATATACCCGAAATGAACAAGAAATAATCATTTATGTCTCTTATTTAATAACTTAATAATACATGTGCAATGTTAGAAAATAATAATTATCTAAATCTAAAGTTTCTTTAATTGATTCTCTTATAAACTAGATATCAATGAGTGAGTTCGACATATAATAAACAAGTCTAATATTTAAAGTTAATATATTTTGCACTTTTTATAATCTATTATACATTCTTCATCACATTTTTTGATATTACCATTCACCAATTTGTGCTTAACTTATAGTAAATATAATTTTTTTTAATATACTGATGGTAAATGGTACATATTTCAACCAAAGTTAATGAAAATTCAAAAGAAGTCCATAAATATTTACATATAAATATACCTTAACAACTATTTTCTCCGATCAGTCTTCTATTTAACTTTAGAATTCAAAAGCTATGTCCAAAGGTGCTCCAGAAATAATTATATTTTTAATTGTTTTACTTTGCTTTTTGTAATGTTTCATGCCAAAGGAAACCTAAAGCAATATAAATTCGAGTTGCATTTATGTGTAATTTACGAATGTACATTGAGCAAATTTTTATTATAAGTCTCACGATTAATAAGAATTATTAAAATTTAAATGTCATCTTGTAATGGAAATCAAGTGGGTGTGTTCTTGGAAATGCTTTCGTTTTAATTTTTTATAAGGTGTAGACAAATCATACCTTAGGCTCATGGTTCTTAATTTTAGAAATTGAGAAATTTCTGCTTAAAAGTAAATGTTCAAATGTTTCTTGATAACTTTCAACTTTTAGGAAATGTCTATGCCAGTAAACTTACAAGTACCACTAACAATGAAGTGAATAGATAAGAATATTTTTAGATGATACCTGACATTTATAAATGAAAGGCAAATAAATTTGGAAAACGAACTGTGAAATTAAAAATTGAAATTAGGAGAACCATGGTATGAGTATACATTTAACACAATTGTGAAATTTTGATATATTTCAGCCGACGTAGCTCCGGGTCACTAGGGTCCTCCAAAGTCCTTCTACGAGGGCCCCAGATTTCTTGGGATGCTAATAAGGAGCCGGACCGTCATGGGAAAGAAAAGAAGAGCCGAAGAGGAGAAAATCTAGCAACACGAGCATGTTGAACCAAGTTCAAGGGAAACTAGGCGTGTTTGACATAATCCTGTCACCACTTCCTGAAGGTGGGCCACGATTGAGCCATTCACGAAACTTAGCAACGTTTTGCGTGAAATTAATTGACACAATCGTGTCGTCCTATGACATAATCGTGCCATCTGCAGCAACCTCGATTTTTCAACAACAACGTTCCCTTATTTTTTGCTTTGAGTTTTAGGTAATTACCCCTTGCCCTCCTACTTATGTACATGTATCCTCCTTCGTTAGTAATTATGTCTAAGTTTTAGTCCTCAAGGGTAATTGGGTTTCTTTAAGAATAATCATTCCCCTTTTCCTAAAAAAACTGTCTTTAGGGTTGTAAAGGGACTTTTTAGGCTGATTTGAGAATATGAACAATATTGAGGCCGTGAGGGGTATTTGATAACCCTTATGGAAAAGTCTCTTTCTTCTTTATCCATTGATTGAGTGTTGATGGTGGTGAGCTAGTGTAAAACCCCGAAAAATCCAGAGATGTTGACCGTGACGTCGTTAGTAATTAGGTTTGACTTCGTTATTTACTGTTGTTCGTTTGTGTTTGTTTATGCTGACACTTGAGCTCGTAGGACCGTTGAGGGACTAACAAGGGTATATCAGAAATTTCTTGGGTGTTAGTATTATTAGTTTAAGTCTTTTTATTATTAGTATTATTATTAATATTATTGTGTTTATTAAAATGTGTTATGTGAATAATTATGTGAATTTTATTTGTTATGTGGTTAGTGATAATATTATTATTAGTTTTGTTTTTATTACTAATAGGGTTATTATTATTTCTAAAAGAAAAATCAGATTTTAGAGTTTGGGTTGGATTAGGAGTAAGATTAGTAATGTTGGGCCCAAATTGGCTTGTTTATATAAAACCTTCTCCCTCACTCTAACCCTAACCCTAATCTCCTCCCATATCTCTCTCTCCCCTCCTCTTAACTTCTACTGCCGCCAGAGCCTACCGCCCAGCCACAGCGGCGCCGACCACCGGCCACCACCCGCAACACCGGCAACCACCGCAACCACTCTTCCTCCCTCTTTCTCTCTCTCGCTCTGACTCTCTCCCTCTCTCTGAAACCGCCGGCTACCACCACCGACGACGTTGCCGTCGTTGACGCCAGGCGTCGCCGCCGCCCAGACGACCGCCACCACGAGCACCGCAACCACCGCAACCATCTCTCCTTCTTTCTTTCTCTTTTCTCTTCCTCCCTCTCGATATCTCTGTCTCTCTCCTGACTCGCACACTGCCGCCCACTCCCGCCGTCGCGCCGCCACTCAGGCCACCACCAGCGACTCGCCGTCACCACCGGAGTCGTCACCGCCCCTCCTTGCCGCTGTCGCACGCCCACAGTCAAAGAAACACCAGTGGCTGTGCTTGACTGCTGCTGTTCGAACCAAGACGCGCCACCACCTCCCTCCGACAACCACCCGCGGCTGCCCTGCCCTCGTCTCGACGACCGCCGCCCTCGCCTGACGCCACCGCCGCCTGCACCGCTCAGAAACGCCCAGATTAGCCCTAAAAACCCTAACGTAAAACCCTAACCCTAATACTAACCTAACTGTTAAATATCTCTCTTTTTTTTCCTTTATTATTCTGATGTTTTGAAATTTTATTATTATTATTATTATTATTATCAGTTTTATTTTCTTTTATTTCTGTAATTTTGTAATTTAGGGAAGATTATTTGTAAATATTTCTTGGTTGTAATTATGTGTAAATCGTTAATTGTTATGTGTAATTTGTTTATTTGTTATATGTAATTTTATTGTAATTAGATTTAGGTTGTAATAGTTGATTATTAGGGTTGAAAGTGATTCTTTAATATTCGTTATATTCTTTATATGAATCGTTTAGACCGCAATATTATTGTATGTATGAATTTGGAAATTTATTACCTAGGTTAATTCTTGAATGTTTAGTTATTAAATCGTTATGTTCTTTATTGTTTATTAAAAGAAAATCTTGTTTAAGTTGCTAAATAAATTAGGTTGACTTAATAAAAGTATAATTCTTGCTTAGTAATTCTTGAATTCTTGAATAGTAGTTAAGAAATTTACATATTGATCTCTTTTAAAGTTATCCATGATTAAGTTATTAAGTGAATTAAATTTGTTTAACTATTAAAAGTTCAATTTTTTTTGTTAGTAATTCACGTTTCTTGTTAAATCTTGATTCTTGAAAATTAATTAGGTTTCTTGTTTCATTAAGTTAAATATTGTATGTTCTTTTATTTTTAGGGCTCATTTATGTTAGGGTTTAGATAACATTATTATTGTATGCACGAATCTTTAAAGTATAATTATCTAGATTAATTCTTGAATCGTTAGTTAAACATTCATATGTTCTTTAAATTCTCTTAGGGCTCATTCATGTTAATTTCATGTGTAATCTTGATTAAATAAGTGAGTTGGTTAAATTACTAAAAAGGAATTCGATTCTTGTTATTAATTCTTGTTTCTTGATTATTTTTCCCTTGTTATAACTTATTGTAAATAATCCATGCTTTACCTTTAAAATCTTGGTCAAGTAATTTATGTTTTAAGTAATTTTTATTTTCTTTTATGACTTTAGGGTTGATTAAATTTATTAAAATGTCTTTCATGTTGTTCTAAATTAAATTTTACTTCTACAAGTTTAATTGTTGGACCTAAGTTGAGTTGGACTTCCTATCTTAGACCCTAGCTACTGTTTCGAGTCCAAATTAGAACCCCGAGACCGTTTGGTAAAAGTTAGAACCGAAATAACAAATTAATTGATTACCGTTAACGGGACAGTTTCGTTAGCGCCTAAAGATCGGGTTGCCACGGCTAGTGTAGTTACCTTTTGGTCAAACCCTTTGAACTGGAGGTTCCCTTAGATGTTAGGAACCATAGGAATTTTGCGGATCGAACGTTTGATTTGTATAACCCGAGTTATAGTCTTTTTACCGGAACCTGTCAGATCTGGACCAATTGGGAAGACGGGTGTTTTTGAGGTCCTTCGGGACTGAGTTGGGCTTAACCATCAACATAGAAGTTTTAGTAGACATCCCGAGGTTTCCGAAAAGTCCAGAACCAGCCCCGTAGGATGTCGGGAAGTCGAGTTGTGACCTGTTTTATGTGAACGTTATAATCTGCCCTCTGCTTGCTTCTTTTTATAATAATTGTTGAGTGAAAATAATATGTGATCTTGTTATGTGTTTTCTTGGAGGTGTTAGGTGTAATTTCGTAAATGATAGGAACCTAAGTGTTCCTAGGGGACGGGTTAGGTAGTTAATAGATAATTCTAACTTCGTTAGAACGCGTTTTGATTAGATAATTACTTTTATTCTAGGCCCGAGTTAGTGCGAGACGTTAGTGAGCTCAAGTGTGTTCTTCTCTTGCTGTGCTGTGAAGTATATCAGGTAATTGTCTATGCCCTAATCCCCACCGGGATGCTCTTTAAATGTGTTTTAATGTTTTCTAATCTGTTTTGATAATTGCATCCCGAAAGGGGACTTTTGTGGAATTATGACTATCTGTTTTGGATAACTGTGCGTTGTATTTGTGATTATTGGTTTATGAGTTGAGAAATTATGATGGTCTTTTATAAGTAGTTTTGACTTGAGAGTTGTGAGTTGAGTTTTGCATAAGATACTAATAATTCAAGTGAAACTTTAAGCGGGTTTATTTGGTCGTAGCCTGTGGTAGGCAAAGGGTCAGGGACCCTGGTCGTAGCCTGTGGTAGGCGGAAATGTGAACTCTTGATATTCTGGTCGTAGCCTGTGGTAGGCAAAGGGTCTGGGACCCTGGTCGTAGCCTGTGGTAGGCGGAAATGTGAACTCTTGATATTCAGTCGTAGCTGTGGTAGGCAAAGGGTCCAGGACTCGGTCGTAGCTTCGGTAGGCGGAAATGTGAACTCTTGATATTCTGGTCGTAGCCTGTGGTAGGCAAAGGGTCTGGGACCCTGGTCGTAGCCTAAGGTAGGCAGAGGATCTGGGATCCGGTACGATATTTGTTACTTTAAGGGATGTGGTATCCCGCCCGCAAATTAAAATATGGATTGGATGGGTTGAGGAAAACAGTTAAGGGTTAAAGGTTTGTAAAACGTTTGATTTGATCCCTCTCCCCAAAATGAATTGAAATGAACTTAAACTGTTTTAAACGTTAGGGGTAGACATTATTGAGATTTCCCCCTCATTTTCTGAAATGTTTTGATTTCAGGTGAAGATCTAAATGCTGGGGACGGGAATTAGAAGTGAGGACGACGAGTCTAGAAGTCCTTGAACCTTTTATATTGTTTTCGTTATGAATTCTTAAAGTTTGTTGAGTTGTTAGTAGTTGCCGTTAGCAGACAGTTGTGTTTTCCTTTCTCGCCTTGTATTCCTTCGGGGATACGGCAGTGACGCCCAAACTAAATTTGAAGTCTTCCGCTAAATTTTGTCTGTTAATGTTAGTTTGACTTTGACTTTCTATAATTGAATTTCCGGGGCGTCACAGCTAGAGTGCCTCCTTTAGAGCTTGATTGGTGGTCCTCCTTTACATAAAGTTTGGTGAAGGTTTGTTTATATGGTGATTCAAGTGAGCTGCTGGTGGAGCTTCCTTTAGGTAACCATTTGATGATCCGATTCTACCTTGGTGGGATTTGTTCTCTTTAGAGGTTGTCATATCATCTTCTAATTTTCCTTGCTCGTTTAGTTGATCAAAAACATAAAAGATGCTAGCTTACCCTTAATCATAGGGTTTGCCAAGGTCGTGTATGCATCAATTGCCATTAGAGCCTAGGTTTAGAACTAATTGATTTTGTTTGGAAATTTATTATTGTGATGCTCATATTGTATTTTTTTGGGTTGGAAATTTATTATTGTGATGTTCATATTGTGTTTTTTGGGCTTGGATTGAATCAAATCCAAACTACTATATTATCATAAGGGAGTGTTGTGTTAGGTTTTGAATCAAATGCAAGTCAAAATCTATGATATCTAGGGTATACACTCTGTGGTGTCCCACCAAACTACTGTTTATATATATTTTTCTTTGCACCATCAAAATACAAAATTCAAACTAGGGATTATTGACATATAAAAACTGAAAGTAGGAATTATTAGAATGCAATTCTCCAAAAGGTCTCTTCTTTACATTCTCAATTCAGAAAAGTAGTCATTTGAAAACATTTTATTTTTTACAAGGGAAAAAGTACTTACTCCTTGATAGTATCAATTTATCTTAAACTATTATTAACTAGAATGGATGGACTATTCGCAATGTGTGGTCATAAGAAGGAAGAAAGCAAGCTCTACTTACCTCTAACATGGAGTCCTTAAGATTTGACAACAATCTTCTATATTGGAATTCAAAGAAATAAGTGTGATTTAGAATTTAAAAATTAATAATTAATTTGAAAACACTAGAAGAAGTTTATTATAGGATAACAATCTGCGTGAATCTTAACAACATATATGATAGATGAACATCGCAATTGAGCAACAATATCTTTCTTCAAATTTGTATCTTATACTGGGTGAATCTTAACTTGTAAATTAGCACCATTACGAACACTAATCATGATTTACCCGTAAAAGAAGGGCAAGAAGGGGAGGGGTGGATTAATCATAGACATATAATATAACTAGAGCTCGAAAAAATCTAGGTCTAATTAGACATTGGACAAAAACTTGATGTACAATACCTAGTTTGTTTGCATATTGTTAGTGTCGGACAAATTGGACAAGTATAACTTCGGGTCTAAATTGGATTCAGACAATAGGATCGGAACTTGTAGAAAATTGTGTTTAAATTTTCGGTCAAATCGATCAGTGTCAAAATTTGGACGAAAATTCTATGATCGTACCCGGTTTTTTACTTGTCGGGCAAATCTAGGTTATCGGGCCGAAAGATTTTTGCTAGCCCTAAATATAACCAATCAATAACCATTTTCTTGATCTGTAGAAGCTCTCAAGAGCATAGTCTCTTTGAAAATTTACAATAATGCAGGAGTATCAAAAAAATGAGCAATAATATAATCACCATATAGTAATTGGATCCCTAACAATGAATTTATTATAGCTGTTATCAACGCAAATGAAGATGTAAGAACAATGCAAACTTATTTCATATGAATTATAGATAGAATACAAGTAAGTAATAAGTAAAACATAAACAGATTACCACAAATAGAAAATATGTAGCAATGAAAAATTAAAACCACAAACAAAAATTCAAATAACTAAATGCAAATCAAAGGATAATATGGAAAGCATGGAATGAAGTCAACTAACCTGGTATATCGTTGATCCGCTTGTGAAAAATGACAAGCGGCGCAAGCCTTCCACCATCCTTCACTTCTTATTCAGTGTTTGATGGGGCAATAAATGTTATTGCCATACTTGGAATCAAAGAATGGATCCATTGATCAACCATTGAATGAAATCTCAACTTTACAAAAAGAACTTAAATAAGAGGCAGAACCAAGTCTTCTTGTTTCGGATGATCGATGTGGGACTGACTCATAGGTTCAATATACATACCTACTTCCATCAATTGTCACGGTCACACCAACATTCACTTTCTATGTACAAAAATATCTTTTATATAACATGTAATTTTTCGATATTCACATTTCCTATAGCTACTAGACACTAATATGGCAATACTCCTAGTACTAATGTAGCATCACTTAAGTTTTCTTAACAATGATTATGATGAAAGAGTACCATTCCCCAATATTTTCACTTGTTGCAAGGATAGTACCATTGAAAAATTCACAAATCAAATTTTCAATGAGAATTAATCGAATTGTTCAACAATAAACACCATGCATCATAAATGACATTCTTAACTCACAAATTAAATAAACTATTGCAGACATTGTTTTTTGTTTCGATTTTTTATTGATATTTTTATTTTGTTTTCTAAGTTAGATCATAACTCGATTCATCCAATCATATGATAGCACTCATCCTTTCATTACCACAAAATGTCTCATTTTCATCCATTTAACATCGAATTTCCCATCGTTCCACTTCAAAAGCTTCATTTTACACTCTTCCCATATAAATAGGCTCATTCTTAAAGTATAATCTATAAGCTTTAAATTGGAGGTTAGATGTGGGAGTTATGGTCGTTTTAAGCTGGGTTGTTTGTGATGTAATTTTACAAAAACAGTGGTTTTGACTTGTTGGGTTTTATGGCCCAAAATCTCCTTTATTGAAGGAAGTGGACACTACCAACGCTACCTCTCTCTCCCGGAAGCTGCCAGCGTGACGACCAGGAGGTCTCACATGTGAAACGCGGCAGCGTCGACCATAGCGCTGCCAGCGCCTTTGCAGCCGGCTGAGTAGCGGCGGGGTTTTCATTTAGTTTTTCTAGGTTTTGTAATATTTAACCTAGTTTCCTTTTCATTCATTCTACTATAAATAGAGGTCTTTATTCTCCTTGTAATATGTGGCAGACGTAGTCGATGTGAGAGCCTTCAAAACTCCCTACGAGGGAGGTACGGTGTTATTTCCACATCTCACCCTACTCATCCCTAGGTTGCGAGAGTCTACGAGAGTTCATATATTTATCTCTTGTAATATCTCCTTTTCTACTAGTGGATATTGGTTGTCGCCTGTGGGTTTTTCTCCGAGTTCTTCGATTTCCCACGTAAAAATACTGTCTCACCCATTATCCCTGTTCTTGTCTCTCCATTATTATCCTCGATTTCATAATCATCCTATGTTTCCTTCCGCGGCATATATTGCTCTATTTTACACCCTAACAAGGCTAACAACTGGCAACAAATCTGAATTTGTTCCTAACATGACTCAAAAATACCCTCTAGCCACAAAATTCATTTGCATAATATGTAAGCCAAAATATTTTCTTTTTTCCTATTTTCTAATATTTTTCCAAGATTCTAAAAATTGTTCAAATTATATTGCAATAACATTAATTTGGGTATTATTCTAATTTTTTTCCCCAAAACCAACCCAAATAAAATATATTGCTCTGCTTGGTAGAAGAGTTAGGGGGGTTAGGGGGAGTTAAGAAGGGTGTTTATTCCTCCTTACCGCTGCTTGAGAAAGGAGTGAGAGGGGGTAAGGGGGAGAAAGCTAGAGTGTGATTTACCCTCCTTTACCCCTTTTAACTCTTATTTTTCTAAACCTTTAATTTGGGGTGTAAACAAATGTTGAATTGAATCATAACATACATAAAGTAAAAAATTATCATATTATCCTTAACCCTAATTGAATCATAACACATACATACACACCCATTCCCCTCCCCCCTCTCTCTCACACATACACGCGCATACATCTCTCTCATATCTCTCGCTTTCTCACACTCACTCTCGCATCTCTCTCTCTCTCTCTCTCTCTCTCTCTCCCTCTCCCTCTCTATCTCTCTCTCTTTCACACACACACACACACACACAACACACTTCTCTCTCTCACCCCCCTCTCTCTCTTACACACACTTCTCTCTCTCACACACGTACATCTCTCTCTCTCTCTCTCACACACACACAGACACACACACACACACACTTCTCTCTCGCCCTCTCTCTCTCTCTCTCTCTCTCTCACTCACTCACTCACTCACACACATACACACACACACAAACACACACACACACACACACGCGCGCCCATCTCTCTATCTTTCTCTCACTCGAAAGAGAAGATGGAGACAGAAAGGGAGAGGGTGGAGAGAGAGAGTAGAGAAAGGGTGGAGAAAGAGTATAGAGAGAAAAATTGTTGGTTAGAGAATAGAGAGAGAGAGAGAGAGAGAGAGAGAGAGAGAGAGAGAGAGAGAGAGAGGGAACGAGAGAGAGGGGGAGGGAGGGAGGGGTGGAGAGAGATTACACAGAAAGAGAGTAGAAAGAGAGAGAAAGGGGGAGGGGTAGAGAGAGAATGGGCATAGAGCTAATGTTTGAGTGTAATACAATGTCATTGTATTACATACAATATGACAGGGCAAATATGACAATTAAACACTTACTGAGATTTAGCTATTTTATTTATGTTATTTGTTGATTGTTGTGAAGTTTTAGCTATTAAACATCAAAAATCCATATATATCTTGCTGAGATTGATGAGTTCTATGGTTGGGTATTTGTGCACTCTATGTTATTAGATGATCCTAAGCCTTAATCAACCTTTGTAATTGTTGTAAGGATCGAAGAGCACTCAAGCAACCACAAATAATAGAAAATAATAGATGAAAAAGAAATAAGAAATTTGACACCAGGAATTTAACATGGAAAAACCCAAAGCGGGAAAATAACCACGGAATTGATGCACTAGTAATAGGAGGATTACAATTACATTGGTTGTGTTTCTCTCTCTCTCTCACTTGATGATTTAGGAGAAGAAACAGGTACCATATATATAGTGTTGGTGAGGGAAGGAAACTAGCTTGCAAAGGTTAAACTCTAAATAACCTAAATAAAGAAAAAAAAGATCGTCGCAGCGGCAAACACCGCGACCTGAGGCGCTGGCAGCACCAAGAGGTCGTTGGTCGCGTCATGAGGGTGAACTCCTTTGGAAGCCTCGCTGGCAGCGCCCAGGAAGAGGGACTAGCGCCTGGTCTTCTCCGTCTCCGCAACATAGGCGCTGGTAGCGCCTCTTCATTGTTCCTCCTTCCTTCTCCCAGTTTGGTCTTCACACTCAACAATCTCCCACTTGGAGACCGAACCTCTAACATCCTCAACTTTTTCCACAAGTTCCCCTAGTGCATCGACCAACCTCCTCATCAGTCAGAAAGGCCTACTAAGGCCATAAAAAGCCTCAGTTTTCCAACATCCACTAGCTTGGTTAGCATGTCGGCTGGATTCTTACTGCTTGCGATCTTCTCGAGCTTTACTTCACCACTTTCCACCAAGTTCCGAATGAAGTGATATCTCTTTCTAATATGCTTCGTCCTTGAGTGTAACACTGGATTCTTCGTTCGTTGAATGGCACTTTGGTTGTCATAATGAAGAGCACCATCTTGCCTCTAGTCAAGAACCTCCGAGAAATCCTGTAGCCATATCATTTCTTTGCCTGCCTCAGACAGGGCAATATTTTCCGATTCTATAGTTTACATAGCAATGGATTTTTGTAATCTTGACATCCAACTGATTGCCGAGCCACCAAGACTGAACACATAGCCTGTTATACTCTTGCTCGTATTGAAATCCCCACTCAAATCAGCCTCTACATAACCTTTCATATCAAGGTTAGTTACACTAAATATAAGACAATAATAAGAGGTACCTTTCAAATACCTCAACAGCCATTTCACAGCTTTCTAGTGTGATTTCCCCGGATTGGACATGAAGTGGGACACCGCTCCCACTGCAAAGGCAATATCTGGTCTCGTGCAGACCATGGCATACATCAAGCTCCCAACAGCTGCAGCATAAGGAACTCTTGCCATGTATTCTTTCTCCTCCTTGGTTCTGGGTTGTTGTTCTTTGGATAATTTGAGATGGTTTTCCATATGAGTGCCTCTAGGTTTTGAATAAGCCACACTAAACCTCTCTAGCACCCTGTTGATGTAGTCCTCCTGAGACAACCTCAAAAATCCTTTGTCCTTATCTCTGGTAATCCTTATGCCAAGGATTTGATTTGTAGCACCCAAATCCTTCATCTCAAACTCTTTAGACATCCTCTCCTTACGCTACGTAATCTCCTTCATGTTTTCTCTTGCAATCAACATATCATCAACATAGAGAAACCAAAATAATGTAGAGTTAGCAAAACTTTTATAATAACAGCACTGATCCTTATCACTCCTCTTGAACCCGTTGTTGCACATGAAGGTGTCAAACTTGATGTACAATTGCCTTGGAGCCTGTTTCAACCCATATAGACTTTTTCAAAGTCTACACACCAAGTGTTCCTTCCCTGGAACTTCATATCCCTCAGGTTGCTTCATATACAAATCTTCCTCCAAATCTCCATGCAAGAAGTTCATTTTTACATCCATCTGCTCCAGATTTAAATTCTCCACTGCAACCATACTAAGGACAATTCTTACAGTGGTTAGTTTCACAACAGGAGGGAAATCTCATTATAATCAATGCCTTCCTTTTGTGAAAGTCCACGTTGGATGGGGGGATTTAAATTCTCCACTGCAACTATACTAAGGACAATTCTAACAGTGGTTAGTTTCACAACATAACATGAAAGAAACCCATTTATTCAGCAAAGCTTTCTTCCCTGCAGGCAACCTGGTTAGTTCCTGTGGACATTTTTCCTCGTCGTTCGGGCTTTCGAACGTCCACGTTGGATGGGGGGATGTGAATTGGTGATTCGTGCTGGGGTTTAACCTTTAAAAAACCCTTTAAGGAAAATCTAACCTACATTTCATGAATAATATTTTATAAAATCACTTTCCCTTTACTTATGCATTTTATGAGTCCTTGAATTAAACCTTTAAGAGTGAACATCCATTTGTTCGGTTGTTCCAAACTCTTCTAAATTTAACCCAATTTGCTCTTTAAATGTTAGGCTCGGAAGAGAGTGATTTATGCAACCATTATTGAGAAATATAAGAAAGAAAACCCTAAAGTTGCATCGATACGTTGTAAAACCATGTTAACCATAGTTTATGCAACCCTCGATGTATTTTAGTTCGAAATGGGAGTCGCCACCCGACTTTTTAAGGGAAAAGCCAAAACAAAACCAAAAGAAAAATAAAGAAAGACTCCGCCTGCGAAACCCAAGAATGGATCCAAGGGTAAGGCAACGAACTCGAAAAGTAAACTTTAAGAATTCGCTTCTCACGTGACTCTACTAAAAGTTTAAGATGTGCCTTTGATAAAGTTTGGAAGGGAATAAATAAGAACTTTATAGAATTATTTCATTGAATCATGCAACAAGAATGTAATAAAAAAGATAAAAGGAGTACAAATACACAATTATTTACAAGAAAGGAAGAACACTTAAAAGCTTACATTGCTACTGTGTTGGGAAAACCGTGCCTAGCCTCTTGATGCTTGATGAATCCTCCTTGATACCTTTAAAACCTTCCTCTTCAAGTGCCAAAAGGATGATAGAAAGAGATGGAAAAAGATGATAAAAAGGAGAGGTAGAAAAAAAGGGAATAAGAAGGCTTTTTTGTGGTTTTGGATGTGTTTAGGCTAGGGTTCTTTCTAGAGTTTAGGATGGATAAGAATAGGATATGTGTTTAGGATTTTTGTGATGGAAAGATTAGGAAGATAATGATGGTAAGAAAGATGATAGAATAATAGGATGATAAGAGAGATGAATATGAAAGTATAAGAAGTGGAGATTAAGAGAGATTAGAGACTAGGGAGATTAAGGAGATGGATGATGAGAGAGATGGTTTGAAGAGTGAGTTGATGAGTGAAAATGACTTGGAGAAGGGTAGTATTTATAGGCTTAGGAGAGGAGAGATACATGTATGCATACATACATACACTACCTTGTAGTCTCCGGATGAATGCATGATACCAAGGCAGAAAGGGGGAGCTCACCTAGCATGGTCGGTAACACGTGGTCAATTGACCATGTGTGGTGGAGACACTAAGGCCAACCGAATACTACGCTAGGGGGAGGAACCCATCTCGCCCATGCATGCATGGACGGTGGAGTGTGAAGATAGTTTGCCTAGGGAAGTTGTCATTCACACTAGACGGTAAATGCATGTGTTTATTTTAGCTTTTGAGAGTGTTTTTGAGTGTTCTTGTGAGGATTCGATCTCGCGACCTTTGTCGTTTGCTTTTAGGTTTGCATGGCTCCATTTTTATGTAAAAAATGTTCATGTAGCTAGGATGAACCACATGTAATCATGCATGTGATTTTAGGTGAACAAAATACATGTAAAATGCATGCATTTATCGAACCTCTTTTATTTCTTCCGCTCTTATTTTTATATTATCTTATGCGTCAAAATCCCGGTGTCTACAGGAGCCCCCACTTTGATTGAGTCCGAGGATAGGACAAAAATCAAAGTAGTCTTGATTTGATGGACACCGGTTGAGGATATGACTTTGGTATGCAAAGCCTGGGGAATGACTTTGTCGAGTGCAAAGCCTGAAGTGATGCTTGGAAGCTGAGTCTTGCATCGCGGTTGGCGAACTTGCGCCGATCGGTGATCTCGAGCAAGAATGATGCTCTACTCGGGGTGATCTCGGACGTTTGATGGCGTCCTACTTGCTATGATCTCGGACGTTTGATGACATCCTACTTGAAGGTGTGGGCTGACACTTGGAAGCTAGGTCCTGTGTCGCGGTTGGCGAAATTGCGTCGATCGGTGATCTCGAGCAAGAGTGATGCTCTACTCGTTGGAGAGACTTCATCGGACATTGATGTCGATGGATCTTGGGGTTGATGTTGATTTTCTAGTCTTTCCTAGTTTCGTATCCAGTATTTCCCGGTGTCGTTGTTGATGATTGTTGGCACGTTCAATGCCGAAGGACTTCATCGATCGCGATGTCGATGGCCTGGGGGTTGAGACTTCATCGAAACTCTGCCGATGGCTCAGGAATGAGATTGCATCGAAACTCTGTCGATGGCCCTTTTGTCGAGACTTCACCGAAACTCTGTACGTGGCTCGGGATTGATGATGATGACTATGACGATGACGGTGGCAATTTTAGTGCTGAGGGACTTCACTTAGACCCGATGCCAGTTGCTCTTATTCCTGAGATTTCATCTATCCTAATGCCGATGACTCTTATTTTCCTGCAAAATGCAAAGGAGTTTTGTCAATTTTGCTGAATTTTGAATTTTAATCCGGAAAACTTACCTCGGATTGCGTGCATGGCCGTTGGGAACTACTTTCATTTGGGGAACGGAGGCTTTGATCTTGAAAAGAGCACACTCTTCTTATTGGGCACGTTTGGGTCATGTATGGCTTTGGAAAGTTGCACGTCATTGGGAATGGGCAAGGAGAAAGACGATAAGATGCCCTCTCTTCAAGGCCGACTGGCCACCAATTCAAGAAGGAATCTTGTGGCTCGTACAATTCAGCTTTTTGCAGGCCATGCAAGAGACTATTTAACACAATTATTGAAGTCAGTCTTGAGGGCCGATCGGCCTTGAGCTGGGACCAGTGGTGAGCTAACACGTGGCGGCAAGGGCTCACACAATTTGCCTATAAATGAGGCTTGATGCTCCGCAATCCTTCATCATTACAGCCGAGTCCTTATCATCTTAGCTTTTGTTCTCTCTCTATTAAAACTTTTGGGTTTTTGAAACTTTGCTGCGAAAAGACGAATTTCTTTCGAAGGGGTCGCAGATGAGCTACCCAACCAGTGGTTCAAGAGCGTCCTTATGCAAGAACAATGCAGCGAGAGTATCCTAGCAGGGATTTCATTCCGGCTCAGTTGGTCTATCGCCAAGATGAGCACGCATGGTTCTTTCGTTCCTATGACTCGGTATGCTCCTTCATATAGCATGTTTCACTTTTGCAGTTGCTTTGCATGCTATTTACTGTTGTACTTTTAAGTTGAATCCTAAAGCAACCTTAGTTACTTTGAATTTTGCTTGAAGTACTTTTCTTCCGTTGACCTCATTGTAGGAAGACTCTTTCAAGGCATGTGGGAGTATTCAAGGTGTAATAACCTTATCCTTCCACGCGAAGGTGGGTGCATTTTATTCGAGCGTTGTGAGGGATGCTGGTTTTGGCCCTTTTCTAGACTGCTTGAGGGCATGGAAGATCCGTAGCAGCAAGAGGACATACGGTCGAGCTATCGTGGAGCGTTTATGGGATACCACGAACTCTTTTCACCTCCTAGTTGGGGAGATGATGCTCACTCCTTTTGACTTTGTGATGATTACAGGTCTTAGCTGGGGCGGCCAGCTACTGGAGTTTCGAAAGGATGTTGATTCTCGCATTCATGCACTTTTGCAACCCGTTACCGTGTTGGCGAGATGAATTAGCGGCCTACAATACACGTATCTGGTGTGTGCTATAAAAAGCGAAGGATTTGGGAGCCTTCCTCTTCCTCAACGTCAATTCATTGTGCTGGTACATTTTATCAATACAACAATTTTTTCAAATCGCGGAGACACAATCACTCTCTCTTGGGCGCATCACCTCCTGAATTTCGGCGAAATGAGATTTTTCAATTGGGATGCTGCTACTTACGCCCATTTGGTCAGGAGAATGCGAGTTGCCTGCCGACCCACGGGTTGTGACACAGTGGCGCGTACAAGGGCGACGGAGGCTAAGAGGCTCAACCTGGGGAGCAGCCTTTGGCGAGTCTTGGAGGTATGCTCCAAAAACTTTTCTATTAGAAATTTGCAAGGTGCAAATTTCTTTTTTACTAAGAACCTTCCCTGGTGTGTAGGTGTGGGTTATGGCATATTTCCTTCCTGCAGTTGGTGGAACTAACAACGGCGATAAGCGCGTTCCAACTACTCGGCGATGGTCAGAAGCATCAGACTACCATCGATCAAAATTCCATTTCAAGGATTTGAATGGGCTTAGGAGGATTATCGACAACCTCAGACCGGTATGTCTTACATTTTTTGTTATCTTTTTTTCTCTCGAGCCTTTGGTGACAACTATTACTGCAGGAGGACATTGTCCGATTCCCATAGAATGGATATAATACGGAGCACCTTCATTATGATATACACCTTATAAGGGAAGCGAGCGAGCGCCGCTTGTTGTTGGAAGGTCCTTCTGGGCTCACGTTCTATTTGGGGGAACGCTTCTTCTTTCTGCATACCGGGGAATGGCCTCTAAGAGTTCCCATGGATCCTCCCGAGCTCATCTTTGATAGGCAAGCCTTGGCGGCGGATGAAATGGCTCGACTGATGGCTGGTGAACCAACAGTCAATTTTATCGTACCGACGGATGACTTGGAAGAGGCGGCTCTTCAGCGCAGAGGACGCCTTGCTTTTGCTCAGGTTTTAGCATTTCCTCTGTTTTTTTATTAATACTGTGGATTTCTGGCATCCTAACGATACTTGCCCTTCTGTAGCTGGGATGATATTATGATCCTCTTCTGGACCAGCATGCAGAGGAAACTGAGCAGGCGGGAGACGAAGATATGCTGTTTCGATTCATCCCGCTCGTGCCTAATGATCGTGAAGTGTTGCAGTTCTTTGACCACCCCTTATCGTGCACCATTGATTCTTATGGATCTTCCTTTCGTGCAGCAAGCGTATGCCCACATCCGCGTTCTATTAAAGGAAGGCATCACCGGCCGGGAGTTCATTGATCAAAACTTTGAAAACGGCCAATATCGGGGTGCGATGCCGGCTGCTAGGGATGAAGATAACGACGCTCGCTCCCATGTGAGTTTGCCACGTTCCGAGAGCTCGTCAAGACGTCCTCCTCGCCACTCTTCAGCAGGAGAAACAGGTAACAGAGGTTTTCGCGGAGACCCAGGGGCAGGACCATCTAGGCGCAGGGATCAAGATCTGATGAGTGTGCCATGCGATCCATATGCCAGCTCTTCGTGGCGAATATCTCCTGATATCCCGGAGTTCATTGTGGAAGATTGTTCGGAATCTAGTAGATTCCAAAGTTCAATGGAGAGACTGCCTAGTCCATGGGCACCTCAATATCATGCTCAATCTATTGTCCCTTATGGTCAGCTCCCTGGCTTCAGCCACGTTTATCCAGACTCTGGTTTTCATGGTACGCCTTCCAGCCAATTCATGTCCGGTCCTTCGGGTACTCAAGACGATCCATAGCCGGACCCCTTTGCTGATGGGACTGTCACGCGCTTATTTGGTAGCGGCAGTTTCGGTGGGAACCTCTAGGCATTGCGACAAGGCTTTCCCCTTTCTTTTTTTTTTTCTTTTTTTACAATGTAAAAGAGATGCCATGTAATAAAAAAATGCGCAGTTAAATGTAATCAGGCCGACTCGATTTTATGTGATTTTGACTCTCTAATGATGCGACGTGCAAGCCCCAATTTTTATTTATTTTAATTCAATCTCTGACTGTTTACAAGGAAGAAATAAGAAAAAGAATAATGTACAAAAGAAATTACATTTAATACAACTTCTAAACCAAAAAGGGGAAGAAATAAAATTACATTTTTACATAAAGGGATAAAATAAAATGTTACACAAACAAAACACGTAAGAACCATGGCCATCCGCGTTTTCTATTCCTAGGTGCATGCACGTAGGGGTGTGAACTCACAAAACGAGTTCATCCCCTACACCTGGTGGCCGATCGGCCTCCACACGGTGACAGGCACCGTGGTTCATCCGAATGCGTGTAGCCGGACGCTGTATACATCCCCTTTCATCTAGTTGAGCAACCGTGCACTGGGCAGAACCGTGGCTATATAAGCTTGCTTTGTCATTTTGAGTCTTCATCCCACTCTTGTTCTCTCTCAAACCCCTCTTCTCTTGCTTTTAATCATGGCCTTTGAAAGAAAACTCAACTCATGGATGAACACACTCACCAAACCCAAAAAACGGCTCCTTACTTACTACAACTTGTCCTTGATTTTGAGCCTAAAGCAAGTGAAAATCGATTGGGCATTTCTCAAAGCGGCCCTGACCTTTTGGGACCCCAAATTCCATGTCTTTCGCTTCTCCTGGATTGAATTGTGCCCTCTTCCCGAAGAGTGGGCTTGCATGTTTAAATTTGATTTTTATGCTCCGCCAACAACTCCTTCTCTTGCTCACAACCATCACGAAAAATTCAAGGAATTAACGAACTTCAATCATCGAGCATTAGGACACATCTTAGAATTCTTTCAATCACCCGAGGCGCTTAGGCTCAACCCGGCGTTGCGAGTGCGAGGTTTGGTCTTTTGCATTCTATCCGAATTTTTATTTTATCACGGTGGTTCAAGTTTCGCACCTATCTCTCTCATCCATGTCGTAGATGAGATGTCCCAGGGTTATAATTCGGCTCCGATGGTGATTGCTGAGACCCGCCTCGGCCTCAATTCATGGCCTACAAAGCAAACCTTTCGCGGAAGTCCCCTCGATCTTCAAGTGAGTATCGACACTTCTTTTTCCTTTTCTTTCATTTTTTTTCTCTTTTTTTTATACTATTTTTTCTGATTTTGCATGGATCATTCGAGTGGTCCATGTGGAATCATGTGTCGATTTTTCTTCTTTTTTTTGTTTTGGTTGTAATATATATTTTTTTGCAACCAAAATTCTCACTTTCTTCCTTCCACCTGTAGATGTGGCTTATGGAGCATTTAGACATGGTCTTTTCTCCCATTACTTCTTCGGAACTAGCGAACTTTTGCCAACGCAAAAGAAAGTTCGATACCTGCCGTAATTTTGATGAGCGGGTCATCTTCCTCAAGAACCTCAAGGAAATCCGCTGGTTGGTTCAATGGTGGAAGATACCATGCTTCTCGAACCATTCTCGTAAGGCGGCCCACATCACTCTGCTTGGCCTCACGGAGCTCACATACTACTTCCCTGGTCGAGTCATGCAGCAAATGTGGCATTCTCAAGACATTCCCCTTCCTCCGTGCGAGATTCCCGACCTTACCCATCTCCAAGGGTCGGTGATTGAGTCGTGGCTCAAATATTGGAAGAAACGGGCCAGAAAGGAAGCACCTACTCCTAACCGTATCTCTTCTACCTCAACAGACAGTTATCGAAGCTGGCTTGCTACTACTATCGGTGCCAGCAATTGGCGTGAAAGATCATCGCGTTCACCTTTTCGGGGCACCCCGAAACTGAAGAGTATCATCGTGGCTAACGATCATGGGTCGGATTCCAAGGAAGAAACGCACTCAAGAAGGGAAAACAAGCAAGTCCGACTGAATGAGCACTAATGGGCCTATACCGACTCCAACTCAACTAGGACTAGACTTAGTACTAAATAAGTAGGATGGAGACAAATGTGTGTGCTAATGAGCACTAATGAAATGAAAGAAATGTGTGTTCTATGTATTTTTATTATTTGATGTTTTCCCTTTTTGGAAAATTTGATAAAACAAAAATGTATTAAAAAGATGTACTCCTTTTATTGATATAAGAAGTAAAGTATTACATTTATGTTTTATAAGAATCAACACAAGCCGTATTCCTCTTTTCGTCCTTCAAAAGCACAACTTCAGTTGCAACACTTTTATTCTCTCCTTTTACCTAACTCGTCTCGAAGGATTTTCAAGCTAGTCTCTTATTTTCTTTTTTTTTCTTTTGCCTGACCCGCCTCGAAAAGGTTTTCAAGTCAGCCTCTTTTTTTATTTTCTTTTCTTTTTTTTTTCTTTTTTCTTTTTTTTCCTTTTTTTTCTCTCATAAGCAAATGGCCTATTGGCAGTTCGGTTGCTTGCTTTCATAAGATAATGTATGTCTAAGTAGCTAAGGATACCAACCCTTAAAGGCTTAAACATAATATCTCTTTAACTTATCCAAATTCACAAGTTGGATGAGCTCTTCTCCTTCGGGTGTGGCTAATCGGGCGGCGCCCCGTGGAGTGACAGAAATGATGACGTAAGAACCCTTCCAGTTTGGGGCAAACTTGCCTCGAGGATCCTGACGTGCTGCCCTCATTTCTTGCAATACCAGATCCCCTTCTGTTAAATCTCGATCTTTGACTTTCTTATTGAATGCTTGGGAAATCCGACTCCGATAAAGCTGGATATTATGCAGAGCACGGAGTCGTCTTTCATCCAACAAAACCAATTCCTCATATCTAGCTCGGGCCCATTCAACCTCAGGAATTTGATTTTCAGCAATGATTCTTAAAGAAGGAACAACAAGTTCTACTGGTAAGACTGCTTCCATCCCGTACACCAAAGAGTATGGCTTGGCTCCAGTTGCAGTCCGAATTGACGTTCGATATCCCCATAGCGCAAAGGGAAGCTTGTCGGATAATCTTTATAAGTGATAGCCATCTTCTTTATAATTTTCACTAGAGTTTTGTTTACAGCCTCTACCGCTCCATTGGTTTGTGGTCGATAGGGAGAAGCATGATGATGTCGGACTTTGTACTTGGCCAAAAGAGCTGCAAACTCGCCCATGAAATGACTCCCGTTGTCACTGATCACCTCATGTGGCACCCCATATCTACAAATGATGTTCCTCAGCATGAACTTGGCCACATGCTTCGAAGTGATTTTTGAGTATGAGGCAGCTTCTACCCATTTAGTAAAGTATTCCACGGCTACCAACACATATTCATGTCCTCCTATGCCTTGGGGTGAAACCTTCCCTATAATGTTGATTCCCCATACTGAGAATGGCCAAGGTGAGGCCAAAGTGGTCAAATAAGAGGATGGTTGATGCTTGAGATCAGCATACTCTTGACATTTCGGGCATCTTCTCACAAATTGGAGACAATCGGACTCCATAGTCGACCAAAAATACCCTGCTCTTTGTATCTTCTTAACCAACATTCTACCGTTCATTTGCGGTCCACACTCCCCTCCGTGAGTGGATTTCATTAATTCCCCATCTTCCTCCTTATCAACACATAGGAGGTTTATCCCCGTAGTAGTCTTTTTGTACAGACGGTCCTGAATAATGCAATATTAAGAGGCCACTAACCGGATTGCCCTCCTGGCTCGACGCTCAGCATTCAGCGGGTATGAACCGTCTTTCAGAAATGCATAAATATCAAAGAACCATGCATCAGTACTGACCAAACTGATCATTAACTGTTGATGAGCAGGACGAGCTCTCCTTTCCACCGTGACTGCTACGGCTTGATCCTTTTCTGGCATTGCTACCATGGATGAAAGCTTGGCTAACGCATCAGCTAACTCGTTGTAGCCCCTCGGTAGATATTTGAACTCAATATGGTTGAACTTCTCAGCTAGTTTGGACAAATGTTGTTGGTAAAGTGCCAAGGATTCGCTCTTCACCTTCCATACACTAGTAGCTTGATTAACGATCAGACTGGAGTCCCCAAACACTCGCAGCCTTTTAATTCCCATCTCCAGGGCTACATGCATGCCCAAAATACAGGCTTCATACTCACCAGCATTATTGGTAGCTTCAAAGTCAAGTTTGATTGCTAAAGGAAAGTGTATATCCTGGGGAGAAACCAACGGAGCTCCGACCCTGCATCCCATATGATTAGCAGCACCATCAAAGTATAGCTTCCAGGTTTCCTCTTCCACTTGAAATATCTATTCATCACTAAACTCCAAGCCTCCAGTGTCAGGATTCCCTGTAGGAAGTTCAGCCAGAAGATCGGAAACTGAACGCCCCTTTATGGACTTCTGTGGTTGAAAGTGTAGATCAAACTCGGACAGCATGACCACCCATCGAGCAATCATGTTGTTGATAGTAGGTTGTTCCATGATATACTTGACTGGATTACATGCCGCAATCACATACACAGTGTGTGAGAGCATATAGTGACGAAGCTTCTTTGTAGACCATACTAATGCCAAGGCTATCTTCTCAATCTCCGAGTAACGAGACTCACATCCCATAAACTTCTTGCTGATGTAATAAATAGCTCGCTCCAGACCATCACTTTCTTGTGCTAGCATAGCACCCTTAGCGCTTGAACTGATGAGGTAAAGCAACAATGGTTTTCAAGAGATAGGCGGAACTAGTACTGGTGGATTAGTCAAGTCAGCCTTAACCTTCTCAAATGCTGCCTGACACTGGTCATTCCATTCGACCGTCACCCCCCTTCTTCAGCTTCTTGAATAACGGTTCACAAGTCATTTTGAGCTTGGAAATGAACCTGCTCAGATACTAAACCCGCCCTAGGAAACCACGAATCTCCTTTTCTGTCCGAGGCGGAGGCATGTCTTGAATTGCTTTGATCTTGGATGGATCAACCTCTATCCCACGTTGACTGACGATATAACCTAGCAACTTTCCCGAAGTTACTCCAAACGCACATTTTTGGGGATTTAACCTCATGTTGTACTTGCGGAGCCTAAGGAAGAACTTGCGCAAGTTTGGAATATGATCCTCACTCTTTTTTGACTTGATGATCATGTCGTCCACATATACCTCAACTTCTACGTGGATCATGTCATGCAGCAAGGTAGTGGCGGTACGTTGGTAAGTAGTACCGGCGTTCTTCAATCCAAAAGGCATGACAGTGTAACAGAAAGTTCCCCACAGAGTGATGAAAGATGTTTTCTCTATATCTTCTTCGGCTATTTTTATCTGGTTGTAACCAACATACCCATCCATGAATGACAGCAACTCATGTCCACAGGTGTGATCAACTAAAACGTCAATATGTGGTAAAGGAAAGCAATCCTTTGGGCTAGCTTTGTTCAGATCTCGAAAACAACACACATCCGAACTTTTCCGTCTTTCTTCGGCACTGACACAATGTTAGCCACCCATTTCGGGAATTCTACTGCTATGATGAACTTAGCTTCCAACTGCTTCTTAATCTCATCGTGAATTTTGTCCGACCACTCATTCTTAATTCAGCGAGGTCATTGCTGTACTGGCTTAGCATCCAGGTGGAGCGGAATGGCATGTTCAGCGATCTCCCTGTCGATTCCGGGTATGTCTTCGTAAGACCAAGCGAAGACGTCTACGAACTCCTTTAGAAGCAAAGCGAACACATGTTGCTCATCCAGGGTTAATGATTTGCCAATTTTCAGTTCCCGGGGAGTTTCAGACGTCCCTACATTGATGGCGATGGTTTCTTCAACAGGTGTCATGTGATTCTCGAGTCATTCATGGCTTGTGTTAATTCATTACAGTCTTTTAAAGGTTCAGCATCAAATTCATAGTTATTAGCACAGCAATTAGGGAGAAGGGAAGGAAAACAGAGATACTCAGAAACGTTCACTTCATTGAATGCAGAAACGGATACAAACTTATCAGACTTGGGGCTAATCCCAGCTGACTTAAACTCGATTACAGACTCACTGATGCTCGACTCAGACTGGACCTTACAAGGTTCTCCTAACACTAGGGTACATTTATTGTTACTAGCATCAACCCTGGTCACTTCGCGGCAGCCTTCATCAGCAGAAATCATGACGCTTGGGTCAAATTCAGGGTTGGACAACACAACAACCACCGGGTCTTCCTCTTTTCTTCTTTAGCAGCTTCTTGACCGAATAGTAGACCGAACATGCTCCCTCCAGCAAGGTCAGCCCATTCAAGAGGTAACTGCTCATTTGTCTCAGGCTTGACAACTTTCTTTGACAGGACATCGCAGTCATTGAAGACTTCCAATCCAGGAATGCAAATACCATTAACATATCGGGGTTCTAGGAACCCATACCAAGGGAAATCATCACCCTGCCTTATGAACTGTCCATTCAAAGTTAATGGATATGGCTTAGTCTCCATCAGTGTGGGAGAATCGAACTGGTTTCTTCGACGAGCTATCGCAATCTTGGCAAGACGAACCTCTTGATTAGTTGGTTTATATCCCAAGCCAAAGCGGCAGGAATAAGTAGAGGTAGAAAACTGCGGCGCAACCATGTCCGACCTCTTTCCTAAAGACATTCCCCGGAAATACCCCGGTCTTCTCATAATAGCGTGAATCTTCAGGTTAAAGTACGAAGCAAAATCAAAAGGTGTTTCGTCCTGTATAACAGCGACCATCTCAAAGTTGTGGAGCTCCACATCAGTAAGTTGTACCTCCAACACTGGCTGCTTGGGTTCAAAAGTTCGAGAGATTGCCCCTCCCGAAAGGGTGACCACTTGATCGTGTATAACCATCTTCACCTTCTAATGTAGCGTTGAGGCCATGGCGTTGCAGTTGTGTAGCCATGGGCGTCCTAATAGGAGGTTAAAAACTGCAGGAATATCCAAAACCATAAATTTCATATTCTGAGCGATGTGGTCAAAGGTGATAGGCAACGTCACCATTCCTAATGAATTTCGAGGGGTATTATCATATGCCCGAAGCAACACAGCATCTTGAGCCAGATGACTCTTTTGGACCCCTAGCTTGGCAACAGTTCGCCAAGGACAAACATTCACAGCAGAACCATTCTCCACCAAAATTAATGGAATTACTTTATTAGAGCAAAGTGCAGTCAAGTACAAGGCTTTATTATGATTCATTCTAGACACAGGTAGATCCTCATCACTAAAGGTAATGGCACCCGAGCTAGCGGCAACAAGTGAGACCAAGGCTTCGGGAGTTGTGGAGGTAGGAATGATGGCATTCTGGAGAGGCCCCAGTACGAGCTCTCTATGCGGTTTAGAAGCACATATCAGTTGCCAAATTGACACATTCGCCACAGTCGTCTTCATTTGCGTAAGAATAGCACCTTCAGGGGTAGCGGGCGCTTCTGTTCTTGTAGGGGTTCGAATTTAGCAGAGGAGCCACGGGTTTAACCCTTGCCTGATTATACCTTCCCGGCCTAGTTAAGAATGCAGCACAAGGTGGAGCCTCTTCTTCCTTATCGGACAAGAAATCTTCATTAGGGCCTTCTTTATATACATCCTCTTCATCACTAACCCAAATACCGTTGACAATAAAGGCTGTCAAATCTTCAGGAAGGAGTGTAAGTGCTCCTTCGTCGGTAATACATTCGGATGGATCAAAAGTGTCCTCTCCCACAAAGATAGCATGATTTGGGAGAGGATTGCTTTAGTTATTGGGTTTATTTGCAGCTTTAGGCATCGGCAATGCCCCAGAACGGATCATCTTTTCAATTTGATTCTTAAGCGTCCAGCACCGCTTAGTGTCATTGCCTCTGGTCCGGTGGTACTTGCAGTAAGCATTGTTGTTCCATCTTAGTCCTTTAGTCTTAGGTTCTGGTCTAGGCACCGGTAATTGAATCTTGTTTGATTTCAGCAATCGATCCAAAGCTTCAACATAAGTCATGTCAAGTGGGGTATATGAATCGTACTGGAAGTAGGTCATCTTCGGAGGCGGACCACGATTCACATTTTGTACGAGGCTTGTCTCAACCACTTTAGGAGCACTGGTGGTCCTTCTTCCCACGTTGTTGCTCTTCCAATTCTGGGACGCCGCAGTCCTTTCCTTGCGTGCCTCTAACTTAGGGCATAACTTCTTCAAGTACTCAAAACTCTCTACCACATGAAAGTCTAATTGTTGCGCCAGGCTTGGATTCAAACCACGAACGAACGTGTCCAACTGCATTTCTGTGGGAATGATGCTAGTCACCTGAGATAGCTTAGCATGCCACCTCTCATAGTAGGCCGTGAATGACTCATTTTCTCTTTGTCAAATAGCCATGATGTCTGACAGGGTCACCTTATCTTTCTGAATCTTACTGTAATGCTCGATAAATGCCCTATGCAAAGCAGTCCAATCTCCTCGTATCTCCAGAGGAAGGGTGTAATACCAGTTCAACGCTTCATCATTCAGCGATGATGGGAAGACTTGCTTGTAATGCTCGGTAGTGACACCTCGAAGAGGCATCACTCGGTTGAATTCCCACACATGATGGGTTGGATTCTCAGATGGGTAAAACTTCTTCAGCGGAATGTCCATCTTTCCCACTATATTGGCATTAATCTCAGCGGGTGGTTCGAACTCTACGAATTGATTGGTGAAGGTTGGCATCTGACTCACAGCATCCTTGAACACATTTAGTTGAGCCTTTATGTCTTGGATGACAGGGTCATCGCGCAACTCAGCCTTGACCGGGACAGTTTGAGGAGCAGTTACCGATGGTGGCGGCCTTGGTGTTAGGTCATCAGACACCTCAATGGCCACTCCAGCATTGGAACTTTCGCCCATCTTTCCTTTGCCTTTGTCACCCGTAGGGTTAAGAAGAATTTCCATGGCGCTTTCATCATTATCCGTCATTCCCATTCGCACGTTGATGCGTTGTACAGCCTCTAGAACACCATTCAAAGCATGATTTCGCTGCCGAGTGATGTGCTCATCGGCTTTCTTCTCTTGCTGTAAGGCAGCAAAAGTGATCGATCCCTCAACTTGCTTGAACTTCTCCTCAAGAAGTTTGACTAAGGCCTCTTGGACTTGGTTGTCTCCGTGGCTCTCTTCGGCAGACATGTCGAATTGTAGACGATGGGAGGTTTTGGACCAGGGTGCTGACGGGACGAAGACCGGGTTACGGATCAAGCGACCTGTTGGGCCGAGGATCCAAGCTAGACTCGGGTCTCCTATGTTGACTACAGCAAAACCACACACAGCTCAGAGATCGACCTTTTTTTGACCCCAAAACCCGACCTGATGAGTGCATGACCTAGCAGACCTACATGGGACTTCCTAATATGCACAATCTATATGCTGACTAGACAAGGTGACTCACCCGGGACACGGGTTTGTATGATCCTAACTCTACATGACCCTAAAAGACCATTGATCATCATAAAGGGCCGGATAAAACCGAACACAGCGAGTCAAGACCAAGTATGGGAGTACAAGTCAGTGTTTTTCAATTCGGATAAGCCCTATCCACAGGCTGACCGTTTTAAGGAGACTCCGTAACTTAGACACCCTACTTGGACCAACTCAAGCCATACTAATTATTATGCGGACTAGAATGATGATTAACAAGACTAACTACCTGATGCCTTTCTATCTTATTTTCATTTTTCTCTACTTATTTGGGAAAATGGATATCGTAAATGACTTGATAAAACCAATGACGGGTGAGTTATAATTAATTTATGGACTTAATTGATAAATCCAACATGGTTGGGCCTAACCACGGTCCGGCCATGAATGTGATGGATTCAAAAATTAACTTGATAAATTAATTTACTCAAACCTGGTGATTATTACACAATTTAAGACTTTACCCGTTTTCTTTTGTTGGGCTATTAAGCAGGTTTATTGGACCTTTGTTAAGAAAATGTTGTAAAGGGCCATATAGAATCATCGAAGGCGAGTTGAGTTTACTTTATGAACCAAGAGAACCAACCTTTATAAATAAATGGGCCCGACCACTGGGTTAACCATAATCTTCAAGGTTGAACTTCTTAGTTGGTAAACATGACTCTTCTCAGCCCAATGACTACTATATAGACTAGAACAACGCTTCTAAACTTGGGTTGACTCTTTTACAACGAATTTAAACATGTAGCACATAGCATACATATGAACAAGGGGTATCCTAAACCAAGGCTCTATGTTCAAAAGGGTTTATTGGTTGGATAAGGCTTAGCGGCTCATGTACTCGCCCCAGTGCATTCTTGTTGTAAAGGCAACTTGAATTTGTGGGGTGTTGCACTTAGAGGCTCTTGTGAAGACCTCGTAGAGTGATGCATGAGTGGATGTGGTGACCAAGACTCTCTCGGTGTAAGTGCACCAATTGAGTATGGCCGGTCCGGCAACCCATGGGTTATTTTTTGTGGTTTAAAAAAGAAAAAGCCTAATACCGCCGATTTACGTGCTCCTACAACATATTACATGTCAAGGGAGTGCCCCGGTATATGCAATGCATTATGCCTAAAAAGAATGACTTAATAATATAAAGTAAAAATTTATTTTCCATCCAAAAATTTCAAAGCACACAAACTTTTTTCAAGTTTTACCCACTTTAAGAAAACTCCCCAGTGGAGTCGCCAAAAATCCTGTGGACATTTTTCCTCGCCGTTCGGGCTTCCGAGCGTCCACGTTGGATGGGGGGATGTGAATCGGTGATTCGTGCTGGGGTTTAACCTTTAAAAACCCCTTTAAGGAAAATCTAACCTACATTTCATGAATAATATTTTGTAAAATCACTTTCCCTTTACTTATGCATTTTATGAGTCCATGAATTAAACCTTTAAGAGTGAACATCCATTTGTTCGGTTATTCCAAACTCTTCTAAATTTAACCCAATTTGCTCATTTAAATGTTAGGCTCGGAAGAGAGTGATTTATGCAACCATTATTTAGAAATATAGGAAAGAAAACCCTAAAGTTGCATCGATACGTTGTAAAACCATGTTAACCATAATTTATGCAACCCTCGATGTATTTTAGTTCGAAATGGGAGTCGCCACCCGAATTTTTAAGGGAAAAGCCAAAACAAAACCAAAAGAAAAAGAAATAAAGACTCTGCCTGCGAAACCCAAGAATGGATCCGGGGGTAAGGCTACAAACACAAAAAGTAAACTTTAAGAGTTCACCTCTCACAAAAGGAAAGACTCTACCAAAAGTTTAAGATGTGCTTTTGATAAAGTTTGGAAGGGAATAAATAAGAACTTTATAGAATTATTTCATTGAATCATGCAACAAGAATGTAATAAAAAAGATAAAAGGAGTACAAATACGCAATTATTTACAAGAAAGGAAGAACACTTAAAAGCTTACATTGCTACTTTGTTGGGAAAACCTTGCCTAGCCTCTTGATGCTTGATGAATCCTCCTTAATACCTTAAAAACCTTCCTCTTCAAGTGCCAAAAGGATGATAGAAAGAGATGGAAAAAGATGATAAAAAGGAGAGGTAGAAAAAGAGGGAATACAAAGGCTTTTTTGTGGTTTTGGATGTGTTTAGGCTAGGGTTCTTTGTGGAGTTTAGGATGGATAATAATAGGATATGTGTTTAGGATTTTTGTGATGGAAAGATTAGGAAGATAATAATGGTAAGAAAGATGATAGAATAATAGGATGATAAGAGAGATGAATATGAAAGTATAAGAAATGGAGATTAAGAGAGATTAGTGACTAGGGAGATTAAGGAGATGGATGATGAGAGAGATGGTTTAAAGAGTGAGTTGATGAGTGAAAATGACTTGGAGAAGAGTAGTATTTACAGGCTTAGGAGAGGAGAGATACATGCATACATACATACACTACCTCGTAGTCTCCAGATGAATACATGATACCAAGGCAGAAAGGGGGAGCTCACCTAGCATGGTCGGTAACACATGGTCAATTGACCACGTGTGGTGGAGATACCAAGGTCGACCGACCACTACGCCAGGGGGGAGGAACTCATCTCGTCCATTCATGCATTGACGATGGAGTGTGAAGATAGTTTGCCTCGGGAAGCTGCCATTCACACTGGACGGTAAGTACATGTGTTTATTTTAGCTTTTGAGAGTGTTTTTTAGTGTTCTTGTGAGGATTTGATCTCGCGACCTCTAGCGTTTGCTTTTAGGGTTTGCATGGCTCCATTTTAATGTAAACAATGTTCATGTAGCTAGGATGAACCACATGTGATCATGGATGTGATTTTAGGTGAACAAAATACATGTAAAATGCATGTATTTATCGAACCTCTTTTAATTCTTCCGCTCTTATTGTTATATTATCTTATGCGTCAAAATCCCGGTGTTTACAGTTCCCAAGTTTTATTTTTCTCAAGTGAGGCAATCTCATCATCCATTGCCTGCTCCCACTTGGAATGATCCTCAACCTGCATAACTTCAGTATAGGATTCTGGCTCACCATCTCTGGTAGCCCTCGTGGATCTCCTCACAATGGGTGGTGGAGTTTGTTCATCATCACTAGAGCTTTCAACCAGCTCTTGTGGATCAGGCTCTTCAGCAGCCTGATCTGTAGTATGTGGAACTTCCTGTGATGCCTCTGTCTCCATTGTTTTCCTCTCAGGAACATCATCAGGAAACTTGACAGTTTTTGGCTCCATCACCTTTGCTCCCACTAACTCCTTGTTTCCCGAGTCACTTGATGCATGCTAGTCTTTATACAACAAATTCTCATTAAAGACTACATCACAGTGTCTCAACTTCTTCTTACCATCCCACAACCTGTATCCAAAAGCGTCAGTCCCATAGCCAACTAAATAACACTTTTTGGATTTAGGATCCAACTTATCACGCTTGTTAGGATCAGTCATCATATAAGTAGTACAACCGAAAATGTGAAGAAAGGAGTAATCAACTTTCTTACCACTCCATACCTCCTCAGGTACCTTCAAATCTAAATGAACTGATGGACTCCTATTGATTAGGTATGTTGTTGTGTTTACTGCTTCTGCCCACAGATATTTGAGCAATCCATCATGAATCATCATGCTCTTGGCTCTCTCTTTCAGAGTCCGGTTCATCCTCTCTACTATTCCATTATACCTTGGCGTCCCGTGAACATTTCTCAAAAATCTAATGTCGTTCTGTTCGCAATATTTCACGAACTCATTCTTTTCATACTCCCCTCCATTGTCTGTCCTCAAACACTTCACCTTCAATCCAGTCTGTGTCTCAACCTGTGCTTTCCACTTTAAGAAAACACTAAACACATCAGATTTATTTTCAAAAAATAAACCCATACCTTCCGACTGTGATCATTAATAAAGGTGACATAATATACCACTCATGGAATTGACTCGTGCATGCCCCCATAGATCTGAATGCACTAACTCCAACTTCTCTGGTTTTAGTTCCCTACCAGCTTTGGTGAAACTGATCTTCTTCTGCTTATCGAGGACATAACTCTCGCAGAGTTCCATATCTACGGTTTTCAGATTCTCTAAAACGCCCTTTGAAGCTAGAATCTTTATGCCCTTTTCACTCATGTGACCAAGCCTGCAATGCCATAAACTAGAACAAGAATCAGCATTGACATTAGAAATCACGTTAGCGCTATCCCTCGTGGAGTACAATGTACCGAATCTCAATCCCTTCGCCACTACCATAGCATCTTTCACAATCTTCCATCTTCCATTCCCAAACCCTGCAGAATAGCCTATCTCATCAAGTTGATTAACTGAAATCAAATTCCTCTTAGTACCTGGAATGTATCTGGCATCCTCCAGCTTCCAAAGACCACCATTAGCAGTCTTAATTGTCACGTCTCCTCTACCTGTTATCTCATAATATTTGTTGTCAGCAAGATAAACTCTACCAAAATTTCCAGTCCTGAAATTACGAAATAACTCCCTGTTTGAAGAAACATGAAAGGATACACTAGTATCAACTATCCAAGACTCCTTAGGGCTAGACACACTCAAGATTAGAGCTTTACAAAGGTCTTCAGCAGAGTTGACAGAGTCACGGTCATTATTACCCTTCCCCTTCCTAGGTTTAGGAAAATCTCTCTTAAAGTGACCTTTATCCCCACAACCATAGCACACGACCTCACTCATGTTCTTAGACTTGCTTTTACCCCTGGACTTCAACTGTCCCCTGAAATTATTAGAATTCCTATTGGTCTTCCTACCCCTGACACTCAAAGCACTTCCAGAAGATTCCCCACCAGAATTCCTTAAAGACTATCTACGATTAGTTAAATAGTTTAATTAAGTCCAAGTGGTCATACTAGGGGGTTTTGCTTTATACTTTAAATCGTTTATAACATGGTTTATTATGCCTTTTCAAGTGTCCTGCAAGAATTCACCTTAAATCGCATGTTTAGGATAATAAAACATACTCTCGAAGAATTTGACCGTATGATTTCTCACCCTAACAAATACAACTTGGATGATGGGTAGTCTCGCTAAAGCGAATTATTCCATTGATCGTTAACAAGTTAGGTCGGAGTTTGGTTTGTTCATAGGAGCTATCAAAAGGGTTTAGGGCTATGAGCGATGAAAGTTTGGTATATAATACACTCTTTTTGCCAAGAGTTGTTTGGAACAATTCATCATGAGATGATCTACCAAAGGCAATTAGGTTTGAGTTTTTGCTAGGCCAAAGTCTGCTTAAATCTATGCGTCTTGTGGGTCTTGGTTTAAGAATTAATTGGTGTTTAATTTGAAATTAAATATTGTAGTTTCTTCTTTTGATGAATAAACTCTAAAAAGAACCATTTACCATGTGCAGATTCAATATGTCGTCTAATAACTTCAATTCTCGATTGTTCTTCAGGTTCTTCATAGAATTCTTCTCGTTTTCTTCGATCAAACTTCATTTCTATACTCAATCCATCGTCCCAACATCGCAACATGCTCCATTTGGTATCAGAGCATCCATGCTTTGTTCCTACTTGGGTTTTTAATTGATTTGGTTGATTTTGGTGTTCTTGATCTTGTTGGATGTTCTTGATCATGTTGGGCATTTTTTTATCTTGTTGGGAATTCGATTTTGGTGTGTTCCTTGTTGGTGTTTGAAATTTGGTGTTTTTGCATTCTTGGGATTGTTCCTTTTTGGAATAACTTTCATGAAGTCAAGGTTGAGCAACCAGAGTTTAATGGTTCCCTTGAACCAGATGATTATTTGAAGTAGATTCAACTCATGGAGAGGATTTTTTGAAGCAAAGGGGTACAATGGTGAGAAGGTGTTCAAGATTGATAGTTTGAAAGTCACCAAAGCGACATCCCTTTGGTTTAAGAATGTGAAGGCGCTACGATATAGAGACGCAAAATGGAAAATTTCTTCGTGGTGAAGCTTAAGAAGCTTATGAACAAGGAATTCTTACCAAGTACATATAATCAAGATGTTTTGAGAATACTCTTTGCCCTTGAGCAAGGGAAGAGAAGTGTTAGTGAGTACATCCAAGAATTTGAGAAATTGCTTATCAAGAATGATCTTCAAGAACCTCAAGAGCAAACCATAGTGAGGTTTTTGAATGGTTTATCTCCCTCTATTGCTAAGAAGGTTGAGATACAACCCTATCACTCTTTGGATGAGTTGTACATTCTAGATCTTGTGGTTGAGAGAAGGAAAAAGGGAAAGGTTACTCGTATGTCCTTTGGCAGAGCCTTTCTTCAATTCTTCCTCCTCCCTAGCCCTCCTATTCGACTACGCCAAGGCCATTAGAGGTGACCAAGTGTACCCCACCTCCTAGGGTTAACAAGGGAAAGGGCATTGCTTTTCTCGCCCCTATAGAACTCCCTAAGAAATTCGAGGGTAGTGCTTTAAATATCAAGCGTATGGTCATTTCCAAGTCGATTATCCCACTAGGAGGACATTGACTTCGGAAATGTTGGAGGAAATTGAAGAAGAGCTTATGACTACTCATGATGAACTCGATTTATTGTTGAAGATTGTGATGAGTCTGATGATGCAAATGTTGCAATGCTTAAAGTCAATGAGGGAGAATTACTCATCTTGAGGAGAACTCTCCATGTTCACGAAACTCTACTTGATAAAGCCCAACGGGTGATGATATTTCATTTGAGATGCATTGTTGGAGCAAATATTTGGAACCTTATTATCGATCGGGGTAGTTGAACCAACGTGGAATCGACTCTTATGGTGAAAAAGTTGAGACTCCCTATTCTGCATCCTCAACTGTATTCTTTAAAGTGGCTCAATGACCAAGGCGGCCTTAAGGTAACCAAGCAAGTTCTAGTTAATTTGTCTATAGGTTCTAAATAAAATGATGTTATATTGTATGATGTAGTACCAATGAGTGTGTATCATGTACTATTTGGAAGGCCTTGGCAATTTGACAAACGAGCTATTCATGATGGTTTGGAAAGTACCTACATATTTGCACACCATGACAAGAGGGTTCAACTTTCTCCCCTATAACTACATGAATTCTACCAACCAAACCCGGGCTGGGAAGTGAGAAACCTGAACACATGAGTGAAACACATGTCAAGAGAGCACTAAGAAAGGGTAAGGAAGTCTTAATCTTACTCCTATAAAAGGCCAATAAAAGTGAAGTAGAGCCTCCCCTACACCCTCTTGTTGTCCCTTTGGTTGCCCGATATGGTGGTTTCCTACAGGCTTGCCTACTGGTCTACCTCCTATTCGGGGAATCGAACATTAGATTGATCAAAACATATCAGGAGCTCCTTTACCTAACAAAGTGACGTATCGATATAATCCTTAATAGCCTAAAGAATTGCAATGACAAGTGAATGAGCTTATGGCTAGAGGATATGTACAGGAAGTAAGGGTGTGCAAAGCCGGTTAATCGCATATGCAGTTAACTGTATTTGCGGTTTACAGATTTTATAAACCTAAACCTAAATCGCTTTATGCGGTTAATTGGTTTGCGGTTAAACGCTTTAGGAAACTAGAAACCAAAACCAAACCGAAACCACCGGTTAACCGCATTGATAACATGGTTAACTGCTTTTTGGGTTCAGTTTATGGTTATCTGCGTTTAATTGCCGGTTCCTAGAAATTTAAAATAACAAGGAAGGAAAATTAAAATTTTACTACTAAATTAATCAAGATCGGTTAACCGCGATTAGCCGTTTCACAAAAATGCTAAACCGAAACCTAAACCGCTTAAACCAGTTTGGTTAACCTAAACAACAATTTTTAAAAAATCCAAATGGTTAACCGCTTTTACCGATTTGGTTTTTGGTTTCGGTTTTTGTTAGACACCCCTACAGGAGAGCATGAGCCTTTGCTCCGTCCCTGCTCTATTGGTCCGAAAGAAGGATAAAACTTACTACATGTGTATCGACATCCTAGCTATTAACAATATCATAATCAAATATTGGTTTCCAATACCGAGGCTCGATGATATACTAGATGAATTACATGGTTCCCGCAATTGTTCCAAGATTGACTTGCATAACTATTATCATCAAATTTGGATGAAGTAAGGTTATGAATGGAAGACAAACTTTAAAACTAAGGTTGGACTTTATGAATAGCTTGTGACACCATTTGTGTTGTCAAAAGCCCTAAGCACCTCTATGCAGCTTGTGAATGAAGTTCTTTAAGCAATCACTAGAAAATTCGTGGTTGTATATTTTGATGATGCTTTAGTGTACTCGAGGAGTGAGATTGAACATCTTATGCATTTGGAGACGGTCTTCAAGATCATCCAACAGTAGAAATTATTTGGCGAGCTCGAGAAATGTGAGTTTTTTCAGTCCCCTAGTTACCTTGTTGGGATATATTGTCTCAGGGCATGGAATATCTATGGACCCAACCAAGGTAAAGGCCTTCCGGTCTTGGCCTCCTTCTACCACTCTCACCGAGGTTAAGAGTTTCCATGGACTTGTTTCATTCTACCGGAGATTTATCAAGGGTTTTAGCATTCTCGTCGCACCTATCACCACGTGTATGAAAAAGGGCACATTTGAAAGGACCGAGCCGACACATGAGGCTTTTGAGAAATTGAAATCCAAGTTGTGTGAAGCACCTGTGTTGGCCCTCTCGAACTTTTCTCAAGTATGAAGTTGATTGCGATGCGTGTGGAGTTGGAATCGAGGCATTGCAAAATTAGTGTCGCATAGCTTATTTCGGTGAGAAGCTAAATGGTTGGAGGAGGAATTATTTGACATACGACAAGAAATATATTCTATACCTTAGTACGAGCCCTCAACCATTGATTGCATTATTTGAGGCCCGATGAGTTTGTTCTTCATTATGATAATGAAGCATTGAAGTACTTGACAACACAAACTTAATTTTCGTTATGCAAAGTAGGTAGAGTTCCTTCAAAGCTTCAAATTTGTAGCCAAACATAAGAGCGGAGTGTGAATGTAGTTGTGGATGCTCTTTCAAGGCGACAGGTGGAAGATCGAGTCCTTAGTTTCCAAATTATCAAAGAATTCTATTGGGAAGATGAAGATTTCAACCCTACTTATCTTCATAGGGATAGTGGCACTTATGTGCTTCTAGATGGGTTCCTCTACTTCTTTGTTCTCATTGAAGCCTGGGATGTAGGTTCCATCTTCATATATCGATTCAGCCACGGGTGCTCTGAACTCTCACAACTCCACACTGCCTCAATTACGTTCATGACAACCTTCCTCAGTCAACCAAAAGTTTTTGAATTTGAAGTGCCCAACATCTCTTTTTTGTCTCCTTTGGCTCTTTTAAGGCACAAGATAATTGGAAGGTAGTAAGAAAATTTTCCATCTAGATGAATTGTCTCCGCCCTTGGGAACATAATAGACCACTCCTCTGAATCAACGAATCGATCCAATCTTTCTTCGACCACCTTCCTATCATGCCTCCTGTTTTCCCAAGTAAACTCGTAGCCCGTATAATCCATATTGTAGAGGCCACAATCGTTAGTACCTACACAAAAAGCATCTAGAATACTCTAGTCCTTCAACTGACCTCCCCCTTTCTCATAGTTATAAGGGGCCTCGTTTATGCCTCCTCCAATCACCAAGGGAGGTTACCATGGTTCTTGAGATCCCATAACATCTCACACGTCCTCAATTTATTGCTAGTCTCCGGGCAACCGTAGATTCTTGTGAGCCACCAAGTGTTATCATACATCTACCCATCTACATGGACATCCATGTGGTGCAATGACATGAACTGTAGACTAATGGAGAGGTTTTTCTTCCAAAGAAGGGCTAATCCTCCCGATTGACTGACACTACTCACAGCGACTCCATTAAACTCTCCTACCCGCCTCTTAATGTTCTCCATCTCGAAATCCAACTGCTTGGTCTCAAAGAGGAAGACCAAGTTAGGTCATTCCCTTCGGATTAGGGTCCGAAGGTCACTGACCGCATAATGGTCACCTAACCCCCTACAGTTTGGGCACATGATACTCACGGATATGGTGTGCGCAACCTTTGCCACTGGTTTGTTGAACATGGAACATGTCGAGTCATGACCAAGTATGATAACTTTCTCACCCTCCCCATCACCTTCCTTTCGGGCCATCTTGCAGTTAAAGGCCTCTTACCCACATTTAACATACTCACCCCATCAATCTGCATATGTGAGCTCGCACCAGTAACTCTGCCTTTAGGACCCTTCTCCCCCATCTTCTTTTCACTCCCCCGAAAATGCTCACCAAACAAGTAAAAAATGACTCGAATCCTAATGCTCAAATTGTATTCCACTTTCACTTATAAGCTCTTATCTTATTCTAAAACTTCTTAACACTGCTACACTACATTACAAACTTAAGAAACTTATTGTTTGAGAATGACTATCTTACAATAACTTATCGCCATACATGCTACATATCAATATTATGGATACCAAGCATTTGTTAACAACCCTAAACAGAAACAAAGAAAAACTTTGTCACATACACTATTTTTATAATATCATAACGTGAAACCATGTTACAATAAGATTTTGTGAATTATTAAGTAACTCATTTGCGTTAATTTTTCTCTATAGCGAGAGTTGACAAAATTTTGTCTGACCCGAAATATCCGAATTGTTCCACCTGGAAAAACCAGGTCTATACATAGATTTTTCATCCGAGTTTTGTTATTGACCGAATATTTGAACATAAAATTTCTCCTTTTTCTATTGTCTGAGTCCAATTTTAACCAAGTCCGAATTGTCCGACCCGAAAATAAATCGGGTCCGGACATAAATTTCTCGTCCGAATTTCGACTTTAACAGAATTCGTTCGACTCAAATTTACCCAAACCTGGATTTTTGCCGACGCTGGCTTTAACTTTAAAAGAAAATCTCAATTTTTATGAAAAAAATCTCAACTCAATATCTAGAGGGAAAAAATCATAATTTTATATAATTTCATAAAAAAAGATCACAAAGATTTGCAAGGGGGGAAGGACTAACGACATAGTGAGGCAATAGAAGCGATATCCACCCACCCCCAACTGGCCAACTCCAACCCATTCGGCCCGCTAACTTCATAGTTTAAGCCAATTAGCCAGCCAACCCAATTTATCGTCTTTCCACTTCTGTAAAATCTCCCCATTCTCCTCCTCCTCTGTGCATGTAAAAAATGTAACTACGACCCAAAACTCCTTATTTTTCAATTCTCTGTCCCTTTATCTCTCTCTAGAGTTTGTTTTCATCCCCCTTCCCTCTCTCTCTACATATAACGCAGACGACGGGCGAAAGCCAGCACCAAATCTCATCACCGAAAACCCCTACCTCCTCTCTCTCTCTCTCCCCCTCTCTCTAGACAGCCTGCTGTATGCGCAATCGATTCGATTTGCGTGTATCTGGATTGGATGGGATTGGATTGGATTGGCTTTAATTTAATCCGGTTGATTGATTGATTGATTGATTGATTTTCGATCGATTTCGTTTTTGTTTATTTTCTGATTCCGCTATTAATCGGAGTTGTCGGTCGAAACTTGAGCAATTTTGATTGATCTGTCAGCTGTTTTAGGTTAGATTTGAGATTTTGTAGGTTTTTTGGTTGTGCTTTTGTTTTGGATTGAGAAATGAGGGGACGGAGCACAGATATGTAAAGTATCAGGTAGTGCATAATTGAGAATAAGGATGCCAGGATTAGCGGCTAATAGGAACGATCACTTGTTAAGCAATGCGAGTTCTTCGTCTTCATCGTCGTCTTCATACTATTCGTTGTCGTCGAGTAAGAATGGATCAGTATGTAATGGATTCTGGTCCAAACATCGGGATGATATCAGCTACAATCAGCTGCAGAAGGTATTCTGACAACAGAATCTGATTTCTTACTGATGTAATTTGTCCAATTGGGTGTAACGGATTTAGGTTGGATTGGATCTCAATGTTAAACTCATAATTTATGAGTATAAATACCTGATTCTCCAGCCTTTGTGATTGATATTTGAGTGTTCGGCAAGTCTAGATCTCTTTTATTTTTCATGTCATCTGGTTTCTTTTTGTGCGGGTGACGAGTGGTGTCAGAATTGTTGAAAGTGGTATGCATCATTTTTCTATAATAGGTTGTATGAGGCTATTATTTTCCCCTAGCTATGGCATATTTGGTTGCCAATGTAGATTAACTTTTTAGTCTCAGAGCTAGGTATAAATAGGAAGGGGTCATATTCATCTCATTTGTGTGTGCTCTGTGTGTGCGCGTGTGTGTGTTTGGGGGGGGGGGGAGGGGGCGAAGTAGAATATGTTGTCCATACCTTCTAGAATACATTGTCCATTCCTTCCTATCTATAGGTAATCCCAGGTTAGAGTTGTTAGTTGTTTTGGGTAGGGTTGTAATAGTTGATTCATTTCTGTTGTAGACATGTGCCCATTACCATAGTGCCATAGGAGTGGCTATTTTGAGCTTTGGATTATAATGGAATAAATCAAATCCTTGATCTGCCCTCCACTGTCTGATCTATCTTGGTGAAGTACCGGGCTGCATGATGGTTATTCTGACTAGGGTTTACATAATTGCTAATTGGGGTATCAATTACTATGTAGTTTTGGAGCGAGCTTTCTCCACAAGCCCGGCAGAGTCTTTTGAGGATTGACAAGCACACTCTTTTTGAGCAAGCTCGTAAAAACATGTACTGCTCAAGATGCAATGGGTTATTGCTCGAGGGCTTTATGCAGATTGTAATGTATGGGAAGTCATTGCAGCATGATGGGGCAGGTGGGCAGCAGCCTTGTGGAAGACTTGGTGTCTCCAGGGATCAAATGAATGGCGGGCTGAACCGTACATCAGTGTGCCAAAATGAAACTCAAGATCCTTCTGTCCATCCTTGGGGGGGTCTGACGACTACAAGAGATGGGGCACTCACACTTTTAAATTGCTATCTGTATTCAAAATCTCTCAAGGGACTCCAAAATGTTAGTGATATTATGTTTTCCCATTATTCAGTCCGTTGTCCATTTGATCTTCTTGCCGCATCTCTTAGGGTTTCCCTCTAAATGTTGATCAGGTCTTTGATAGTGCACGTGCAAGGGAGCGAGAACGTGAATTGCTTTATCCCGATGCTTGCGGTGGTGGTGGTCGTGGCTGGATAAGCCAAGGAATCGCAAGTTACGGAAGAGGGCATGGAACAAGGGAAACTTGTGCATTACACACTGCCAGGCTTTCTTGTGAAACATTGGTCGATTTCTGGTCAGCACTGGGAGAAGAGACTAGACAATCTCTTTTGAGAATGAAGGAGGAGGATTTCATTGAAAGACTCATGTATCGGTATGTTTTTAAAGATTAAGCGAGATTTGCATTAATTGTTTTACAAATGTGATTTGGCAGGCCACAAGCATGTAAACAATGTCATTTTGGCATTTAATGGTTGGCGATATGGCTGGATCAGAATGCTCTATTTGTTTTAGTGTCCAATAGGTTGTCATGGATTTTTGCATGGTTAGTTTCAGTACGCTGGTTTTCTTTGACCCAAGAATAATTAAACTACATTGATTCCATGTTCAATGTAACTTTATGCTGTAACTTTTGTGAGCGTATATCTACACCATGAGTCTATATGGTCTTAGTGATGGAAGCATTGATGCTTCAATTCCCAGTATAATAATTCTGAATGCTATGCTGTTCTTCATCATGAGATTTTCAAGCCTGCAATGTTGTCATGTGGTGGATGGACTAAGTATTCTTTGCTATCCATATTTACTATTCCTTGAAAAGCCTAAAGATACAGTAAGATGTTTCCTCTAAATGTGTTATTTCATCTGGCCTTTCTGAGAGACTATGTTTAGCCAATAATTAGTCAGTGTGCTCAATCTTGAAGCTTATATTACTGATGTGACTGAGAAATGGATTGGATGAATTTGATTGTGTTGGAAATCTTGCCACTGGTTTGGTGGGTTGAACTCCTGTTGGTGTATTGTAATTGTCACTTTGAAGGATAGTGAGGTGCCATTCTTCTAGAAAGCATCGAGTGTGGAGCCTGAAGGGATCGTGTGCATATCTGAGCATCTTGCTTCCATGTTTTCTGTTCTATTGAAAGATAATGTGGTTATAAATTGTCTATCAACTTTGTACCTCTCAATGTGGTTAGTAGTGAGGGAAATTAGGATTGATAGTTCTCCCTTGCGCTGATGGAAATCATGGTTTTTTGCGACTTTTTGGGTTGGTGTATAATACTGTTAGCAGGTTCCAATCTGTGTCTGAACTCTTCATCGTGGGTTTCAAAGAGGAGATTTCAAGCTGATGACGTTTTGAACTTTCTAGTTAGATGCCTGAAGTATTAGCTGTTCTTTGTGGAGGCTCATTCCCAGCTAATATGGTGCTTAAAGTAAGCAACGAGGATGTGCACTGTGACAGCAGTTGGAGATGTCTTCTTACTCAATATATCAGTTTGTTTGTGAACTAAAGAGGAGTTGTACCTTTAGAAATGGAGCAAATAGCAATCTCTGTCCAAGAGAGTTAGGCATGATATATCTTCCTATGAAGATCTCTCCAAGTGATGGCAGCAATTTCTGAGTTCTGGATTTGCATGTGCCAAGAACATATCCATTCTAAAATACTAGACTTGTTACTCTTCTGCCCAGTATCCTTGTGAATTTTGGCAAAAAAATTATTTGTGCTTCTGCAACTTCAATGCCAATGTTGATAGGAAGCAGACAAGGGAGTGACAACCTGTGCAAAGGGAACTTGTTTCATGCTTTATTGGTTCTATAATTTGGTGTAGATGATGCTATAAGGATTAATTTTATTATACTAATTGATCCTGAAATGTACTATATTTCCCGTAGGGAGGTTGGGGACCCGAATCCCTCCTCACCTTTAACATGGGTTCACCGTGCCCCCATGGTTACGATGGTTAGGGGCCTTCCCTGCTCCCAAAATTGAAAAGAAATACTTTGTTCTTTCCACGTGCTGATTTCTGCAGACTTAACTGAGAATGTGCATATTACTTGTGTAAACAAACAAGATATGTCACCCTTTTTGCTTATGGAATTTATTTCTCTTCGCAGGTTTGATAGCAAACGGTTCTGTAGAGATTGCCGAAGGAATGTCATCCGCGAGTTTAAGGAACTGAAGGAGTTGAAACGTATGCGGAAAGAACCTCGGTGCACAAGTTGGTTTTGTGTTGCAGATACAGCTTTCCAGTATGAGGTATGTTTTATCCTTCTCCTAAATTTAACCAAAGTTGTTGACCTCTACTCTTTAACTTTTATTTTTAATATTTATTTTGGTGCTCCTCCCTTTGGATATAGTCTGGGTTATTCGTAACTTGTAAGTTGTAGCCAACACTGATTATCCTGATCTGCTCCTTTCTACTTTTAGTTTGTGTTTATATTCTTTATGTGTGTGCTCATTTGAAATCTTTCTTGTGAAACTTAGGTATCTAATGATGCCATCCACGCTGATTGGCACCAAACGTTCGTCGACTCTATTGGAACCTATCATCATTTTGAATGGGCAGTGGGATCAGGGGAAGGAAAGTCTGACATTTTGGAATTTGACAATGTTGGGATGAATGGAAGTGTTCAAGTTAATGGCCTAGATCTCAGTGGTCTGAATGCGTGTTATATCACATTGAGGGCCTGGAAATTAGATGGTAGATGCACTGAGTTTTCTGTGAAAGCTCATGCTTTGAAAGGCAGGCGATGTGTGCATTGCAGGCTTATCGTTGGGGATGGTTATGTAACAATTACCCGTGGGGAAAGTATAAGCAAATTCTTTGAGCATGCTGAAGAGGCTGAAGAAGAAGAGGTATATTTTGGTTATTGACAGACTCTAGAGGATTTTATTACATTGATACTCTTTTACAATGACTTTAATATTTTGGTCGTGTACAAGGGATGAGGCAGGTGGTTTATGTCTCATTCGTCATGATTGCACACGTTTTCCTTTTCTACAGATCTTTCTTATTCTGTGTCTAACTTGTCTGTGTTTTGCAATAATCTGAATCTTAATGAAACACTTAAATTGTGGTGCAAACTCTCAGGACGATGATTCCATGGACAAGGATGGAAACGATCTCGATGGTGAATGTTCCCGTCCACAAAAGCATGCGAAGAGTCCAGAACTTGCCCGAGAGTTTCTTCTAGATGCTGCTACAGTAATTTTCAAAGAGCAGGTATGTTCTTTTCTTTGTGCTGCTTCTGAACTAGTGCTTATAGTGAGTCTAGTGACTAATGGTTTATTTGTCGTCAGTGATTGTTCTTTTTTTTTTTCTTTTTCCTTCAAACGGATGCTAGCAATTGCCATTGCACTACCATCATCTAATGTTTCCATCCTTCCCTTTAGCACAAGTTGTTTTACACATTATTATCTTGCTGTGTGTGAGGCGATGGCTTGCAGCTGCATGATACTCTGAAAGTGAATATATGGGGCCTTGAAGAAAAATTAGGAGCAGTGCTTAAACTTGTGCCTGTGGAATTGTCTTTTAGTTCTTAATTTCCTCTATATTTTAAGATGCTTGTTCATGTCTTGGGCTGGAGGCTTGAGTTTCTCTTGTTGATGTTTCCACTGCTGGTGTTCGAAGTCAATGATACACTTCTGTAGCTGTATACTTAAGGCTTGAACATACGAATGAATAAGGGGGAAGCTAACCTTCTCCTTTGGTGCATGGCTAATGTATATAGGCATTACTTAGGAAATTTAAGACTTGCATCCTGCATTATCAATCTGTCTGCTTTGGCTGGTATTTCCTGTGTTCACATCCTATAATAATTCTGAATGCCAAGTACTGGGTTTTTGCAGGTTGAAAAGGCTTTCAGGGAAGGGACAGCCCGACAAAACGCACACAGCATTTTTGTGTGTCTTGCACTGAAGTTGCTTGAAGAACGTATTCATGTTGCTTGCAAAGAAATAATTACACTGGAAAAGCAGGTTTGAATTGGTTTTCAAAGAATCATATTGATACTGATGTGTTATGTCTGCTTTGGAGTGTTTTTTGATTCATCAATTTATCACACAGATGAAACTTCTTGAAGAAGAAGAAAAAGAAAAGCGTGAAGAAGAAGAACGGAAGGAGAGGAAGAGAACAAAGGAAAGGGAGAAGAAGCTCCGAAGAAAAGAGAGATTGAGAGGGAAAGATAAAGGATGTAGTGAACGAAGTCAAGCTGCTTTACCTTCCGATATCCCAGAGGTGGTGTCATCTCCTAGTATCGATGAGGAAGCTGATAAATGTGGTGACATCAGTAACTCAGTGGATGAAGTTGGTGACACCAACATTTCTGAGTCTGAATTTGGGGGTGTTATTGATGAGTCATCATCGAATGATTACCCTATTGCTTATATCCTCAACAATGGCCTTGATGGCACTGATGGAGAGCATGCTGATGCTGATGATGGACTTGATCCTTTCACACATGACAATGTAAGAGGTTCACGGCGAAAATCAAAAGTTCAAAGGGACTTGACGCAAGAATCACCTATGAAATGGTCAGACAGACGCCGAAGTACAGAGAATGGGGGTGCTGCATATAAATCTGAACCAAGGTATTACGATGACTGTTCTGATAATCTTTCAAAGGGTATCAATGGTTCGGGTAGGCAGTCCAGAACCAACATCACTAAATTCAATACCAGAAATGGTTTGAGGTTTAGTCAGAAGGTACATTGTACCAGCATCAGAATGGCAGACAAGAATGACCCACAATCTTGTGGATGTAATCTACAAAATGACTATAGGGGAAAGGCTGACCTACATGCTTGTCCAAGTAGACTCAACCGGGAAACCAGATCCACAAAACTGGAATCTCCATCTGATCCTAAGTCAGCACATCGTATTAACAAGTTTAGTCAAACAGATTACACGCGTGATAGCTGTGGAAGACTGAGGAGCAAGATCTCAAGTTATGGTAATGCCCTAGGCAGAGATTCACCTCATACCAAGAAAGTCTGGGAACCTGTAGAACCACAAAAAAGGTATCCTCGTAGCAACTCTGACTCAGATGTTACCTTGAGATCATGCAGTTTCAAGACAGAGGGAATAGAAACCGACAAGTCTATTGGAGAAGTTTGCTCCATTCAAATCAGTGAGAAGCTACATGAGGATTTTCAGGAAGACAATTCTTCGGGTAAATTTAAAGTTGGGGGAAGCTGTCAGAATGGATTCCACACAGATGCAGAAGTTGATGTAGGTCTCCCTAGAGGGTGCAATCGTCACAGGGCTTCTGATTGCTCTACTAGCAGCAGTTCTAATTCTGATAACTGCTCATCTTGCCTCAGTGAGGGAGACAGCAATACACCATCTTCCAACCATCCAAATATGGAATCCTTATCTATATCTGATTCGGAGGATAGTAGCCAACAATCAGAAGGAAGAGAGGGTCCAGTGTGTGTTCAGAATAGCTTATCGGAGGTTCATGATGATGGGAAAGACAAGATCCAAAATACCACCAATGAGGAAGATATAGAGGTCGGGTGTTCAACACAGTTATCCAGCTTTTCATCTCAGACAGTTGGGTGCCATCTTCCATGGGACTCCCCCATGAAAACTTCCCCACACAGTGATGACAATGGGAAGAATGCTGCCAGCATTGCATCTGTGCAAGGTGGTCTTCCATCAATCCACAGTCAAAATGTCTCTTATCCTGTTTTCCATAGCCCCTCAACTGTTGGTTACTACCATCATAATCCCATGGCGTGGTCGACGACTCCTGCAAATGGCTTGATGCAATATCCTCATCCTCATCCGAACCCTTACCTCTTGCCTGGCCCTTTTGGGTATGGACTGAATGGGGACTCACACTTCTGCTTGCAGTATGGTCCCGTGCAACATTTAGTGCCTCCTTTCATGAACAGCAACCAGATTCCTGTGTACCAGCCAGTTCCCGGGCTTAATTGCTTGAACCCACTAGACCAAGCCAGTGCTGTCAAGGCCAATGGATTTAGAGACCCTTCCGTCGAGCCTAGGCAAGAAAATGTGATCCCCGCAGCACGGCATCAAACTGAGGCACCTTCAATGGAGAAAGACAACAAGAGCAAATTGGATTCTGGAAATACAGGCTTCTCTCTTTTCCAGTGTCCCGGTCCTGTGGCTCTTCCAACCTTTAGATCCAATCTCCAATCTTCAGATGAAGGTAAAGCCGGTGATCGTTCCAGCTGCCGTGTTGAAGGCGATCAGGCCTGTACTAACAAGGAATCCACCATTGAAGAGTACAACTTGTTTGCTGCGAAAAATGGGATACAGTTTTCTATCTTTTAGTATAGCTGAGAGAAGGTACGAGATTGCAATTTATAAGTCGGTCTCTACCATTTTACTCTATAGTTATTAAAGTTTGAGTTCTTTGTAGTTTGTTATTGCCAATAATGCTCTGATTAAAAAGGGGGGAAAAAAAGAATTGCATAAGATCTTGGCCTTTTTTTTTTTTCCAATTGGTTTTGAATTCTTTCAGTTTTGGTATTGTAGAGGAAGATACAGTTTGGGAGTGCAGTAATCGTTTGAAATTTCTGTTTGTATGCGGTCAGTTTTGAGTGAAGCATGATTTGGTATTGTTTTCTGGACATCTTTTTTTTTTGTCTTTGCATTCGTCTGAGATCTCAATTCCCATTTTCTATACGACATTGTTGGTGATGTTATACTCTTTAAATTTCAAAGAAAAACGAATGTAGCTTTGGCAATGTTAAGAGTCATGGCTTGAATTGACTTTCATTGTCTTAATTATATACCAAATTAATGATCTACTTTTTCACTTGGAATATGGACTACAAGTACGGTGCTTATAATAGATATTCATTTAATTTTGGACTACAGGGTTATGAAATCTCCATATTTGAGGGTGTGTATCACAATAATCGAAGTCAAGTTTTTCTGCGATGTGGTGGTGTTTTAGGGGTGATATGTAAAATGAAAGTGTGTCTACTGTCACCTCACACATAAATTGAAGTTTAATTGATGTAGGAGGCAAAAATTTGTCGGCAAATAAGAAAATGACACATGGAAAATAAATTAATATTTATTTGTCCAATCATAAATTACCACGTGTCAAATTGACTCTGACAGACCCACTTGGTAAAAATTAAAATCCGACCAACCACAAGATGACAAGTGGTAGAGATGATGCAGAAATAATAATTATTTCTTTATTTAAAATTAAAGGAATAATTATTTGATTCGGGCCCAGACCCAAAACCGAGATAAAACCCTAGGCCTCTAGAGCCTATAAATACCGGTCATCTCCCCTCATTTTGAAGACTCCGAACATTTTGGCATTGGAGATAGTTTGGACTCTGAAGACTCTTTAAAGACTCTCTCTCAAGCTACTGAAGACTTTCAAAAGATTCACTCTCTGGGAGAAGGCATCAAACACATCAAGGCTCGTGTCGCCGATTACCAGGAGATCAAATACTAATCTTGATCGAGATCAAGTCATCAAGACCCTCTTTCAAGATCAAAGTCTACCCAAAATCACTCGAGGAGATCGAACCAGAGGATTAGTTACTTTTTCTCAGAATCACAAACAGAGAATTGTACCCAAAATCCTTTGAAATTAATACAATTATATTTGTTCACTAATTTTTTGTGTTTATTTATTTTAGACCAGAAATTTGTGTTTACAAATTTGGCACGCTCGGTGGGACTTCTCTGCCTCTCATCTCTTTCTCCAAGAAGTTCAAATTCATCTTCAACTCAAGCGACGCGATGGCACCTAAGAAAGTTGTCTCTCAACCCTCAACAAAGTGGAGCGTTCAAGCTTCATCCCAAGGGTCGACAACTACGAGTGCTACATCGAGCGAGGTAATGACTCGAAGGATGGCGAAGGTTGCCGTCGCTGCTGCTGCAATTTCTGCTTTGCAGGAAGAACCAACTACCAAGGCACCAACCCCGTCACGGAAGAGTCTGGCTGTTGATTCAAACCTTCAGGGAGTGCCTCAAATGACTCCTCGCTCTCGGAGGCCAAGCACTACAAATACCTTCGGCTCAGTCATGACTACCCCACGTGGAATGGACGAACTCCAAACTCGCTACAACCCGATCTTCGAGTCTGAGGACTTTGAAGGCCAAGACTACTCCAGCGAAGATTCTTCCCCAATGACTGAAGAGGAATCTATCTTCTGAGGTCAAATTGAGTCTACTCAAACTGTCATCATGCCAGTGATGACAACTGACGCTTCCAACGTGGAAGAAAAGATTGCAGAGTTGGAGGCTACACTGAGAAGAATTGCTAGGGAAAGCGAAGAAAAAGACAAAAAGATCGACAAGCAAAGAAAGCAGATCGCGAAACTGATGAGGATAATAGAGAAACGCTCTTATGAAGAGTCTGATGAAGAAACTGACCAGGAGGGATCTGACAAAGAATCTTCTAAGGGTGATGGTGATGGCGACGGTGAAATAAAGAAGATCTCCTCTTCAGGATCAATGACTGCGGGAGAGATCCAGAGTATGATTGCTAATGCAGTAAGGGCTCAACTAGGAGAAGCGTCGAACAAGAGTCACTTGTACACAAAGCCCTACACAAAGAGGATCGATGCGCTTCGGATGCCACTCGGCTATCAACCCTCGAAGTTCAATCAATTTGATGGAAGGGGTAATCCCAAGCAACACGTTGCTCATTTTGTCGAGACTTGTAGCAATGTCGGTACGGAAGGAGATCGACTAGTCAAGCAGTTCGTTCGCTCTTTGAGAAGGATCACATTCGATTGGTTTACCGAGTTAGAGCCTGAATCTATTAATAGTTGGGAACAAATGGAGCATGAGTTTCTCAACAGATTCTACAGCACTCAACGGGTTGTCAGCATGACAGAGTTGACAAACACCCAACAGCGGGAAGGTGAGCCAGTCCTTGATTACATCCATCGTTGGAAGGCTCTTAGTCTTGAATGTAAGGATCGCCTCACCGAAGCTTCAGCTGTCGATATGTGCGCTCAAGGTATGCACTGGGATTTGCTCTACATCCTCAAGATGGTTAAGCCGAAAACCTTTCAGGAGTTGGCAACTAAGGCGTATGATATGGAGATGACCATAGCAAGACGACGGGGAAGGTCTTCATCTGCATTTGAATCAAGGAACGGTGCTAGTGGGTATAAGAAAAATGGCAAGTGGTCAAAGACTTCAAAAGAAGAGTCAATGGCTATTTCAACAAAACCAAGATTTAATCGCTAACCCCACATCAGGAAGGAAGAAAGTCGTTTTCTCAAAGGACGTTGAAGGGAAGCGTCCTACACTAAAGGAACTCCAAGAAAAGAAGTATCCATTCCCAGACTCGGACTTATCAGGAATGCTCGACAACCTATTAGAAACGGGAGTTATCGAACTTCCACAGCCAAAGAGGCCGGAAGAAGTGGGAAGAACTACCGATCCAAGATATTGTCGTTATCATAGGGTAGTTAGTCACCCCCTAGAAAAATGTATCACACTCAAGGAGCGGATCATGAAGCTAGTTGAGGAAGGACAGATAATATTGGACTTAGATGACAATGTCGAAGCCAATTATGTTTCAGCACAGCCGATTCCAGCCAAGAGAAATGAATTCTTGATGATTCAGTTTGGATGTCAAAAACCAGTTCCACTTTCTGTACTAATGCAGGCCCCTCAAGATGAACATGAGCAAGTCTCAAAAGCTTTTGGTGAAGAGGAAGGATGGAGCTCGGTGTCTCGAAGGAAGACCAAAAGGGAAGTTCAAACACCACCACCCCAAAGGCATCAAAGGAGAAGAAACAATCTGCAACCTTCAACGGGGGAGAGGAAGTTTAAAGTCATCAACAAACAAGAAGTTGGTTCAACCGAGTCGCTTGAGCGAGACCCTCGTGTTCCTGCCATTCTAGAAGAATACTTTCCGAAGGATTTCCTAAGAAAAGTTGACCAAGTTGCAGTTGTGAACGTGGTTTCCTGCTTTGAAATCAAGGAAGAGGATAACGAAGGAAACGATTATCAGCCTAAGTCAAAGCTCTCCGTATTTGATAGGTTAGAATCATTAACTTCCCGGCAACAAGTATCTGTCTTCAAGCGGATAGGGTGCCAAGGAAATCACCAAACCCCAGTCCTTAACAGGATCAAGGATGATTCAAGACCAAGGCATTTTGTATTTTCAAGGATCAAATTTGCTGAAGAGGTGATAAGCTCACAACCTAGCCAGGTAAGCAGCTCTGCTTTTAGTCGCCTCGGAGTCACCAACGAAGTTCAAAGCACCATTCCATCTCGCATGAAACGCTTTTCAACGCTGGAGGTAAAAACTGAAGGATGCCTCAGAGTGAAGAGACGCACCATGGTTTACACTGGTCATCAAAGCAAAACCAACATTGACAAGGAGCTTGAACGAGAGGAGACATTCTCTTCCGACTAAGGCACAATCTAGGAAAGTGAGGATTCAGCTCCCGAACAAGAGCCTAAACTGTTCACCAAAAAAAAAAGTTCCTTTGTTTTAGTTTTTATTTCTTTTAGTTTAATTTGAATCGTTGTAATACTCCTGGCCAGCAAGAGTATAAACTGTGTACGGCTAAAATAAAATAAAAAAATCTTTATTTATCCTTCTTTGAACTACGTTTGGCTTGATCCTTATGGGTATCATATCCCTTAAGGTACGTAGGCAATTTGGGTCAAGACCCAAATACAGCCATATTAAAATAAAAAAAAGGCTCCTCAGGTAAAAAAAAAATGAAGACTTTCTTGGTCAACAAGCTTCGAGACTTTCAAGGACTTACAAGACTCACAAGTCAAAGGACAAAACTTTCAAGTCAAAGCCTTTCAATTCGTACAAGTAAAGGTCACAAGTCCAAACCAAAGCTTTCAAGTCACCAAAGTTAAAGACTTTCAAGTCGGAATTCAAGATTTTCAAGTCGAAGACTCTCAAGTCAGCAAACTTAAAGGACTTACAAGCCAACAATTTTAAGACTTTAAGTCAAAGTTCAAGACTTTCAAGTCAAATACTCTCAAGTTATAGACTCCCAAGTAGTCAACAGATCCCAAGACTTTTACATCAACAATTTTTAAGACTTTCAAGTCAGAAACATTCAAGACTTTCAAGTTGATAAAATTCAAGACTACCAAGTCGTCAAAGTCAAACTCTCCAAATGAAGCATATGAAAGACTCCTAAGTCACCAAAGAAAGAGACTCCCAAGTAACTTAGAAGACTCACAAGTTAACACTCAAGACAACGAAGTCAAGACTAAAAAGTCAATATAAAATTCAAGATTGACAAATGGAGAAAAAAACAAAAAAAAAACATTCAAGTCGTTAAAATAAAAGACTCCCAAGTTGTCTAGCAGATGATTTTCAAGATTGTGACTACCAAGTTAGCAAGAAAAAAATTACGAGTCAACAAAATACATGACTTCTAAGTCTCCGAAAGACAAGACTCACAAGCTAGAAAAATCCATGACTCTCAAGTTCATGACTCACAAGTCAACAAGATACAAGACCTCACAGAAAGTCATCCAAATTTCAAAATTTTCAGGTTATGAAATTTGCAGCGAAGTCATCCTCTTTCAAGTGTCTTAAGGAGGAGCACCGGGGGCAGGTTAACTATTTAGCAGTGAAACTTTGAAGAATGAAAACCAAGCGAACAATTAAAAGGTTAATTGATTAAATTAGATTTGCCTTCAAGATTTTCACAATTAGAATGTTCAAGTTTAGCTTGTTAAACACAGTTGGAATATCCATGGAGTAACAAATTGTCATGTTATGAGTTTTGACTCTAAATTTCTTCATTCAAGTTGAAGGTCTCGTAGTAGCCGGTTTTAAAGCTCGACCTCCCATGATCAAATACACAAGTGGGTATTTCATGTTGTATCTGCTAAGTTCACCGGTGTAAAGTGGTTTTTAATCGTCGCTGCAACTGACTTCCAAGTCACCGAGTTTGTCTTCGTGACGGGCCTAACATAGGTCAACGTCTTATGTTCAAGACAAGCCTAATATAGGTCAGCGTCCTTCCGGTCAACAAATTCGTCTTTGTGACAGGGCTAACATAGGTCAGCGTCTTATGTTCAAGACGTGCCCAATATAGGTTAGCGTCCTTCGGGTCAGCAAATTCGTCTTCGTGACGGGCCTAACATAGGTCAGCGTCTTATGTTCAAGATGGGCCTAATATAGGTCAGCGTCCTTCGGGTCAGCAAATTCGTCTTCGTGACGGACCTAACATAGGTCAGCGTCTTATGTTCAAGACGAGGCTAATATAGGTCAGCGTCCTTCCAAATCTGCGAATTATGTCTTCAAATTCGATACAAAGCTAGTCGACTTTCAGATTTGTGAATTTCCCCTCAAAATTATATCAACTTGTTCTAAATGTTGGAATCCTTCCAATTGGACAGTAAACCTGAAAAACAAAAAAAAAAAAAAAAGAGAAGAAAAAGAAAAAGAAAAAGAAAAAGAAAAAGAAAAGGTAAAGGAGAAACGATGCAACAATGGTCAGTGCCCCAGAGTTTATTAATATGGTACTATGGAAATTCACTTCACAAAAAGACGAACATAATGATGATGAAATCATGAGGCTGTGATGAACTTGAAGATTAATCTGGATGAATTTTGGACGGAAGAAAATAAACTGCTGCGTTGACTGTGTTTTCTGTAGGATGAATATAATTTATAGAAGGCAACTTAGGTTAAATCAGCAATTGGGGAGTATTTTTTTATTGACGGCGATAAATTCAGTCCAAGGTGTTCCAGTGGGCCGGGTGAATTATGCTTCGTTCGTATTCGAGATCCAACCGCTTCAAACATTCAAATTCGTGTACACGGTCGACTCTCGAAGGGGGCATATGTAGGAGGCAAAAATTTGTCGGCAAATAAGAAAATGACACATGGAAAATAAATTAATATTTATTTGTCCAATCATAAATTACCACGTGTCAAATTGACTCTGACAGACCCACTTGGTAAAAATTAAAATCCGACCAACCACAAGATGACAAGTGGTAGAGATGATGCAGAAATAATAATTATTTCTTTATTTAAAATTAAAGGAATAATTATTTGATTCGGGCCCAGACCCAAAACCGAGATAAAACCCTAGGCCTCTAGAGCCTATAAATACCGGTCATCTCCCCTCATTTTGAAGACTCCGAACATTTTGGCATTGGAGATAGTTTGGACTCTGAAGACTCTTTAAAGACTCTCTCTCAAGCTACTGAAGACATTCAAAAGATTCACTCTCTGGGAGAAGGCATCAAACACATCAAGGCTCGTGTCGCCGATTACCAGGAGATCAAATACTACTTGATCGAGATCAAGTCATCAAGACCCTCTTTCAAGATCAAAGTCTACCCCAAAATCACTCGAGGAGATCGAATCGGAGGATTAGTTACTTTTTCTTGTAACCGTCAAACAGAGAATTGTACCCAAAATCATTTGAAATTAATACAATTATATTTGTTCACTAATTTTTTGTGTTTATTTATTTTAGACCAGAAATTTGTGTTTACAATTGATATTAACTAGGGATGACAATGGAGCGGGGAATCTCCAAACTCGCTAGGGCCCCGCCTCGCTCTGGAGAAAAATCCCCACCCCCATTGGGATGGGGACGGGGACGATTTTCAAAATCCGCTCGGGGACAGGGCCGGGATGGGGAAAAAATATTTTCCCCATCCCCGTCCCCATTTTCCCCACCGGAAAAAATTCCCCGTCCCCATCCCCGAAAATTTTAAATTACCAAATAACCTTTATTCTAATTTGGTGTATTATTGTTTGATTTTAAATTACCAAATAACCTTCATTCAAATTTTAAAATTTTAAAATTACCAAACTTGAGCAGGATGTATTATTGTATTTTTTTTTTCGAATAACACTTGTTGATGTATTATTGTTTAATTTTGATGTATTGTTGCTTGAGCAAGTTAAATACGTTGTATTTTGAACATGTTATAAATTGAGTCCTATTAAAAATCGTGTCCGATTAAAATTTGATTAGATTTTGGATAACTTTAAAAAATCCCCGTTGGATCCCCATTGGGGATAGAGAATCCGCGGGGATGGGGATGGGGCAAGAATCATTCCCCGAAGCGGAGATAGGGACAAGTTTTGGGAGAGGGGATGGGGACGGGGATATACTCCCCCGTCCCCGATCCGTCCCGTTGTCATCCCTAATATTAACTTAAAATTAGACTTATACAAATATCATCCCTCAAAAGTTGCACTGTTATAACTCAAGAGTATGATCTAGAATTATAATAAACAAATCCCATAATCAGAAATTTTATAACCTAATAATCCTTGACCTTTGACGTTTTAAGTTGAATTATGTATCACTTTGCCTTTTAAACCACAAGTCATTACCAAAGGTCCAAAACCATCGGCTAGTTGAATCCAGTACGAAAGAACTAGGTACATTCGTATATTTTTTGTCCCGATTGGCTAGTTGAGTCCCATACAAAAGGAACTAGGTACGGTACATTCATATATTTTTTGTGCCGATGCCATTGAATGATTTTCAATCACTGAATGCATAATACTGATAATTTTATCTGTGAACCCATTTTGATTCGAATCTACACTTATTTGAATTATCCAACTCAAACAAGTCCAACAAAGAAATTGGACACCGACTAGCCAACCACAAATTGTGATATATAGCAAATTGCACGTTCCTAGCCAAACCATCATTTGCCCTCATGATGACCATTTTATAACAACTGTTCCATTGTACGTGTATTCATTCTCATATCATTTTCCCTCTTGGCTCCTTAGTTTACATAAAGTAAAAAGTACCAAATATAAACATAAATTACGTCCGATTAACCGTGACATTTTCAATGCTCCCACCTACCCTAACGCTCCCACCTAAAACAAGCACCTAATTTACTTCTCCAGCACCGACGATGGCCAATTGGTGGTTGTTGCTGGCCGCCGCTCCCAACTGCTAGCCATTCGTTTTTACTTTTCAGTGTGTCTTGTGTCTATCTTGTTTCTATATGTTGTATGTTTATTGTTCGGTGTGCTTAGCGTTAATTTTGGGCAACATGCTACCTAGGGAGAGGGTATGGTGCTAGCGGTCCTCGGGTGAGGCGTTTAGAATTCTAGGAGATGTGAGGTCACCAACCTTGAAGACCGTGGTTGGCAGCAACGAGCTTCTACTAGGGTCAAGTAGTATTGGTTTGAATCTAAAGGTTGGGACGGTGGTGAATTACAGCCACGGGTGATCGGGTGAACAAGTTTCTCTCCCCTCCCTAATTAATATGCTCTTTGGGATGTTAATTTATTAATTAGCAAGTTTGAGTGTTTGTTGCTAGTTTTTCTAAAGTTAGGAGTCCTTTTTGCTCGAGTTTGGTGTTGTAATTGGTGTGATCCAATAGCGTTTTCTTCTGAATTCTTGAGGTGGTGCCTAAGGTTAACTCTTGGTGAATTGGATTAGGTGGTTGGCTAGTTTGACCCAATTTGAGTCCCCTAATATACGAATTATTTGGGTGTTGTTACAAGTGCTACCCATGTCCTGCCTCTTTATTAGTATGAGAGAGAATACTCCTTGCTCTGAAATTATGGAATCATGGGAGAACTAATTTGAGAGGAAATGATTAATAAGTTGTTCAGGAAAGGTCAGTATAGTCCTGTTGTTAGTTTGTATGAAAAATCACTACAATCTACATGTGCTAATGAACCAATGCTTGGAGCTGATTACTTCTTAATGTGGAACTTGGCTGTGTCACTCAATCTTAATCTTGTTGTATGTGAATTAATTAAAGTTGGGAGGGTATTCGAAGGTTGTTGAAGTTTGTGGGTTTGTGTTAAATTTTGACCCAAACAATATCAAAGTACTATACCGTAGTGGTGTTGCTCCAGCTAAGTTAAGGCGCTTGAATGAAGCTAGGGAAGCGCTTACTAGGGTTCTTGAGACCAATCCATCGAACTTGGAGGCAAAGAGAGAGCTAGAGTAGGTCGATGCATCTATACTGGCAAGAAAGACAACTTTCATATCAAAAAAGGACACGAATGTTAGACAATAAAGAATATTAGGACCGCTAGGCAATTCAAAAACTTGTCCTAACAATGTGCAAGGGTTGGGAATTGAGTTGCCAAATCTCTTATTCAAGAGGTAGAAGGTAGTCACGGAAATAGGAGTAGGAGATGACTACTCCAAGGTCCAGGGGAAAGAAAATGTGAGGGAGTCTGAGCGGAATCCATCTCTTTCCCCTAATCCAACTTCAATGCTACGTATGGAGGATACGGCTAACCTAAGTCCTACACAATCTGTTGCTTTCAATCCAATTACGAGGGACAAATCAGATGCTAAACCTTTTTAAAGAAAATTTAAAAAGTAAAGGGTGATACATTATGAATCTTAGATAACACTTACAATGAGGTTTTGCGACAGAAGACAATGACATTCTACAACCTAAGGAGTATGAGTTTTATGATGGTAAGAGTTACCGTTATGATATGTCCCAAAAGTTTCATATTCAAGTAGATGAGTTACTACTCATCCCAATTTCATCACGTGTAAAATGGACATATAAGTTTCACTAATGCTATGTTACTAGAAAATTTATGTATTGTCATAAAAAGCATGGAGTTATTACGTTATACTTCTAAAAAATGTAGCACCCATTAACTCAGATTTATCAAACGTAAGAGCATCCATGCTATGTAAAAGGGATTGACATTCTCAATCATTTCACCAACGAAAACACAAGCCTCTCTACTTCAATAATCATCATTTATCATCCATCTATTATTTAATCACATACTCCACTATTATTATTTTGAGAGTTGTGAGATTAATTTTTGAGTGTTGTATTAATCTCTTGTCGGTCTCATTTGGGCTCATTGCTTTGAGATCTATTATTCTACTCTCTTTCTCTTATAGTGAATTTGCTCATCTCCGTCCGTGGTTTTTCCCGATTGAGGTTTTTCATGTAAATTTGGTGTCTCTCATTTTTATTTTTATTCTCCACCAATATATTGCTTCCTTGATTATTTTTATTTCGATCCGAACCGACCATTTTTTTCATAACAATTGGTATCAGAGCCACAGTTCTAGAATGTCTACAACCGTCAAAGCTGATATCCCAAAATTTGATGGAGAGATTAGCTTCAACCTATGGAAGTTTTAAATGAAGGTGGTTCACATCCAACATGGATTATGGAAGGCAGTATCCGATTTTCTCAAGAAACCAAAATCGATGACTGATGAACAATGGGAGACGGATAAGAAAAAGAAACGCGAGTCTATAAAAGATATGGACTAGGATGATCTTGAGGACAATGCTCTCTCCACTATTCAACTATGTTTGGCGCCGCATGTTTAGCGGGAAGTACTTGATAAGACTAAATCAGTAGATCTTTGGAATCGTTCAGAGGAGCTCTACATGACAAAAAGGATTGCCCTCATGCAAAATGGTCGAAGGTACTCCCATACAAAAACACTTGAATGATTTAATTCTATCGTAGTTGATTTAGAGAGTCTTGATGTGAATATAGAAGGTGAAGATATTGCCATAATGTTGGTCGTTTCATTGCCGGAGTCATACAAGAATTTTAAGAACTTGCTATATAGTAACCATGAATTGTCATTTGAGGGTCTAAAAGCTAATTTATTATCCAAAGAGAAATATGATCTTGACTCAAAAATTAATCTCACAACTCTCAAAATAATAATAGTGGAGTATATGATTAAATAATAGATGGATGACAAATCATGATTATTGAAGTAGAGAGGCTTGCGTTTTCGTTTGTGAAATGCTTGAGAATGTCAATCCCTTTTACATAGCATGGATATGCCCTTACATTTGATAACCTTATGTAATGGGTGCTACTTATTGAGAAGTATAATATAATAACTCCATGCTTTTTCTTACAAGACATAAGTTGTCTAGTAACATAGCATTGGTGCAACTTATATGTCCATTTCACACATGATGCAATTGGGATGAGTAGTAACTCATCTGCTTGAATATGAAATTTTTGGGACATATCATAACAATCTACACCTTAGACCAAAAATCATCAAAATCACCTCCATGACGTCACCTCCGTCATACATGCCCCAAAGAAGCAAAGCCTGAAGGGCACTCAACAACTCGAATCCCCGGCTAAGTTTGAACGTCAGTGTTTCGAGTTATTGGGTGCCTTTCGAGGCTTTGCCCCTTTAGGGTATGTATGACGAAGGTGACATCATGGAGGTGATGTTGATGATTTTTGGTCCAAGGTGGAGATTGTTATGATATGTCCCAAAACTTTCATATTCAAGCAGATGACTTACTACTCATCCCAATTGCATCACTTGTAAAATGGACAAATAAGTTTCACCAATGCTATGTTACTAGACAACTTATGTGTTATCATAAAAAACATGGAGTTATTGCATTATACTTCTCAATAACGTAGCACCCATTACATGAGGGTTATCAAATTAAGAGCATATCCATGCTATATAAAAGGGATTGACATTCTCAAGCATTTCACAAACGAAAACGCAAGCCTCTCTACTTCAATAATCATGATTTGTCATCCATTTATTATTTAATCATATACTCCACTATTATTATTTTGGGAGTTGTGAGATTAATTTTTGAGTCAAGATCAAATTTCTCGTTGGATAACAAATTAGCTTTTACACCCTCAAATGACAATTCATGGTTACGATATAGCAAGATCTCCTTAAAATTCTTGTATGACTCCCCAATGAAACGACCAACATTATGGCGTTATCTTCATCTTCTATATTCACATCAAGATTCTCTAAATCAACTGCGATAGAATTAAATCATTCAAGTGTTTTGTATGGGAATACCTTCGACCATCTTGCATGAGTAAAGCGGATCTTGTTGGCAATACTTTTTTTCATGTAGTGCTCCTCTGAACGATTCCAAAGATCTACTGGTTTAGTCTTATCAAGTACTTCCCGCAAAACATGCGGCGGCAAACATAGTTGAATAGGGGAGAGGGCCTTGCCCTCAAGATCATCTTAGTCGATGTCTTTTATAGACTCGCGTTTCTTTTTCTTATCTGTCTCTACTTGACCATTTTACAACTCTCAATAATCATCATTTATCATCCATCTATTCTTAATCATATACTCCATTATTATTATTTTGAGAGTTGTGAGATTAATTTTTTTAGTGTTATATTAATCTCTTATCAGTCTCTTTTGGGCACATTGCTTTGAGATCGATTATTGTACTCTCTTTCTCTTATAGTGGTTTTGCTCATCTCCGTTCGTGGTTTTTCCTGATTTGGGTTTTCCACATAAATTTGGTGTCTCTCATTATTTTTGTTTTTATTCTCCATCTTTTTTATTGTTTCCTTCGTTGTTTGTATTTCAATCCGAACTGGCTATTTTTTTTTTCATTTGAGTTACAACCAACATTTAAAAAGGTGTTGGTACATGATAGTGATAATGTTCACTCATTGCCTCTGGGACTGATACAGCGAGAGATACATTTAGTCAAGGACTAGATCCTACATCAAAGGTGCAAGATCAATTTGTAGGAGAACCCCACCAATGATAGCAAGGGACGGTCCCTTACATTTGCAGCTTTTCAACGAAGAAACAACGAACCTGGGAGGCACCTTCAAGTATATATGTAAGGGTAGGTGATTCACTTTTAGGTGTCAAGAGGGTTGCTTTGCAGGTACCAAGAGAAAGCTACAGGAGGAAAGTCTATTCTTGGTACCTTGTGTTCAATCGAAGAAGCGTCAATCAAGGTGACCAGAAAGCAGTCTGGAAGCCGCCAAGAGAATGTCAAAGTGTTGGGCTAGGTGTGTCATCCAAAAGGATCCCCTGAATACGGCTAGCCCATGTTTGATTTGGCGAAACAAGTCAAGCAAAGCATTTATGGCTCTCCGATGGGAACTTTGTTAATGTATGTGTTTTAGCTTAGTTTAGTAGCTTGTTACTTCTTTCTAGTTTCCTAGTTGTTGTTACTAACTTGTATTGTTGTGTATGTATTTGTTGTGTTGTCTCCGCTAGCAAAAAAAAGCATAAAACAATTATAAAATATAAACATTTATATATAGTTATCGTTTTACCAACTTTTACAACAATAAAAAATAATATTTACACACTTGATAAAAAAAAATAGTGTTATGAATTTTCAAATTAAAAATAAATTAACCTATCAACAAAGATTTATCACAAATTACTTCCCAATAAATTTAGGCCTCGTTCCTTTAACAGGTAACTTGCGGTGCGGTACCACACTACACTACACTACTCAATATTCTACCACACTCCACCACAGTTTACCACATTCATTACCAAAACATCTTCTTACTTTTCTTCTCCACTTTTTATATTCTCTCATCTCACCTACCCCACCTATCACAACTCCCACCACAACCCACCACACTTCACCATACTTTTTCAAATTCCACCACACCGCACCGTATAAAAGAACAGAACATGATATGTATAGTTTAACTAAGGCACAAGAAAAACCTAAGTAATTCCCAAAAGAACTCCCATCCAAACGTAATGTCAAGAGACATTGATCCTTCTTTGAGGTATGTTGTAACACCCCCAGGTTACTAACCATAAGATTAAGCTAATGACTCACTTAACTTAATGATTAGCGGCGGATAAACACCTGAGAGCATTACTGTCGTCCGTGTAAACGGACAAGGCTAAAACTACAACCCAGGGCAGGCAATCAAGCATAAACCTAACTTAAACATGCATCATCAAGACATAACTTCAACTTAACAACCTCAAAACAACATAACACAACCCAACAAAATTTTTACAAGCCAGAATATCAATGATTGCTCTTATTTCCTTCAAAAAGTGCCTTTATCCACCTTCAATCTCCTCAAGACGCTCTAGGGTTTCGTCCTTCCGGGGCTTTCCCTTTTTCCTTTTTGCCGAGTTTCCTAAAACGAAAACATAAAATTTCGAAGGGTGAGATAAACTCAGTACGTACCTGAAGACTTAAAAACACGCCTGGACGGGCAGAGACTTGCACAGTAGCCCAACGATCTCTTGAAGGGACTTTAAAAGTAAAGAAATCATGAATTAGGACTTAACTTAGGTGGTATCATGGAGGAATAACTTAATGAATTTTCTAAGAATAACAATAATGAACTCGATTTCTAAGGCGTACTTATAAGATCATAACTTATCCCTCAAATATCGGATCATGGCATCAATGGACTTTTCCAAAAGCTCAGATTGTACACTCCAACTTTGTAGTTGACCATGAAAGCTAGAAATGTGGCTAAGGAGGGTAAAAACTAACATCTTTACAAGCTTCCCAGAATAATAACCATTTAAACTTCAATTATTCGAAAAATCGTAACTCGAGCTCTACTTATCGGTTCGGAACGGGTAAGCTATCTATGGAAATCTCGTATTACACACTTCAACTTTCATTTTAACCGCAAGTTGATTTACGCATGGGAAAGGGTCAGATTTTGGCCAACAATGCAGGCAGTCACAAAAACACATTCTGGGTAACCTCAGATTATTAGCCTTGAGTCGGGAACTCATAACTCTCACTCCCGATGTCCTATGAATATGCATTACACCTTTATGGAAAGCTTAAAGTGTCCCCTACAATTTTCATGTTCATCCCTTAAACCATAGAAATCTCTAACCCTTCAAAAAATGTACTTATCAAAACGACGAGTTACAAAAATCGGGTGTTAGCTAACACTTTATTCTACCTATTCATGCTATAAAATAGCCCAAAATCACATCCCTCAATTTCTGGAAAAATCACTTACCAACCAGATTGAAAAATTTATCGAAAATTGCTAGCATGCATGCTTAACTTCCATGATTTTAACATAAACCTCCCTTAAAACATATTTGATCATCACAATTACAATTTCTAGACTTGAATCACTTAGGAATCACTTAGGAAACTACCATTATAGTCCACTTTAAGTACATGCAAGGTCAATACTTCACATATTTCTTGTCTCTCACACATAATTCAACATGAACCACTACAAATCATCACTACACTTAGTCCAACATTAATCTACACACATGCACTTAACTTAAATCGATTTTTTCTTCCTTCCACAATGAATCTAACTAATAAAACCACATGCATGTCATAATCCATCATCATCCATGCTTATTTAATCATAAAAACACAAGTTTAACTCAATCTTACCCAAACTTTCACTTGATTTCCTTAGTTCTTATGAACCCCCTCTTGAATGTATTGAAATCCTTGAGTAATCTTTGAGAAATCCTAAGAATTACAAGGAGGAGAAACTTAAAACATAAACTTGATTTATCTTTAAGAAGAAGAGAAAGAGATGAAGTGGAATACCCTTGAAATAAGAGGAGGAAAGGTCAGATGATGTGATGGTGGTGCGTCGGTGGTCGGAGGGTGGCCAGAAAATTTGCCGGTGGCGGTGGCTGGTGGCCGGCAGCAAGGGCGTGGGCAGCGGCAGTCAGGTGGAGGGGGATTGTCAAGAGGGAGCAAGAGAGATTGACGGAGTGTTTGTTCAGGTTCACTTCACTGATGGGGGAGGATGCTCTTCAACTTCCTGAGGTGGCTAGGGCCTAGCAGATCTACGAAATAATAGGGGATTTCCCATGGTTGCATCTCCCAGCATAGAGCATACTCATATACCTTTAGCTCAAAGGTCACCACGGACCATGCCCCTAAGAGTTGGAATCAATCTTCATGGGCTCCTTGCTCAAATGTATAGATGAAGTCATGATACTTGTCACGCAACAAGGTCCAAGGGTGCACATGAGTAGCGTCGCCTGCAAACCGTGAGCCCTCCTCACCGGATCGGGATACTTAGAGTTTGGGTTCTCTCTCAACGTACAGAATGCTTCCATTAATTTCATAATGTGCGAAGAAACGCAATCCTCCTGTTTCATCAACATTGCGTAGGGGTTGGGCATTTCGGAATCAGCCATCTAACATATCGTATAACAATTTACAAATTAATAAAACAAAGCAAACATCCTACCGGCATAAACTTGTATCATAAACTTGTCCGGACGAAACCCATAACTATGTTAACTCTTAAACAACTTCATATATCATAGTTGACCTCAAACTTATAGCATCACATCAATTTATAACTTAGTATTTCTCATAAACATGCATAACATCACCAATTACCAAACCTTTTCAAACTTATAGACTCGTAACAAATCTTGAACTTAAAATTTCAACCTAAACTAAACTTTCCCCATATTCACGCATATATCTTTATTCCCTAGGTCTTTCCATACCACTATGCATATACTTAGGCCTTTTTCTCACCCCGAATTTCATTGTTCAACTTAGAACAAAACTCAAGCATTTCTTCAAGTACCTTATGTACTTAAATTCTAAAAGATCACATGCATATAAACTCTTATCCTATCCTTTATATTGCTTGATTACCTCCAACTTTATCACATACTTTTTCCTTAGCACCTAAAGGTATCCCAAAGGTGTTTCTCCAAATTTGTTTTGCTCTGATACCACAACTGTAACACCCCCATGTTATTAACCACAAGATTAAGTTAATGACTCACATAACCTAATGATTAGCAGCGAATAAACACCTGAGAGCATTACCGCCGTCCGTGTAAACGGACAAGGCTAAAATTATAACCCAGGGTAGGAAATCAAGCATAAACCTAACTTAAACATGTATCATCAAGACATAACTTCTACTTAACAACCTCAAAACAACATAACACAACCCAACAAAAGTTTTACAAGCCAGAATATCAATGATTGCTCTTATTTCCTTCAGAAAGTGCCTTTATCCACCTTCAGTCTCCTCAAGATGCTCTAGGGTTTCGTCCTTCCGGGGCTTTCCCTTTTTCTTTTTTGCCAAGGTTCCTAAAATGAAAACATAAAACTTCGAAGGGTGAGATAAACTCAGTACGTACCTGAAGACTAAAAACACGTCTGGACGGGCAGAGACTTGAACAATAGCGTAACGATCTCTTGAAGGGACTTTAAAAGAAAAGAAATCATAAATTAGGACTTAACTTAGGTGGTATCATGGAGGAATAACATAATGAATTTTCTAAGAATAACACTAATGAACTCGATTTCTAAGGCGTACTTATAAGATCATAACTTATCCCTCAAATATCGGATCATGACATAAATAGACTTTTCGGAAAGCTCAAATTACACACTCCAACTTTGTAGTTGACCATGAAAGCTAGAAACGTGGCTAATGAGGGTAAAAGCTAACATTTTTACAAGCTGCCCAGAATAATAACCATTTAAACTTCAATTATTCGGAAAATCGTAACTCAAGCTCTACTTATCGGTTCGGAATGGGTAAGCTATCTATGAAAAGCTCGTAATACACACTTCAACTTTCATTTAATTGCAAGTTGATTTGAGCATGGGAAAGGGTTGGATTTTGGCCAACAATGCAGGCAGTCACAAAAACACATTCTGGGTAACCTTAGATTACTAGCCTCGAGTCGGGAACTCATAACTCTCACTCCCGATGTCCTATGAATATGCATTATACTTTTCTGGAAAGCTTAAAGTGTCGCCTACAATTTTCATGTTCAGCCCTTAAACCATAGAAATATCTAACCCTTCAAAAAATGTCCATCTTTGGACTGACATCAAATGATCACAGATTTGCGCAACCTCACGGTTTTCTCCATAACTCCTAATATACTTATCAAAATGATGAGCTACAAAAACCGGGTGTTACATATGCTTTTCTTACGAAATATGAATGTATTATCAATTTGTCAAGCTTAATCATATTGATAGTTTTGCTGAAAAGAATTATGCTAGCATAAACTAGGTTACGATGGTACATTAAATAATACTCACATTCAAGCAAATCCTAAATGATAATGAAGTTGTTAGAAACCCTTGAGGACATTGGCAGATCCAGACGCGAGGACCTCAGCAGACCCAGGCACAAGAACCTTGGCAACTCGAGCAGTTTTGAGCGAAAGTCAAAATTCGAATATTATTGTCATATAACCTAGATATTTTAAGGTGATATTTTACTAATTGTTTTGGCAGATTTGTTACCTTCTTCCATGATACCTAAATCAATATCTAAATCCAATATTAATACTTACTAATTATTGATTTACCTCTCTTGAAAGGTATATGTAGACACCAAAATAATACTTAATAAGCGACACGAGTACTTTAGACTTGTTGGACTCCTCGAGGATTTTGGCGATATGGGTATCTCGTGGATTTCCGTCAAGAAAATCCTTGGGTCAAAAGGGTCCCCACTGAGTTTGTTGGTCAAGGGGGTCTTTGGGGATTCAGACTATCGATTAAGTCAAAGTCAAAGTCAATTCTTGGTCAAAGTAACCTCATGGTCAAAATCAGCTCCTGGTCAAGGTCAACTATTATTTAAGGTCAACTCTTGGTCAAACAGTTCAACTCCTCGACTATTCCAGATTGGGTCACAAAAATCCTCGCTGATTTCAAGCAAGCCTAACATAAAAATCCTTATAGATTTGAAGCAGGCCCATCATAGAAATCCTCGCGGATTTCAAACTGGCCCATTAGAAGATCCTCGCAAATTTCAAGCAAAAAAATCCTTGCAAATTCCGACTGGCCCAAGACAGAAGTTCTCGTGGATTTCCAGCTAGCCTAGGACAAAAATCCTCAAGGATTTCCAGTTAGCCCCTTACAGAACTCTTCGTAGATTTCTAACTAGCCCAACATTGGAATGTTTGCAGATTTCAAGCTGGGCCAACACATGAATCTTCGCGGATTTCGAGCTAGTCCAACACAGGAATCCTCGCGATTTTTAAACTGACCTAACACAAGGAGTCCTGGAGGATTTAGTCAAACTAGTAGTTAAACAACTGCTATCAACCGCCAGTCAACACGAGGTAACCGTAGGTCAAAAACTACCTTGACAACCTTTGGAATCCTCACGGATTTCAGGCAACCGCTATCAACCGTCGGTCAACACAAGGTAATTGCAAGTCAAATAACTTCTTTAACCACCTTTGGAATCCCTGCGAATTCTGGGCAACCTCTATCAACCGCTAAGGTAACCACCTTTGGAATCCTCGCGAATTCCGGGCATTATGTGCGACTTTTTTTAACTGCAGAGTAATTGTCTCAAGGTGGCTATAAAGGGAAGTTCAAGATAATTTTTGGGTCGATTTTCTAACTATTATGCTCACACTCATACCTCACACTTAAAAGACAAACATCATTCCGAGAAGCATTCTAAGGTCGCGGGTCCTTGCGGATTTGCCGATTTAGGGTCTAATTAAAGCTAAGATCCTCGCGAATTTATTGATTCCGAGACCGATTGAAGCTAAGATCCTCGCAGATTTGACGATTTCTGGTCTGACTGAAGCTAAGATCCTCGCGGATTTCTTGATTTTAGTTTAGGGTCAGGTCCAACCAAGGGTCGGTAATTAATCCTTCATTTTTTTATTATTCATATGTAATAATGTAGATCATAGCGTCCCATCCGCTATATTTTGTTTTTTTGGTATTCGTTTGTATTGTTAAGCTTTTGCATGCTCTAATTTTCCGAATTTTGTGACAACTTTGTTTCTTTTTCATTTTCTTTTACTTAAAAACCCGATGGAGTAAAGGTCGCTTCGACGAACGGTGTAAGGGCATCCCCCTACACTAGTACCTTATATATATTATTCATGCACGTGAGTGTATTTAATTTTACTTAGATTTATTTCCCGACCTTCCTTTTGGGGTGAGCAATTGACTTGCGCATCAAGCTCCGGTGTGTTGTTTGTCTAGACATCCTCGCGGATTTCTATTCAAGGGACTCACTTGAGGCACTCCGTGAGTCACCGGATGGGCTACCTGAGGTGGAACAGTGGCCTAATCAAGCCACACTGCCATGGGATCCTCGCAGATCTTGTAGTAGTGGGCCTAATTTTAGTGGGCTTGATTTGAGCCATGTTCAGGCCTATTAGAGGCAGACCAAAGGCTCAAGTTGAGGCCCAAGCTGTCCCAGACAAGAAATTCTCGCAGATTTCTGCCTAGGAAGCTCGAGCCGACTTTGGGTCGGTTCATCCTGTAGAAATCATCGAATGAGAAGATGTTTTGGGGATTTGAATTCAGTGAGATTAAAAATTCTTAACAACTTGAAATAATAAACATCAGCAAAATAATATTCGTGCATAAAATAATTAAAAATGTACCCTAGCAAACATATGCAACCCTACGTCGATCTCGACACTTCGTGGGGGACCGTGCCCTCTGGGTCGCAGGCCCTACACTATCAAACTATTTAAGACTTGATTGTTGAGACTCCAGCAAGTGTCACGTGGGTCTTTGTATCCATCAAGAAATTAATGAAAAACCATTTTTGTAAAGATCTCTAAGGACATCTTGCCAATTGAAAGTTCCTTCCTTATTCCAACATTCACCTCAGCTCTTGGGAATAAAAAGAGGACGAAGATAGAGAAAACAAATGAGGGAAATACTCCATTCTATAAGAGAGACACATTGTACTTTCACATCTTTTAGTCTCTTGTATTATAAGGTTCACAGTCTGAAAATATTCTTATGTAATGGAACTTGTATTGAGTTGGGATACTCACTTGGATAACTAAGTGTTGTTAATGCTTAGCGAGTTGTCGATCAAGGGTGTTGCCTTGATTGAGTTGTAGATCAAGGGGGATGTGTCTCCTTGATTGAGTATTTTGTAAGCTTGCCTTGGAGGTACTCAAGGGAGTCGAGTTTGAGGACATTGTTGTACTTTTTAAGTGAACAAGAAGTGAAGTGGTTCAAAATCCTAAATAAAGATAAACTTAAGTCCAGTGATGTAGCCCTATTTGAAAAAGTGAACATCGGTTAAATTCATGTGTATTATCTTCAATTTTCGTCATTTACATTTCGTATTTATAACTTAATTATCTTTGGCTAGGCCAACAACCTTGACTAACTTGTGTGTTAAATTTTGTAGCCTTGACCTAATTTCAGCCAACCACCTCTATCAACCCTCTTATAGGATTCTTTCAAGTGGTATAAGAGTCAGTCCACAATTGAAGGCTTAATCGCCTTGTGGAAAAGAGCTCAAGAGATTATGGAAACAACAAAATGAATCAAGGACATCGACACACTCAGCGGACATTAGTAGGGTAAGAATTTGAACATAGTTCTTATGTCTTTCATCTTGCACAGATTAAAAGGTATGATCTATAAACCCTTCATGGATGTTATTTGTTCATGGCATGAATTGAGGGGGAGTACCCTCTCTTAGTTCTAAAGACTTCATTAAGTCATTACAGGACATGAGAAACGGTTCAAACATTAAGGGGGAGCTTCCTACAAAATTTTTTTATAAAAGTAAGAAAGGGGAGAAATATCATGCTGCAATTGAATTGTGCTTCTCATCAAGAAGGGGGAGATTGTTAGAACCCCTCGAGGACCTTGGCAGACCCAGGCGCTAAGACCTCGGCAAATCCAGGTGTAAGGACCTTGGCAACTAGAATGGTTTTGAGTTTTGGTAGATTTGTTTTGGGATATTTGCATATAACCTGGATATTATAGAGTGATACTTTCCTAATTGTTTTGGTAGATTTGTTACCTTCTTTCATGATACCTAAATCAATATCTAAATTAAATATTATACTTACTAATTATTTATTTATCTCTCTTGGAAGGTATCCAACTATTTAAGGAAGACTTAATTGTTGAGATTCTAGCGAATATCGCGTGGGCCGCCATTATATCTAGCAACAAATCAATGAAAACTCATTTTTTTGTAAAGATCTCCAAGGACATCTTGTCAATTGAAGGTTCGATCCTTCCTTATTCCAACATTCATGTCACCTCTTGGGTATAAAAGGAGGACGAATATAAAGAAGAAAAATGAGGAAAATACTCCACTCTACAAGATAGATGGATTGTACTTTCACATCTATTAGTCTTTTGTATTATAAGGTCCTCGGTCTGAAAATTGTCTTATGTAATGGAACTTGTATTAAGTGAGTTGGGAAACTCACTTGGGTAACTAAGTGTAGTTAATTCTCTGTGAGTTGTAGTCAAGGGTATTGCCTTGATTGAGTTGTAAATCAAAGAGGATGTGTCTCCTTGATTGAATATTTTGTAAGCTTACCTTGGAGGTACTCAAGAGACCCGAGTTTGAGGACAACGATGTACTTCTTAAGTGAATAAGAAGTGAAGTGGTTCAAAATCTTAAGTGAAGTGAAGCTTAGATCCAGTGATGTAGCCCTATTTGGAAGGGTGAACGTCGGCTGAATTCATATGTATTATTTTCTTTAATTTTTGTCATTTACATTTCGTATTTATAGCTTCTTGTTAAAGTTGTCAATAAGTCTAAGTTTTAGCTTCAAGTACAACATAGCAGTGAAAAAGAGACAGATTTTAACATTATTCATAGGCCTTGAACGGTCGTCATTCGGGACAAGCGACTGTTCACTGGGGACCATTCAAGGGGTTCATCAATGAATGGTCGCCTGCATAAAACGGCGGCCATTAATATTTATGAGCGGTCACTAAATTAGTGACCGTTCAAACTTCGGGTGATTGTTCATTAATGGTCAAAATGGACAACAATTAAATGAATGGTCGCTAATTTACCCCGTTGAATTAACGATCGCTCGTTTTGACGCATTTTTCTTTTTTGTTTTGTGTAATCATATTAACATGCAGTATGGCTTATATACAAGATGAGGTACACTAACTTTAACTAACTACAAGATGACAGTTAATATCAAGTAACTTCCAGCAAATATTTACAAAAATATATGTACTATTGGTTTGTTCATGTTCAATTTGCTTTAGGACAGGTAATTAACAATTGTATTTAAATTTCCTTTGTGGAGATTATTGGTACCCTTAGGAGGCTTTTTGTGGGCCTCATAGTGGTGTACCGCCCTCCCCTTTGGGTTGCTGGCGTACTGGGTGCTCCTTGAAATAGGGGACTCGGTAGGTGACCCAACTTATCATTGTAAAAAAAAAAAATTAAAATTGTATTTAAATTGGACTCGGTAGGTGACCCAACTTATTCATTGTGTCATGAAAGACGTCAGGTTCATTTGGGTTATGGATCAATTTGGTTGTTTGGATCAAAACAATTCACCTAATTTCGTGTGTAAGTTTGAGTACCGATCGAGGACTATTGGTTGAGATTTCAAGGTCTCAAGTCTATTTTGCCATGTCCACAATTGAGAATAACAAAATAATAATTTTACAAGAATAAAGTTTTTTGAAAGAATTTATAGGAATGAATTTGGTTAAAAACATACATAAATATTGCATTAAATACTAACAGATATTACATGGTAAAAAGTAGAATTTTCATTGATTAAAATAACAATATTGTAAAATGGAGCAAGCAATTGATGCAGGTCGAAGGATGAAAATCTCACGTGAGTAGGACGTGGTAAGCATGTCATGAATCATGATTAAGTAGTAATACGTAGTAGTAATTAGTAATTAATTAAGGGCGGGTGGATATTACTATTAGCGGTTAAAGGCGAATTTCGCGCCCAACAGCTCAAACATTTGATCTCCATCAAACCCTTCTCTCAGATCTTGAGTTGAATTCCATTGACACACACAACAATTCCCATTTTCTATTTTCAATTTCTCTCTCTTCCCCCCTGCAGGTTCTTGCATGCGTCTTTGGGGGGTTCCATTGATTCCAGTTTGTTTTTTTTTTTTTTTCCTCTGACACAAAGATTCTGATTAACCGATTTTATGATTCTTCTCTCAGACTTTAATGGGTATAATCTCGAATTTTATTGTCCAGCTTTGGTATTCTTATTTCGATTTAATCTGTCTCTCTGTAAGCAGATCACGGTAGAATGTGGGTTATCTATGAATTTAGGTTATGGAGATGGTGTGTGTTTTCACCTTGTTTTTTAATTTTATAATTCATTGTTATGGGCGATTTTGATTCATATTCTACCATTGTTCCGGTTCCAATTTGCAGATCTTCTTCCAAAAATTTCACCAACAATCGACATGAAGCCACAGGTTTGCCGCCATTTCCTATTGCTTGCCTTTCCTTAGGAATTTAACATTATATTTTATATTTTTTTATGAATGTTTGATTTCTGGGTTCCGTGCTTTATGGGTGTTAAAATTTCAAACGAAATCACCGTTGTTTCATAATACCCTGATTGTTACAATATTGAAGGTATGAATGCAGGAATGTAAATGAATTCGGAAATTTAACAAAGCACAATTTGGGTTGAACAACTAAGCTATAAAAACATACATAAACGATAGCGTTGAAGAGGCTGCTGCACCAGCAACTTGAACTATGTTCTGCTGTGGAGGTGCAGAGGAGGACAACGCTGGCCCGCCTGCTAGTAATCAATACACTGCCCCTCCTAAAGGGAATAATCCAGTTGGAGGTATATATATGTATATTCACTTTCCCGCCTCGTGTTTGCAAATTTGTTTATCTGTGTAAATATGTATCATTTGTGAACTATCTCCCCCATTTGAGATATGCAAGGGATTCGAATAAGTATCCTGTAACAAGTAGAAATAGAAGAGGGCTGAGTTGGGATGCTGATAATCAATGTAAAACTTCATCAATTTCTTTGTGAGGGTGTGGTTTTACCAACAACATTCATGTTGTTCTTAGCTCTAAATTCTTTGTTGGGGTTGTCCGAGGATGAAACTATGGTGAGTAACTTCTAAGAATGTCCTTGTACGATGCCCTCGCCTCTGCCAAGCTCAGTTAGAGAAAACTATGGTGAGGATGGTATACACTCTAGGATGAAGTAAATACTGGCACTGAGTGGATTTATAGCCACAAGGATCATAAATCGTAAGAATAATATAAACTTATATTTGGAGAAGCTTGAATATGAGATGATTAGTCTGTGATTTTCATGCATCAGGTTTGACAATGTTAAACACCAATTTTTACTCCAGCAAACATTCTTTCTACATTAAGATTTACACATCATATTGTGCAATATGCTTGCACCAGCGCAATATGTAGAATAACTATGTCAAAATGTGATACATCTTTCCCAATTGATTCCAGAGAAGCGCCATATTTAGCTTGATTCATTAGAAATCATCTATTATCCATTTTGCAGGTGGGGATAGAGGAGAGCCAAAAGCTGCTAGTACGGCCAAAAGCGGAGCCCCAGCTCAGGCTTTACCGATAGAGATACCGGCTGTGTCATTGGATGAACTAAATGGATTGACTAATAACTTCAGTCAGAAAGCGTTGATCGGAGAAGGTTCTTATGGACGGGTATTCTATGCCAAGCTTAAAGATGGTCGCGAAGCAGCTGTAAAGAAGTTAGATACCAGTTCTGCACAGGATTCAGACTCTGATTTTTCAGCTCAGGTAATATCTACTCTCAAACAAGAACAATGAGATTGGTTCAATCACCAATACCATTTTCCCCTCGGGTTTTGCTTAATCTTTTCACGCTTCTTGCAGATATCTGTAGTTTCAAGACTAAAACATGAGCACTTTACAGAGTTGTTGGGTTATTGTTTGGAGCAGAACAACAGAATTCTAGTTTATCAATATGCAACAATGGGTTCATTACATGACGTTTTACATGGTATGCCATCTTTTCTTGTATGATTTCTACAGTATAAGAGGATTTCTTCGGGTATCTAGGAAATACTGACATATCGAGGATACTGAGGCCATTTACTGCACACCAAGATAAAAATATGTCACAATATCAAAAAAAAAAAAAAATTACTCTCATTTGTGCTGTGGAGTGTTCCCTAGAGAAGCTGCTTATCAGTTAATTTGTTAATTTGTTTTCCCGGGCAGGAAGGAAAGGAGTACAAGGTGCAGAGCCAGGACCAGCTCTTACTTGGGCCCAGAGAGTGAAAATTGCCTTTGGTGCCGCCAAAGGTCTTGAATTCCTCCATGAGAAGGTCCAGCCACCAATTGTTCACCGTGATGTCAGATCGAGCAATGTGCTACTATTCGACGACTTTGTGTCCAAAATTGCAGACTTCAACTTGACTAGTGCTACTTCAGACACAGCAGCTCGGCTTCACTCAACCAGAGTGTTGGGTACTTTTGGTTACCATGCCCCTGAGTATGTTATATCTTCATCTCCAAATTTTTGCTCAAACATTTTTTGGTATCATGTTTGCGTTTGCCTTGCTACAATGTTGGTACTTCCACTCTTAATTTTTCACAGAAAATCGTGTCAACAGACAAGGGACTATTTCTGGGGCATTGCATTAAATTTTGATGCTTTCGGAACTGTATTTTTGGAACATCGAATTTTTCCTTGAGCTAAGTAAGAAAGAAAAACAGTAAAACTTAAATAGGGAAGAAATGGAATTGGTGCACTTCCATTTTGTTCGTGACCAAGTAGGAATAGGAGGAGAGGCATGGTGTATCCTAAGTTCTTTGATGATTAGAACATTTAGGTCAAGATCAAATTAACTTTAGGTCCCACTTCCAGGGTAATGCTTTTGCGAATTAGATGTCTTCCCTATGGTATATGCTTGGCTGCTCGCATATCCCACTTGTATTTTACTTTGCCCGTTTGTGTTTTTCACCATGTGTGTTATTTTGAAGCTCCATTGATACTGGTTGCCACTTTGAACTATTTTCTGAAGAAAATGCAATAAATAGTTCTTCAAACAACAATTTTCCATGGTTAGGGTTGGGTTTATGTAGGGTTTCTCCATAATCAAAAGGGCTTCCATTCAGGTGAGGTACGCAGGAAATGAGAAGTCCATTCCTTTCCAATCCTCTTTGTCAACCTCACTCTTTTTCACTCACCTTGTGGTCCTAGCCCATGGATTATCCAAAACTTAGCTGGTATCGACTGGCATCCCCAGATCTTTCCTAAACAACTAAACAAAAATGAATTACTTTTAGTAGTAGGGTCTGGCGAAAGAATCGGAAAGGTGATTTCACTATATTTTTGCCCAGGAACAGGGCCTATCACAATAATATTTTTTTTATTGGGGCAATAGCTCTGAAAAGAAAGATTGCCTAAGACTCGGCTTGTTAGATATTACAGGGGTTTAGTGAGCACCATGCCGAATTTCTCTGCCATTTTCTTCTTTTTCACTTTAGCCAATATGAGTTTACCCGATACTAGCAGCTTTATCAGGGAATTTCTTGATGGAAAAACAGAAATGACTTGCTACCTATGACTGATCCTTTCCTTATCTTTTACGTGTGTTGATAGGTATGCCATGACGGGGCAAATAACTCAGAAAAGTGATGTGTACAGTTTCGGAGTAGTTCTCCTAGAGCTTTTGACAGGAAGGAAGCCCGTAGATCACACAATGCCTAAAGGCCAACAGAGTCTTGTCACTTGGGTGCGCCTTTATTGTTGTCCAAACACTCCCCCCTAACCCCCCCACCCCCCTTCTTTTTTCTTTTTTTTCCTTCCTTGTCACTCATAAATTTGGTTTGTCGATAATATTGCTCAACACAGGCAACTCCTAGATTGAGCGAGGACAAAGTAAAGCAATGTGTGGATCCCAAGCTAAATGACAGCTACCCACAAAAGGCAGTGGCTAAGGTTCTTTCTATATTTTCCTATGTTACTTCATTTTCATAGTATAAATTCGCCGTATTCCTGCATAGATGTTTTCTTTGTCGAAGTAGTTGTGATGAAAATGAGGGATGGTTTGATTGTCAGATGGCAGCAGTAGCAGCACTGTGCGTTCAGTATGAAGCCGACTTCAGGCCGAACATGACCATCGTCGTCAAGGCTCTACAACCGCTTCTGAATGCTGCTATGAGACCGGTCCCTGAGGCACCCGCTTAACAATTTGGCAACTTGACAAAACACAGTCTCTGGATCCCCCTCCCCAAAGATATCATGTCCATGATTTCCTCCTTCCACACCCCCTCACCTTCTTCTTTTGTAAACACACTTGTTTACGATTTTTTTCCCACATATAGACATTTCGCGCAAAGACAAATCTCCTTGTATTCCTCTTCTTTTTTTTTGGTAATGGTGTTTTTAGTTTTGATCAGTCTACTTAACTTAGGGTGGCACAATCCTCACAATTGTGCTCTTGTACATTATAAGATTTGAAATTGTTTTCAAGGATTTTGACTTGTATTGATGTGTTGACATATAGGAGAGTTCATGTTGATTGTCTTTTATTCAATTTTCTACTCCTCTGCAGATCTAGAGAAATGCCAATTTGGTGGGTCATACATATTGTGTGTCTTACCGAAGATTTTTTGAATTTTGCATATGAGTTCTCCATCTCTTTTTAACCATACGAAGAAGTGTGTTCTTGGGCTTTTCTTTTCCTTGTATATAGCTCAAGGTAAACAATCGGAATCTTAAACAACCATTAGGTCAGAAAACACACAAATGCAACTTTGCTTTGACCAATTCAGCAATCTAAGCTGATGATTGGTGACATGCCTAGCTCGGTAATACGTTTTAGGACAGCGGTTATCGTTTTAACCAAGTTAAATCATTCTGGTTAAAACATTCTTCAAATGTTAGTGTTATGTAAGCTAGTATTTTATCGAGCATTTGAAGCCGTATTATAAATCGCACTTCTAAAACACTAATGGAGTTAGTGTTCAGGACTCAAAAGTATTGTCTCATAATTCTATGGTAAAATTTTATCTTTAAATATTATTTATATTATTTTTCATCAATTTACATTAATAGGCTAACCAAAACCAATATTTTGAAATCCCGTCCAGTGGGGTATGGAGGGATTGAATGTAACAATTTTATCCTTAAACTTTATTATTTAGAGAGGTTGGTTCCAATTGACCCAAGAATTAGAAGTCTTTTGCTATCTACTACCACTCGGAAAAGAAGCAGAAGAGGTTTGTTGAGACATTTTACTTTAATCCAGTACAATCAAAGTTCAAAAAATTAATCTTCATAAACTATCCAGATCATGGACATAATTAATAAGCTAACCCCATGGGTAAATTTATAGAACACATTCCTCTCGATCACTCATCAACTATCGGTTAACCGCTAAATTAGAACCGTCATTCACTACTTAAACCATTAGATGTCATTTAAACCGCTAATTTTGATGAATAGCCTAAAGCTAGAAATCACTGTATTGTTTATATCTTCGGTAAGCCATGAAATGAAAATTGTCAACTGGTATGACCGTTGTCCTTAAACCGAGTAAACCCAAATATGTCAACTGACAACTGGTTTGACCTGACCGTTGAGGCTTCGTCATCTGAACCCTCAAAAGATCATGAAAATGATTGATTTCTAATACTCCTATATTCCAACTATTTAGATCAAAGCTAAACAACTCACAATCTCATCATAACTCTCGTTTTTTGTACATCTTTCTGTGTCATTGATACCCACTTACTAGTATTTGACACTCAACAACATGCAACAACAAGAGCAGCCTATTTTGATCAATACCTACTTGCAAAATTAATCCACTAAACTCTTTTATCGTCAATCGTCAGTCATCGCCTAACGAAAGCAAATTGCACAAAATCTAGTGTGTATATATAACTATATGAAAGCTAAAAGAGCGAATCAGAATAGCGGAGTTCTTAGTCACAGTTTTGGGCGGCAGACAGCAAAGTATAGATCAGCGAGAGTAGATTTCAGACGGTCGATCAGAGTACAAAACAATGGAAGGCCAAGGCATCACGATGATACTTGGAGTAACCCTTTCTGCTATTGCTTTGTCTTACTTGTTTATGTTTGGGAGGCACAAATTGGAGTCCTGGGCAGAGAAAAGAAGGAAAACCTATTAACAGAACATTTTGGAGGAGCAAAATTCGACACAAGGCAAGGAATCACAATGACATTTTTTGTGTAAACTTTTCACTTGGTTTGTCCAAGTTTTATGCTTATCTGTGAATCATTTTGTAGGTACAGGAGAGCCAAGAACTATGTCGCTGGACGAACTAAATGCACTGACGAACAACTTCAGCGAAAAAGCAACGGGTCTACTACGCCAAGTTAAAAGATGGCCGGGAGGCAGCTATAAAGAAATTGGATACTGGGTTCTCAGAGGATTCAGAATCTGAATTCAAGCTCGGGTAATTCATTCTTTTAGAAACCAAATGAAAATGTTTATAGTGCAACTTTTTCCTACATGCTCAAACTTTTATTTGCTCATTGCAGTTGTCAGTAGCTTCAGGACTAAAGCATGAGCATTTTACGGAGTTGTTGGGATATTGTGTGGAACATAACACCAGAATTTTAGTTTATCAATATGGAACAACGGGATCTTTACACGATGTGTTACACGGTATCAAACCAAATCATTGAATCACTCATGAAAATCACGCTGACAATGTTAAGATATCATATGTAACCTCCTTCCTGCTGTGGAGTGTTTCCTCGTAAAACTGTTGACTCATTTGTCATGTGCTTCCTAACAGGCTAACAGGAAAGAAAGGAGTAGAAGGTGTAGAGCCAAAAAGGGTTCTTACATGGGCACAGAGAGTAAAAATTGCATACGCTGTTGCCAAGGCCTTGAATTCCTTCACAAGACAAAACCACTCTAATTGTTCACCATGATGTCAGATCTAGCAACGTGCTGTTATTCGATGGCTTTGTGTCCAAAATTGCAGATTTCAACTTAACTAATGCCTCATCAACCACTGTCTCAGGGGGCGGTTACCATAGCCCTGAGTATGCATTAGCAGGGGAAATAACTGAGAAAGTACAGCTTCGGAGTCGTGCTCTTAGAGCTTTTGACAGGAAGGAAACCAGTGGATCGCACAATGCCAGTAGGCCAACAAAGTCTCAATGCCACCGGGATGGCAATGGGCAGGGTCATGGGCGGGTCTAGCTGGACCCGCCAAATTTTTTTGGACCCAGACCCGATGGGTCCCAAAAACTTTGTCCCAGACCCATACTCACTGGGTCCATAGCGGGTCCTTATTGGATCCAATACTCTTACGTATTTTTTTACTAGATTTATCAATTTTTCGAGTTAATTTTATACGTACGCAATTGTATAATAATGACTATTCTATTTAAATACACAAATTTTCAACACGATAAAAACATCTAGTTTATTGTACAAAGCTATGAACAAAATTCAACATAAAAACATTACAAAAATCATCCACACAACAACTCTAAGAATGCAACTATACAACTGAAAATGCACCAAAAAAAAAAAAAGAAATCACGAAGTTCATGATTATCGCATTATACAACTCTAAGAACACAAATACACTAGGGTTTTCATATATATATATATATATATATATATATATATATATATATATATATATATGGGAGCGGATCCAGTAGGAAGAGAATTAAGGTAGGAAGAGAAGATCTTGACCCTCCAAATCTGATCCAACGCTCCACATTAAATATACACACATGTGGCAAAAAACCGGAAACCACAAATGGTTTTTAAGTAAAACGGCTAGCTGTTTTACTATAAAAAAAAAAAGACAAAATAAATAAAATCAATTAAAAAAATTCGTCTGTTACCAATAAAAAGGGGAAACAATTAGGGGGCATTGAAGATGTGATTCTTTCAGCCAAAAATAGAAGATAACACATTGGAGGAATTCTATGCAAACTCACTGCCAGTCTTAATCATATTTAATAAGATTGATATCATGTCCAATGTGAATTTCAACATTTACCATGGCTTTCTATTGAGAGAATGGAAATCAGTGTCCTCTGTGTATTTTCATCGTGATCACAATCAGTTAAGATGTGATCACATCCCACAACATTAAAATTTTTGTTGGGTTGGAGTTTTATTTTTGGTCATAGCCCAATAAAGTATGATAGATATATTTATAAGTAACGGATGCACATATATATTTGTTTGGTTGTTGATCACAGTTTAACATATTGTGGACATGTCATTTATTGTGGAGTGAATTCTTTTTTTTTAAACCAAACATAACAATTTCATTAATAACAATTGCGGTGTGAATTTTGTAATGGGTTTGCAGTGAACAATCGAATAATTTATCAATTTGTACAAATTAATTTGTGTTCGCACCATGAAACAATGGTTGCACGTGCTTTGTTTAATAGATTATGGTTGATCACAGTTTAATACAATGTGGATATGTCATCTATATGTTTATTACAAAACAAAAAGGCTGAAATGTAAAAAAAAAAAAATATAAATATGTGACAGTACTAATGTTAACATACACTGGCATGTAATCATACACATCACACCAATCTTATATTGTGTTTGTATTGATACAATATGTCATAGTAACGTTGAATGACCACAGTATCATGACTTGTGATCATATGTAATTTATTATCAATTAGTACTAATTATAATCACAGTCATGTGTAGCGTGAACTTGTCATGCATGTGTGTATCATTACGCGTTGGTCGAAGTTGCAGTGTGCATGTTTATATCTTATTGTCAAAGTCGCAGTATGAATGACCACAGTATAATGACTTGTGATCATACATAATTTATTATCAGTTAGTACAAAATATAATCACAACCTTATGTAGTATGGACAAGTTCATCAGTACATGATATGTAGGCATTAAAACACGACAATGCTTCATGTCTGATCCCATTGAATAACAATACTATTGTCTGATCACATAACACTAACATGTGACCCTTACAAAATCATATACCAACATAACATTTGACCAGAAAAACATTGTCTGATCACGTAACAATAACGTATCTCATATTGTAACGTGCATATCACGACGAACCAAATGTTAACAACAAAACAAACTCCCTCCCCCCCCCCCCCCCCTACACAACAAATGAACTGCTTCTAACAAGATCATACACCACAAATCGTGATGGCTCATAAGCTCATCGCGCCGGGATTGGTGGTTCGAGATCTATCCCATCGATCGGCATTTGCGTACATTTCTTCCGTCTTTGAGTTTTCCTTGTACATTGCCAATCCATGACCTGATCACACTTGTATCAATGTGGCCAAATCATCATATGACCATCCACATACCCCTGAATCACATTTATCACACTTGTATCAATGTAGTCAAATCATCACATGACCACAGACCCCTGAATCACAATCACACTGATCACACTTGTATCAATGTAGCCAAATCATCACATGACCACAGACCCCTGAATCACAATCACACGTCTGATCATGTGTCGAACCAACACATGAACACATAATTACACTACATCGTACCCCCTCCCTCACTCGCTAAGTATTACACTCACCCCCTGTCTCAATGTACCCAGTAACCCCCCGGAACAAACATCAGTGGTCACAGATGCGGACAGCCGGCCTAAAAAAAACGGGACATCGTGAGCCATGTGCCCTGTTCGATGTGTCATACCCCCATCCCCCATATCTAATCTCGTCCCACCATCGTCACCCTTGTCCAGCGACACACAATAGATTGAATAATGTAACGTTTAGCATACTTACTTGGTATGTGACTCCTCGTCGCCGTCGGCGACATTGCCAGAATTATTCTCCTCTGTTCTTGTCCCTTGTAACAAAGTATCAACAACACATGAACCTCACTTCAAATTCACAGTAAAATCACATTGGAGCTATGAGATTGGTGAACAATCAACCACAAAGAGAATTGTCACTCACCGACTTCATCCTTGCCGTCGATGTTGCAGAATGTGTACGGTAAAAAAAATCGGCGATGCTTTGATTGAGAACTCCGGTGTGGTTGAGCAAGTTTGTCGACAAAACCCTAGAATATGCTGCACAGTCTCGATTCTTCTTTCTCTCTCCAAATCAATTGTGTTTGATGCTCTATAACAACACTCAAATGATTTTTGGAAAAAATTGAAAAATTGCGCCTCAGTATCCCGTAAAACAAGCATGAGTTTCCTTTTTTGTTTTTTTTTTAATTTTTGGCACGCCTGTGGTGGTTTTGGAGGAATGATAAGTGGTTTTCATGTTGAGCGTTGGATCAGATTTGGAGGGCCAAGATCTTCTCTTCCTACCTTCCTACCTTAATTCCCTTCCTACTGGATCCGTTCCCTATATATACATATAGGGAAATTGGATTCTAATAATCCCTACTTTTGCAAATTGGATGATGGTGGTCCCTACTTTCACTTTGTATTCTGGTGGTCCAAAAAAAAAAAAAAATTGGATTGTAATGAGACATTTTCGATAGTATACCCTAAATATCATAGATTTTGTGTTGCATTTGATTCAAAACTTAGTATAACACTTTACCATGATTTTTAATGAATTTACTGCATTTCTCCCAATTTTTTTCATATTTTTTACTATTTTTTACGATTTTTCAGTTTTATTATTTTTAAGAAATCATAATAATTACTCGGAGTCTCAAAAAAATAATTTAAAAAATGGTTTAGAAACTACAATTCATTAACTTTCTAGGGGCAGGAACGAAAAAAAACAAAAACAATATAGGGTAAGAATGGAAAAAATAAGAAGAATGTGAAGGTGGATTTGGTACCACTACAATCCAATTTTATTTTTATTTTTTTGGACCACCAGAATACAAAGTGAAAGTAGGGACCACCATCATCCAATTTGCAAAACATGAGATTATTAGAATCCAATTTTCCTATATATATATATATATATATATATATATATATATATATATATATATATATATATATATATATATATATATATATATATATATAGGAATGGATCATGAGTATGGACCTTATATGAGCATGTGAGCATCAAAACATTTCTGACGGACATCAAGTATTATTTTAATGGACATCAAATTTGAATGGTGAACATCAAGTTGGATATTTGATGTCCATGAAAACAATACTTGATGTCCGCCAGAAATGTTTTGATGCTCACATGCTCATGTGATCCATTCCCTTTATATATATATATATATATATATATATATATATATATATATATATATAATTGGTGGGTCCATGGGTAGGGTCCACGGGTCCATGCCTAGACTCGGACCCGGACCTGTAAATTTTTATTGGACCTAGACCCGACCTGGACCCAATGGGTCCAATTTTTTTGGACCCATACTCGCCTAAATGGAGCGGGTCCAGGACCCATTGCCATCGTAGCTAGGTGTGTTTCCTCTTCTGTCTGAACATTTGTTGTCATTTCTAGTGACAGTTTGGTTTTGTTAACAATATTACATGGCACAGGCGTCTCCTATGCTTGGCAAGAACACTGTGAAGAAATGTGTGAATCCGATTCCCCAACTTAACGACAACTACCCGCAAAGGGCAGTGACTAGGGTTTTCCCTCTTTACCTAGCTTGGTTGCGTATTTCGATCTTATTTCTGCATATCCCCTGATTAATAAATGGGAATGCTCAAGCTCTTCCTGCTATGAAAACGGATGCTTTGATTCTCAGGTGGCAGCAATTGAAGGGATATGTATACAAGATGAAGCTGATTTTAGACCCAACATGATGATCCTTGTCAAAGCTCTTGAGCCTCTTCTAAATGCTCCTAGCTCTCAATAGGCCCTGAGGCACAAGCCTAAGTTTCTACGTAAACCCGGGCAGCCAACCACAAAACAAAGGGAAAGATTTTCCTGAAACTGGTGCCTTCCGAGTTCCACCCCTTGCCTTTTTTTTTTTTTTAAGTCATACATGTTCACATTTGAACATTTAGGCAAGACTTACTCTCTTCGCATTCATTCAGTTACCAAAGTCTTTGTATTGTCCAGTCTCCTTCATTTAAAGTGGCTCAATTCTCACCATTGTACAGTTGTACTTACTATGCTTATCGCGAGTTTCAACATTTTTCTTAAGGATTTTATATTTTTATTGATGTTGGCACATAAGAAGACCTTGCAATGGTTTATGATCGGTACGCTATCTTGTTTACTTCATTGTTTGTTCTTGTTTGAATTACCATCAATAACTTCAACATTGCATACGAGCAAAATACAACAAAACGAGCATGTACCAGGATCGTCAGTGACGAAATATCCATGCGAGGGAAAAACATCATCTAGTACTGCTGCTGCTACTTACAACTATACAACTTTGGATCCCCCATGACCACCCGAAACAATGAAGATCAGAAGTTCAATCTCAAAAGTCATCATTTCCTTCAGTCTGCAGTGAATTGGTTCACACTGTCACACAGCTTCGGTAAGTCATGGTGGCCTAAGTGTGTTCTTTGGAGCACTTATCCAATGGCTACCAGCAATAGCGAATCTCCATAATGCATTTACATGTTCAGGTAAAGCATAATCAATCCCGACACGTGGACCGACCAGTATCTTTTCCGGCTTTGGGCCATCCAAAATTTCAAGACCACCTGGATTGCATAGCAGTTATCAGTATTCAGTTGGATACTACTTGGATCAGCTGGGAATTCAATATGACATTTGAATTAGATGACCACAGCCAAGCGTAACTCACCGGGTTCATAAAGGGGGTGGTTACACCAGTCAGTTGATAATCCAAGCGCTTGACCAACCTGAATAAGAACACAAGTAACGTTAAAAGTCGATTCCAGAACAAGCACTTGCAACAATTTCTGCAAATGCCAGGGTTCTATAACACAAAACTGCATCCAAAAGCACTTGACAGAATTAAGAGGATTCATAAACCAAGGTTGATGATCAAAAGGAGTAACACTATATCCATCCAAAAGATATAACAGGAAAAATCTGAGTACGCAGTGACAGTGCCGAAGAGGAACTGTCTTTTATGTTTACATGAAAGTTTGTTTCATTAATCAGCATCAAACTGCTAGTGTACTGAGCACTAAATCCACATGAAACAAGGATTAAACTAGTTTCATGGCATGTGATATGCAGAAAAACACCCAAAAGTACACAAAGAAGAACATAACCACCAACTGCATTGGAAATGAATTTCAAAAAATTTCAATGAATAATGGACTTTGAGTTGCTATGGTTACTTTTATTAACAGGAAAGATTGTTTCTTGCCCAATGGAAAATAAGTTTTTGAAATCCCTATAGAATTGCCAACTTTACGTTCTACGGGTTTTAGCAATTGCCATATCCATGCGCTTTTTTTTCTGTGAATCACGCACAAGCAAGCAAGGCACATGGACACATCACACATGAAACATCTATTCAGAAACTGAAAATGTAGTTACAGTTACACATATAAACACAAAACTCATCCACAAGAGAACACATCAGAAGATTACAATATGATGGCCAAAGGCCAACATCAACAAAAGACTACAGTTACACAATTTAGATATCACCCATGATCGGTGTACGCAAGAAGGAGAAAGCGAAAGGGAAATGCAAAAGAATGAGACCAACCTTTCCTGGTCCGGTAAGAAGAACAGGCTTATCAGTTATCTGACCCCGACGCTGCTGAATGGTTGTCAAACCTGCAACATTGTTCCAATCAATTCAGCACATCAAGTCACTGACTGAAGCTTTTAATCAAGATAAATAATCACCTTCATATTTTCTAAACACCAACCCAATTTTACTTACTAAAATTATCAACAATGCTGCAGACAGTGCTTAGAATATTTACCACTAGCAGGAGCACAAGCACGTATTAACACAGCTGCCCCGACACCCTCTTTGTCAGCAACAATGTTAAGCATCATGTGAAGACCATAGCAGAGGTACACATACGCATGCCCTCCTGGTCCAAACTACACAAATTCAACAGGACAAGGAAACAAAAATTCATTTTAGCATCAAAAACTTTATGGCACAAACACTACTAGCCAAAAACTTTTAAAACGGGATTGTTTTCCCATGTATTCATCTCACCACAGGGGCCGTCCTAGCCGTAATGCCGAATCTCCCGTGACAAGCAGAATCATTTGGCCGATAAGCTTCCACCTACAATAAACAGTTTGTCAGCCATTTTTAACTGCCATTTTACACAAATAGCATAAGCATACGAGGAAGAAAGACGAAATATTTCGTCGAGCAGTTGGTGGGCAAATTCAACTACGCCGGCCAAACATTACCTCCGTAATCTGAAGGACAACATCATCCCTCCTAAGAAATTTGCCCAGAAGAAGCGGAGCAAGATCAAGGGCATCAATGGCGAAAAAATCGGGCCCCAAAATTTTGAAATTCTGGTAATCAAGGACCGAAGTTTTTCCAATTGGGTACTCGGGTTTAGGCAGGGCCTTGAATTTGGGTTTGAGTCGAATAGGTGAGGATTTCGATCGTAAAACGAGAGTGGATTGAGATGGGTCTTCGTCGCTGCAACCGGCTGAGTTTCCGGCGGTGGATTTGATAACCCGTTTTGACCGTTGAGGCCTCGTCATGGAAGCTCCGAGTAGACGACGAGAATGGTGGATTTGACCGGAGCCCAGACTAAGCATTAGAAGCGACTTATGGGGGTATTGTCAACCAGTTTCGCGGGCTTAGACCTGGTTTTCTATCTGGGCCGGGTAGTGCATTTGTGAAGGGTGGAGTGGATTGTGTTTGTGTTATTTATTGAGGGCCCCTAAATTTCAGTGTTGAAGTGATATGGTAAATGTTTATTAGTGATAAGTTTTAGTAAATTTTGATCATTTTTGTAAGTTTAAATATGTTTTGGAAATAAAAAATGAACAATCGAAGTTAAAGTTTAAAATCTATAATTTTGAAATTTTAAAGAACTTCAAAAATTACAAAAATATAAATTAAAACATTAAAAAATTAAAATATTAAAATCAAAATTTAAAATTTAAATTATTAAATTATTAAATTATTAAAAATTGAAAATTTTAAAAAATTTTAAAATTTTAAAATTTTAAAATTTTAAATTTAAAATTTAAAAAAATTAAGTAAAACTTGAAATTGAAATTAAGTAATAAAGTTAAAATTGAAAATTGAAAATTTGAAATTTGAAAGTTGAAAGTTGAAAGTTGAAATTCAAAATTTAAAAATTAAAATCAAAACGTGAAAATTTTAAAAATAAAAACTAAAAATTTTACAAACATAAAAAATAAAAAAATTTGGTAACTTTTGGTAAATTTCACTAGCTTTCGGTAAGTATTTTACCAAAGGTTACTTACCTTTGAACTTTACAAGCCAAGAAAGATGTCACAAAAACACCTTTGACAATTAAGGATGTAAAAGATCAAGAAGGTCTAATTTGTAATAAAGAAGGAATTTTTTTTTTTTTTTTGGTTTCTGCCCAGCACCACCACCTCACCACCACATGTTTTAATTGCCCAACACCACCACCACACCACCACCAAACATCTACACACCACCCCAGTGTGGAAACCACTTTCGACTACTCCTCACACCGACGAGTGATGCCCAAACCACCCCTTTCTCTCTTCTTGAGCCCCTCTCCCCCAACCCACTCAAACTCTGGTTATCTTTTCAGATGTTTGCAATGGGAACTATGGTTTACCTTTGTAGATATCCATGAATATCTACAAAGGCGAACCATGGTTCCCTTTGTAGACATCCGAGAAAGACAACCAGAGTAATTTTGAGGGACGTGGGGTAGTGATTTTGAGCAACCACCCCAGATTAATTGCTCCACATTTAATTGCTCTTTCATTTGTATCATAATTCCTCCATTTTTTTTCGTTCTCACAATTCTTCATTTTTCTCATAAATATACTATTCGGAGTACTCATTCGACTCAGCTTCTCTAATAATCCCATTTACTAATTGGATGTCGTTCACCAAAGCCCTCAAATGTTTCCCCAATCATCCTAAACCCTAAGAACACTGAATACCCCAATTCATAATCCCTTTCTGAAATTAGGGTTCCAATTTCCTATCAATACATCAATTTTTACTCTTTCTGGATCCTTACACCCCCTGAAATTCTTCGCATCTAGCAAATCAAATGGACTTCGATGAGTACGAATACTTGGAGAAGTCAGTGGAGGACGTCGAGGCTCGACCGAGGAAGGAGTTCGGCGACGGGAGCAAAGAGAAAGGTTGAGGATCGTTGGGGTGTTCTATGTCCATGGAATCCTCTTCATTGTCGCTCGACTCAAAGTTCGGAGGAGGACGGATGGGACTGGGGGAAGGTCTCTCTCGCCTCGTAGGTGGGTGTCGCATCTGGAGGTGTGCATCGATTTGAGTGAGCTCGGCAGTAATGGCATCAAGGAAGATTTCGATGCGTGAGAGCCGGCTCTCGTAGCCTGGGTTAGGGGCATCTTCGAGCGAGGAACTCATGGAGGTCCTTTGACGCTGGCTAGATTCCTCTCGGTTTATATCGTTAGGGTGTTCCATACCAAGAAGAATGGGTGAAGGATAGATTGTGTTTGGGGGAATTTTTGTGGAGCTAGGTTCTTTGTAGTTGATTTTGTGTTTGGCTTAGGGTTTTCTTGTAGTTTTGCACAAGAGAGACAATAGATGACACTATGATGCTGAAAGAGCAAACCACACCAATACCAATCACCACCAAACTCCAATACCCAAACACCACAAAATGATCACAACCCCGCAATACTCCAAATCACACTTGATCAAGGCCAAAATCAATCCAACAAAATAATCACACCGAGAATGGGGGTCACCAATATGATCATACAATATCGAATAATCAAAAATCAACTAAGAACAACAAGTTCAAGCAAAAATTAACCTGGAAGCTCATATACCAAATGCAACGTATCGTGATGGGAAGATAATAAATCTATGCTTGAAGGCGATAATAATAATGTTGTTCTTGATGAAAATCATGTCCGATGCTTTGAATTGAAGAAGAAGAAAAAATATAAATCAACACCAAGAAATACACCGAAAGCTTGATCAACTAAGTAGACTTGATATGTTCTTGGATGAAGGAACCTCCACCACCAAGAACTAGCAATCCACCATGATTAGATAAAGGAAAATCAACCACTAATCAATAAAGGAATGACTTGTATCACCACCATCAATCAACTAATCAATGGATAAAGAACACAAGATTTTGGAGAGAGTTTTGAGTAGGTCTCAAAAATACCTTCTATTTCATTCAACCTGGCTAAATCTCCCTCTTTTCCTATTACCCACATATAGATGATGGTAGGGATAGAACCCCAAGAGAGATTAGCATTAAAAGGGCTATTAACCTATAAGTTAATTGCATTCCAAAGCCTAATCTAGCCCAGCAGTACATTGCGAAAGAAAAGGCTTAAAATATAATTATATTGATTGGAAAGATTAAACTACCCTTAATGAAGGATTAAGAAATTTGAATCAGGAGGGGCATCGCGGGCGCGACACAGGACGTCGCGGCCGCGACGAGTTGTCTTGCACAAGGGGTCATCATCCAGGCGTGGTCGTAGCGGGCGTGAGGGGAGTAGTCGCAGGCGCAACACGTCGATGAGAGATTTCTCCCCAAAAAATGGCTTCACGCATCATGGCCATGACCCATGATGTCGTGGGCGCGACGCCGAGTCACGGGGCTGGTGTCACGGTCGTGACAAAGTTGTTGCAGTCGTGAAGATCAAGGAGTGCCCAAAGCATCACGGGCGCAACCCTGTCGTCGCAGGCGTGACGGTCCTCGGTCCTTAGCCCCTCTCAAAACTTGGTTAAGTCTTGGGTTGGGTGTCGCGGTCACGACTGTGCTGTCGCGAGCGTGACGCCTCGTGGTTTCAAACCTCCCTGAGATTTCAGCCAGGGTGTCGGGTGGGAAAGTAGGGGTCACGGTCGCGACCAGTGTAGTCGCGCCCGCGACGTGCCTATCTTCCAGCCAAAGACGCCCTGATCAACATGTCACGATCGTGACACTAAACATCACAGTGGTGATGACCCAGAAGCACACCCTTCCTTAGCCTTCTTCCACCTTTGCACCTCTTATCCGATTTTTCCCTCCTTATTTATGCCGATATGGGAAAAAAATTTCCCTCTTAGAGGCTATCACGACCTATCTATTAGATGGTCGTGATCATCTTGCTCGGTCCCGGGTCGATGTAGAATTGGAGTTCTTCAGGTGGGCGGGAAGTGACCTGCTTAGTCCAAGTTACGAGGGCCATGAAGGGAACCCAGGACGCTTCAGTAGTGTACTTGAGGTAGCATAATTGTAATTTCCCAAAGTTGGTAGGTAAAATTCTACTTTTCTCAAATTTGGTGGGACAAAAATATAATTTGATCAACATCAAATTATACAAAAGTACTATCTTTAGATTTGTAAAGAAATATATTATCATAAAAATATAATATTCTAATTTTTAATAAATATATGCAATAAAAAATTCTTAGTTAAAGCAATGCTTTGAAGATCATGTAACATTTATTAAGCGATAGTGTAATACTCCCTCCATTTCATATTAATTATCACTTCATAAATATTAGACAGTCTTCAATGCTCTTTTTTTATTGAGAATTTCTTCTAATATATAAAAAAAATATTACAATATTATACACTTATGATAGTAATTTTCATCACTGATCTAATGACAATACTTTCTTATAATAGAACATTACATGTCTTAAGAAATTATTGAGAAAGAATTTTAGAATTTGACAGACGTACAAAATAAGGTGACAATTAATATGAAATGTAGGCGGTATGTTATTTGTAAAATTATCAGCCTCTCAAACTTTCTTTGTCTTTCTCTCTTCACCGACATACTCATGCATCCCATTTTGGTCGTCTCAAGCGCATGCGACCATCGTATCTAAGCGATCACTAGGTGTCTGACTCTTTCTTTTTCGCTTTTCTGTACCTTCCTTCGAGTATCGGGGTCAGTAGCTTCCAGATTCGGTGAGAGTGATAGTCGGTGTGGTAGGGTTTGGTCGGGTTTGTTGTCTTTGGTCGGTCGTCTGAGGTTGATGTCTTTGGTGGTCATCGTCGGTGGCTTGTGTAGTGGCTAGTCCGGTGTGGCTGAAATCAGGTGCAATCCTTGGTGTCTGTCTGCTCGTCGGAGGATTGGAGTTTGATTGTATGCTCTTTAAGTCTCAATTTTCAATTGGCGCTCGTGAAATCATTACATCAGCCTTCAATTTAGGATGTAGTGGATATATTCGATTGGAGCCAAATTTGGTTGTGTGCAAGTCTGAACCGGTGAGTTTATGTCTGGTGGTCTATCTGTAGTTGGTGTGTATCATTGGGCCTAGCTATACACCTTGTGACTAGGGTTTTCTTCTTTCTACTGGTAATTTCCCTGTCATTTTGAGTGTGTATTGCAACTTTGTTGATGCGTGAGATTCATATTTGTTCATTATGTTACTGGAGTATTATCAATTAGACTGTACGATATAGTGGAGTGAGAACAAGGGTGTTGTGCTATTGGCTTGATTCAAGGGTCAAAGACAATTCTTGACATGTGCAATTCATGTAGTATATATTCATCATAAGGGGTGGAGGCTCAAATTTTTCTATGGATCCTGGGTTTGACGAGGCCTTGGGGGAATTAATTTACTCTTAATTGAAAGATGAATTACCAAAAATAATGTTGGAACGTCTTGAACATATGAATCATCCAAGAGAAGCTATATGGGATCCTCAGGACTTCAAGGATAAGGGTAATCCCCTGTTTAAGACTACTGATTTTCCAGTCGCTATAGATATGTATGAAAGGGCTATCCAATTTTTATGCATCAGTATACCAATTTACAGTCAAAATGCACAACTTATGTCTGAATTAGGGGGTTGCTCTCAATTCCAATCTGACAGCTTGTTAGTTAAAGTTGAAGCAATATGAATTAGCGCAAACACATTGTAACCTAGTTATGAAATTTGATGCTTATAATGTTAAAGTACGCTACAGGAGGGCTCTTACGTTTTTGTATAGGGGAATGGTGGAAAATGCTAGGGTGAATTTGTATATCGCACTTAAGTACGTTTGAACCAAACAATAAAATTGTATTGAAGGAACTAAAGAAATTAGAAGAGGAGTATGGATCTTCCTTGGATGGTTATACGAATGCTAAAAAAGCAGAAGTTAATCATAAGATCTTTGATCTGCTTCGAACTCGTCATAGTTGCAAAGGAGGCATGGATGCTAAATATGGTTCGTCTAAGTCAACACCTTTGAAGGTGGTTTCTGAATTTAACCAATTGTATTCGGATGACCAGATGGCTCTTATGACAGAGTCTACTAAACTAATAATGGAGAAGAAAAATGGGGTGGAACATCGAGACGAAGAAAAGGATGAGCATACGAGCATTAACTCTATAGGTCAACAAGATAGTTCTATTTCGGTACCACAAAAAGTGATGCATCAGGCTTCTGGGTCAAATTGGTGGAATGGGAAAAGAATCGAAGACAAGCATGAGAATAGTTCAATGGACAATGATGAAGTAAGTTGTTTAACATTTGGTGAAAAAGAAGTGGAGGACAGTTCCACGCACATGGTTGGAACAAGCTCTATAGAGGAGATGGGGACATGTTCACTTGATAGAGGGATGATAGTTGTGATCAAGATTTGGTTGTTTTTTCATGTACAAATAAGTGGGGAAGATTTCTGAGAATTTTTAAGAAAAACTACCTTCAGATAGTAGCAGAGAAGACTGTGAACTTTTCTTGCAGGAAGTATCAAAGTTTGTTAAAAGTTTCGAAGGTTCCTACTATTAGGCCTACGGAGATACCATTTATGGACAAGGATGGAAGGAAGGAGGAAGTGGAATCCTGTATAAATATAATCAGATCTCAGGAGTTGGTGCATGGAATGAATTATGAGGAGTAACAACATGACAATGATAATTTGGAAAGTGTGAATTTTCATTTCCCACAGGATGTAGCTGACAGAATGAATGTATCAAGTATCAAGTATCAAGCAGGATGATGTTATCATTTTGAAGTATTTGCCCCAAATCCCGAAGAGAAAGTGAAATTCTAAAATTTGGCAGATTTCTCTACGTAGGCGGAGCAGTATAAAGAAGATAACAAACAAGCAACATAGAGCAAAATCTTCCGGAATAAGTAAGTGTTCTCTCATTAAGTATTTTACTTCTAAAACAACCCTCTTTTGCAAGAAATTGGGGCATATTATCATTGGCGGGAAAAGGAAACTTCAGCAAATGGAGGATGATTACATACCTCTGGTCTGAAAAAGACGTTTCATAAGGAAGCGATGTGACATGGTTTACGAACAATTATGATCTTGGAAAAAAAGTTGATGCATATGTAAACAACAAAAAGGGAATTTGGAATTGAATAAACCAAACTTTAGGTCCATTTTGATTTGACAAACCGAACTTTACAATTTGCTATCGCTGAGCCACACTTAACAACATATTTTTTCAGTAAACCATAGTCCATCTCCGGTGATCGGAAAAATGACATGGCATTATTGTTGCTGAGGTGGAATATTTTAAATGCAAAAATTAAAAGAAAAAGAAAGATGGCATGTGTTTGTTGATGTGGCAAACTCAAATAATAAATCCCTCATGTGACTTAGCATTTCTATCTTTTAATTAAATAAAAAAAGAATCCCCCGCCCCAGAAATTCTCATCCCCCTATAACTCCTTCTATTTGTTTCATTGACTCCTCCTTCAACAAATAGTGTCGCATGTTAACTTAATGTCCTTCGGCCACCTACTTCACTTCGAATCTGCTCATCTACATCATAATTGTAGTTAATCGTGTTGAAGGTGGGTCGATTTAGGTTTTAAGTTTTTAAATTTCGGTAATTTATTGTTGTTTTCATACCGTGAAATTAGGGTTTCCTATGCTGATTTGAGTCATACCTTGCATTGATGCAATGAATTCATCTGTAAAATTGGACTTGTAGTGTGTTAACGACGAAAGAACTGCAGTCTAGTAAGAATCCATGCCCTTGCTATGTTGAATTTTCTTGTTGAAAATTTCTTGAATTAGATAGTGTTTTAGAGATTTTTACTTGTTTCTGTTTGGTATATGTTGTAGTTGTCAAGATGGATGATGATATAACAGTGGAGATACACCATGGGGGTAAATTTGTATATGTTAGTGAAGAAGAATTGGAGTATGTGGGTGGTGAGGTGAACAATATATATCCTGTGGATGTGGACAAGTTAACTTATTTGGAGGTGCTTGGATTTGCAGAAATGTTAGGGTATAATAATGTTGAAAGATTCACATATCTCATTCCTGGAATGAGTTTGTTTGAGGGTTTGAGGACTTGCAAAGGCGATTTGGAATCTTTGGATATGGCCCAGGCTGCTATGGTTGACAAAAAAATTGGTAGTGTATCTTGAACACAAAGTTGATGTTGCTGAGGATCTTGACCCAATTCATGAAGCACTCCCTTGTCCAAGTAGCCCAACTCACACAACCCAACCCGATGCCAATGTGTCTACTTTAGATCAACCCATTTCAACCCAATCCAAGGAAACCAACCCCACCACCCAATCCAATCTGTCCAACCCTACAGCCCAATCCAAGGAAACCAACCCCACCACCCAGTCGAATCTGTCCAACCCTACAGACCAACCCATTTCAACCCATTTCAACCCATACTACCATTAATCCAACTTCTCAGCAAGGGTCATACACACCAATTGATCCATGTCAGCCACAAATTACTCCAACTTCCCAAGTGACTGATGAACATGTCCAAGGAAATACAGTTGAGGACTGGGATTGGGATGATGACAGGCCTGATTCACCTATCCCTTGGGATTAATTGATTGGAGGTGATCCTATGGATGAAGAGGAAGATAGAAGTGACTAGGAAGCTGAGTACTTTAGAAAAGATGATAATGGAGCATCATCATCAAGAGGCAGGCATAGAAAGAGGATGAATGACTTTGATAAAGGTTCTAGTGGAGATGAAGATGATGATAACTTTTATGATTATGTTGATGACATAGAAACTAGTGATGATGAATGGCCTTGTTCAAAGGAAAAGGTGGTGGAGTGTGACCAACAGAAAAAAGCTTACTTTGAGAAAGTGGTAGCCAAGGAAGCTTCAAAACAGGTCCCCCACTCAGTTCAAAGTGATGTTGAAGCTGCATATCATTCTAAATATGAGGACTCAGAGGAAGAAATGGAAACTTCAGGTGAAGAAGATGATGATTTACCTAGGCTTTTGAGGAGGAAGAAGAAGAAAATAAAAAATGTTGACTCATCCACATATTGGAAGACTTTCAAGTGGCAGGTTGGAATGGTGTTTCCATCAGCTGAGGTATTCAAATCTGCAGTAGCCTCCTATGCAATTGCTCAAGGGTATAGCTGCAAAATAGGAATTTCAGACACCAAAAGAAGAAGGTTAGCGGCAGTTTGCAAACCTGGTTGTCATTTTTATGTTTATATCTCATATGACAAGCACAAAGCTAGCTGGCTTGTTAGGACTGTTAAAGGAGAACATAGATGCAATCGGAGCATGTTGAAGAATCCACAACTGAAGTACACATGGGCAGCCAAGCAATACCTAGAAATTTTCAAAGAAAAGCCAAATTGGCCAGCCAAGGAGTTCATTAACACTGTAAGAAAGAACCAAAATATAGTGATGCCTCTATAGACTGCATATAAAGCAAGAGAGCATGCCAAGTATCTGTTGCACGGTTCAATGTTTGACCATTACTCCAAGGTTGGTAGTTATCTGGAAGAGTTGAAAAGGTCTAATGGTGGCAGTCGTTTCATACTGAAAAGTAGGCCAGGTAAAGAGGGAGAACAACCTATTTTTCATAGGTTCTTTGTGTGTTTTGAGGGCTTAAGAAAGGGGCTTTTGGCGGGTTGTAGAAAGGTTTTATGCATAGATGGGACATTCGTGAAAACCTTTTTAGGAGGATGTCTATTGTCCGCTATTGGAATGGATGGAAACAATCAAATGTTTCCGTTAGCATGGGCTGTTGTGGAAGGTGAGAACAATGAGAGTTGGGAATGGTTTCTCACCAATCTGAAGGAGTGTATTGAAAGCACTGAGGGGCTAGGTTGGACTATCATTTCTGATGAACATCAGGTAAAATTCAAAGTTGTCTTTGTTTTTAGTTGTCTTTGTTTTAGGGTTATGTTGGTATTATCTAACAAAGGTTGATACTACTTATGTTCATGTAGGCAATTTTGAATGGCATTGCAACTGTTTTGCCCAGATGTGAGCACAAACATTGTGCTAGGCACATCTACTCTAATTGGAAGAAACTCTACAAGGGGGAAGAGTTGAAGCTCCTATTCTGGAAGGCTGCTAAAGCCTACAACAACACAGACTTCAAGGAGGCATTAGATGAGTTGAAGCAAGTGTCTCCTCAAGCTTTTCAGGATTTCATGAAACATGACCCTAAAGTTTTTTGTCGAGCTTTCATGAGGCTCGAGTCTAAATGTGATGTCATTGTAAGCAACATGGCGAAAACTTTCAATGCATACATTGTTCAAGCAAGACACAAGCATCTACTTTACATGTTAGAAGACATCAGGATGGCTTTGATGAAGAGAATAGTGACCAAAAGATCCATAATGGCTCAATCAGTTGATGAAATATGCCCACGAATGAGGAAAAAGCTTAAGGGGGAGAAAGAAGAGGCAAGACATTGTACCCCTCAACTAGCTGGTAACAATGTTTTCCAGGTCCACTACAAGATGGATTACCTACGAGTTGACATGAATAATGGCACATGTACATGTAGAAAATGGGATATGACTGGAATACCATGTTGTCATGCAATTAGTTGTGCTGGATGGCTTAAAAAGGATGCTGAAATTTTTGTGCATTCTTACCTCAAAAAAGATATGTACGCCAAGGCTTATGAGGGAGCCATAAACCCATGTCTTGGACAAAGGCACTGGCCTCATGTTGATCTATCATTCCAACCTCCACCAGTCACTGCTAAACCTGGAAGACCCAAAAAAAAATAGGAGGAAAGACCCCCATGAAGATCCAAAACGTCCGGGAAGGTTGACAAGGCATGGTCGAGTTATGGTGTGCAGCTTGTGTAAAGGACTTAGGCACAACAAAAAGGGTTGCCCCAACAAGTCAAACTTACCACCTCAACCACCACACCAAGAAAGAAGGCCAAGAGGAAGGCCGAGGAAAGAACAAAACCAAGCTGGCAATATGGATTCTACAGGAGCAACAATTACAAATGTAGCTAGTAGAGGTGGATCTAGGAGGGGTGGTGCAACTAGAATTAGAGGGAAAACAACTATTAGAGGTGGATCTAGGAGGGGTGGTGCAACTGGCATTAGAGGGGAAGCAACTGTTAGAGGTGGATCTGGAAGGGAGGGAGCTGGAAGGAGAGATAGAGGTGGTGGTAGGGGAGCTGAGTACTGGCTGGGAGGCATGAATGAGAGGGTAAGACTCATACCTTATCTTTATCTATTTGTTTAAAGTTTTTGTTGGAGACACAAAGCATCTCTTGTGGGCCACTTTGTCCTACACTCACCAACTTTGTTTTCTTTTTTATTTAGGATAACCAAGCATCATCAAGTGGACCACCAATTATTGCATCTCAGGCATCAACCACCAACCTTCCTAATTAGTACAACTGGTAGGGGACCTGAGTACTGGCTGGAAGGTAGCTTTTGGGAGCAAGATTCTGAGAAAGTTTTTGAAAAGGAAGATGTTGCAATGTCCAACTGGAAGCATAATGCACAATTGATTATTTTGATAATTATGTTGCCACACAAACCATTGATTATTTTGATGATTATGTACTAGTATAGATTATTCTGACCTAGAAGCATTCTCAACTAGTACATATTATGGTTTGATATTTTGTGATTATGAACCCTCCCAAAACATGACTGCTGCTGAGGGTGATTACTATGATGATTATGTAAGCAGTACAATGGCAATGCCTTTTAGTTTATAAATGCTTAATGTTCTTAAATTTGGTTGTGTTTCCTTATTATTTTCTTATGATTATTCTGAATGTATATATATGAGTTCAATTTTCATTTGGATGGTTTAAAGTGGGTTGAGATTTGGAGTATTTTTGCCAGAAACTTGCTTCACAGGTTTGCTTCACAAGTTGGAGTTATACAGTAATTAGCATGTGTTGCAGTTTGTAAAGTGCAGGGTGTTGCTTATCTGATGTCTGCTGAATGGAAATATCACATAGGTTCTAATTTCAGCTGCTGGTGTTGCACTTTCAGCTGGTGTTGCACTTTCACAGGTTTTTTTTTTTTTGATATGTAAGGGGCATAAGCCCAATTTAATTCACCAATTTAATTCACCAATTTGATGCTTATGCTGTACTCAGTGCATGCCAATTTGACAGCACAACACAACACACGTACATAAAGTCTTGGACTCACTGCATGCCAACCATAAAAAACCAAAGAAAGATGTCAACTTTGCCAATTGACAGCACAACACACACAAAGTCTTGTACTCAGTGCATGCCAACCATAAAAAACCAAAGAAAGATGCCAACTTCACAAGCAATTTCTATAAATCTGCTTCCTTGTTGTGTTCTTGATTGAGACTTCAATTTACAAAACAAGAGTACAAGGGCCTTTTTCTTATAGCCAAATACTTCATTCAATACACCAACTGCAATACACCAACTGCAATACACCAACTTCATACATTCAACCTACTACTACTATACTACATTGAAAGATATTTCACTTACCTCACCTATTCCTCCTAAGCCCTAATAATGCTGAGAGATACAAACAAGACAACAAAAAACATACAAATTTTTATCCAACCTAATTTGTTACTACAAACCCCTTTCTGAATGAGCAATTGGTTTCTCAAATTCATCAGCTCATCGTCAGCTATCTTCCTCTTCTTCTTCTCTTTCCCAAGCTTAGTTTTGAGCTTAACATTTTCTTCCTTCACTGCCTGCAATTCATGCCCCATTCTTGTCACTTCGGACAACAATTGCTCGACCCTTTCCTCTAAAGTATTGTTCTTCTCAAGTAGGTGCATCTCAACCTCATCCTCCCATATAAAAAAAAAACCACATTTCTGAAATTGATCCTACAAACACATATGAAATCAGACAGCAATTACATCTGAATATCATAACAAAAGTGTTTGATCTAGACTGGAACTCACCTTCCACAATTTGCATCCATAAAACTTCCTCCCGTAATTAAACTCTATCCTACATGTTTGTAGTGCTGCAGGAATACCATGCTCACATTTAAGCACCGCCGCATTTGGGTGTCTCGATTTCGAAATTGACATCTCCGACGGCGACGCCCTTCTGCAATTGGAACCACAAACATTTTGGCTTTGTGCCATATTCTCTCACTTCTCTGACTTCTGCAATTAGGTGTTTCGATTTCGAAATTCTCTTCATCGATGATGGCTTAGGCCGGAGAAACAAGGATGAATGGAACCAGAGAGATGGAAGAGGAGGAGAGAGTAGGGAAAGGGGCTGGGGATCTAAGACTAACCTAAAAGAAAAACAAAGGAGCTCTAAGGGGGAGGGGAAATCTGGGGCGGGGGCTTTTACGTTTTTTTTTTTTGATTTAATGATTAAATGAGAGAAATAGTGAGTCACATAGGGGGAATGAATAATTAGGTTTGCCACATCAACAAACACATGCCATATTTTTTTTTCTTTTAATTTTCGCATTTAAAAAACTCCACCTCATCAAAAAATTACGTCATTTTTCCCAGTGTAGGAGAAGATGAGGTTTCTTGGAAAAATATGTTGTTAAGTTTGGTTCACCGATAGCAAAATGTTAAGTTCGGTTTCTTAGATCAAAATGGACCTAAAGTTTAGATTATTAGATTCCAATTTTCATCATGAATGTCATGGACTATTCTGGCAAAAAAAAAATATTATTTATAAAATTATCTATATTTTATTGTTAAAGCTTCGTGATGAAACTGAAATTTCATTAGTTCCAGACTTCTCCAGAGCTTCTAACTAGGTCACATTGTCTCCCTTTTCCTCCAATTCCCCCCCTTGTATATTGGAGAAAATCCCCGTTTCTAGATCCTTCTAAAAGCTCCTCCAAGTTGAAATTCCTACTCCTACTCCTCCTCACTTCCGAACCCTCCACACCGAAGACTCTCAACCCAACACAACACTCGGCCATTCCATTCCATTTGCTTTGCCCTTTCCAATATCAATCGCGATTCGCCTCCACTACCGATTTCCCTTTCTCTCTCTAACCCCCATCATCATCAATGGCGAAATTCGGCGAGGGCGACAAGAGATGGATCGTCGAAGACCGCCCAGACGGAACCAACGTCCACAACTGGCACTGGGCTGAGACTGATTGCCTCGAATGGTCCAGAAACCAACTCACCAAATCCCTCTCCTTCCTCCCCATACTCTCCGGCGAAGGCAACCTCTTCATCAAGACCAAGAAGGTCGAGAAGGTCGAGGGTGAGGCCTACGTCAACATTCGCAAGGGCAAGATCATCCCTGGGTACGAGCTCACAGTCGTCATCCCATGGGAAGGCGAAGTCAAGGATGAATCCGGCGAGTCTGTGCTCAAAACGGAAGGAACCGTCGAGATTCCGTACATCGCCGACGAGAACGCCGACGAGGATCCGGAGGTCAAGGTCACCGTCAAGGATGAAGGTCCGGTGGGTAAGAGGTTGAAGGATGCGTTCTTGGCCAAGGGTAAGCCTGTGATTTTGGACAAGGTTAGGGCGTATGTTGAGAGCATGGCCAAGGGTGGGCCGTGTAAGGATGATCTTGAGGCGAAGAAGGTGGCGCCGAAGTCCGCCGGCGGTGGGACCCAGAAGGCGGCGGCAACGACGAGGGCGACGGTGGCGAAGAAGGAGGTTAAGAGTGAGGAGAAGAAAGGGTTTAAGACGATTAAGTTGACGGAGAAGTTTAGTTGTAGGGCGATTGATATGTATGAGATTTTGATGGATGAGAATAGGTGGAAGGGTTTTACGCATAGTAATGCCAAGATTAGTAAGAATGTGGGCGGGGAGTTTAGTATATTTGATGGGTCCGTCACAGGTACGAATGTGGAGCTGCAGGAGGGTAAGTTGATTGTGCAGAAATGGCGGTTTGGTAGCTGGCCTGATGGTGTTTTTTCAACTGTAAGTTTGATCACATCTTCCTTATTCTTTTCAATTTGATCAGCTGATGTTTTTAAATGATTGTTTGCCATGTACATAAAATGTGTTTCTGTGTGGAGTATAATTTGCCTTAGTGTATGTGTATTGACCGTAGTACATTGGTCAAGTAGGTTTATGGATTATAGTACATTGATTGTGAGAGTACTCCTATGGATGTAGTCAATAGTTGGGGCAATCTGCTTTCTGATGGTTTATGGTTTACATCTCACTAGCATTGTTCTGTGATTCTGCTCTTCAATCAGAGTAACAAATTCTCCCTTTATCCTTGCTTTCTAGAAGAATTGGATTTTGGGGGAAGCGTTAGTATAGTTAGGTGACACCTACAAAGTTCACTTAGGGGATGTTGCAATGTTGCCAAAGGTATTGTGCTGGTGGGAGTATTTTTCATTTTGAATTTTAGTTGATTAGTGTACTGGGCTTGAGCAAGTTTTTTGTGTAATCTTTGGGGAAAGCCAAGTGTGTGACCTTGTGGAGATGGTTGCTTGGTGACAAGTTTATGTGGTCAGACAGGTCAGTTGGTTCAGTCGAGTGAATGTTGTTCGATGAAGGGGTGGTTTGGGGGAAGAAAGGGACCCTTGTTTGAATCATGAAAAGACAAACATGTGTTAATAAGCTATGGCATTCTGCTAAGTTGTTATGGTGCAACTTACATTGATTAGGAAATATGAACGTGCTAAGAGCGAGTGCACTGGCCAAAGTTTTCAGCTCAATAAGCCTTAAGATTTGTGGTGCTTTAATGGTGATTGTACTGCTTAAATATGGCATAAAGTTACCCCTATGATTGACTTTTTCTCGTATAAATAGCTGTTGTGCTTTGCTTCATCTGCTGCTTGGCATCCATACTCCTCCGTAAAACCAAAATGAGAGGAAATAGTATTGCCCTTTACCTATCTTTTTCTGTTTGCTTGGGGTATCTTTGTAGTCAAAGTGGTTTGTTGTTTGCTGCTTATATGTTACTCTAGGGATGGTAAATCATATAATCATATGGTATGAGGGGAATGTCTCTATCTTGTTTGATAATGGAATGCTCTTCTACTATGTTCAGACAAGAAACAACATGCATCTTGCAAAGTTTCAAGATGGATTTTACCAATTGAAGCTTGAAAAATGATGCAGTAGTATCGTGGCAATGTTGTATTACAATCTGAAAAAAGCTGTTAATGCCACTGCCTCCTTTGCTTGACCCAAATTTACCGATTCTTCCCATATTTCTAACACTAACTTTTCAGCTTTTACATGAACTCGCCAATTCTTACCTTACCCAATCCTCCCATACCCTTGAAAATGATAGCCCCTAACTGTTGGTCCTTTCTCATATTACCGACAAGCATCACGTTCAAATTACGTTGGTTACTAGATTTGTTATTGTTATGTGGTTGGGAAGAACCCAAAGAGTGCACAAGGCAAATACAACGACAATAGCTCCCAAGAAAAATCAAAAGGCAGCAATTAAACAGATAGACTGTGAAGTTACAGACATTTCCACTTCAAAATACAGCTGCTAGACACATGTAAACAACTGCTACACATCTGCTAAAAACTCTCATCCAACAATAGGAAAAAAAGACCAGGATGCCAAAGTAACCAAATCACGAATCCGTATATGAAAAACTCTCAATTTCCAGCCAATTCCAAAGAAGTAGCAGCAGCTATGAATTACTATAATTGTTCTCACAAGTCTGATCTAGAAAAGATAAGAAAATATGTTATTGCTTTAGTTCGTTCCCTCACCCTTGCCTGCTAGTTACTATGTTTGAAAATTTGACTGATCATAGATTCTTAGAAACTTGCGTTGAGATGGTTGGGTAAATTCTCTTGAAACACCTGAAACTTGTTGCGTAGGTGAAATTGACATTTGAGGAACCGGAATCAGGCGTCACTATCGTTAAGTTGGTTCAGACTGATGTTCCTGAGGAAGACAGGTGGGTTCATGTCTTTGTGGTTAAATCTCCAATCTCATTGCAATTTATGACATGTCGATGCATTTAACTCAATACCTTGTTCTTTGATTCACAGATATGGGAATGAAACTGTGGTGGAGAACACAGAGAGAGGGTGGCGAGACCTTATATTCCACAAGATTCGTGCTATCTTTGGCTTTGGACTATGAAATGATCATCGGGCAGACCTTTACTTTTCAAAGTGTAACATTGTCTTCAATTCGTGTTTCCTATTGATAGAGCCAATTGCCATGAATGTTATTTGATGAAGTGGCTGGTTTTATTTGTTAATGAAGATAATGACCTTGAAGACTGCTGAAGTGTTGTCTTTAAAAGCCTTGTTTTTCATCTGTGCTTTAGTCTTGAATGTCAATTGCTGTTTTCTTGGTCAATGGATTCCTTTCTATTTGATAGTGTTATAATGTTGATGCTATTCCTTTCTCGGCTAAATGTGCTTGCCCTGAAGTGAATTGGACTTTGTAGCACTAGGAAACTTCTTGGCTTGGTCGGATTAAGAACAGAAAAGTTCGAGTGTGTTGGGATTGAACATTGGAAACTTTCGTTAGTCTCTTATCTCGTGTCTCATGTTATTTTTGGTCTTGTTCGGCATGGCTGTTGGCTATGTGTATTAGTGATTGTTAGTTAACAATGTAGATTGACTATTTAGATTGGCTGTTTGGAAAAAAAAAAAGTGTTAAATAAAGTCAGCTTTACCTTTGAAATAGTTATTTCATAAAATTTTGTCCGTTGTTAATTCAACATAAGTTGTATCTTATTATTATCGATGACATCTGACATAATTTTGCTTAAGTCTATGGACATTTATGCTCTCTTTAACATGATGAAACCTTTAATGGGCTAATTTTTATAAATTGGATGATAAATAGGTTGTTTATCAAATAGAGTCTTTTTGGCAACAAATTATTGGGGGATGTCACACGTTTTGGAAAATATACTAGTAGGGCAGCCTTTTCTTTCTTTATGCATTTTTAGGTGATATGATATTTAACTAAATGGCTCATGGGTGACATTTTGATTATTTAGGTTGAAATTTAACGAAATATGTTGAAAAAGATACAAATGCCCTTATTTTCTCTCTAATTTTACTTAATCTACCCTTCATCTCTCTTTCTCTCTTTTCCTAACCCTCTTCCTCTATAATTCATTCATTTCTATCTAATTTTTCGGTCAATTCTAGGTGTCTTTGTTGGCTATATATGCTTTTTGCTTCTTGACTGGTTTCAAACTTTGGTAGTCTTTGATAGTCAAATACTATCTTGTTCTTTTCTGGGTATGCTTGAATTTTTTTCAGGAAGTGTAGTAGGTTATTGAAGTAACTTTGCGATCTCGTGGTCTAGTTTTTGACCAACTGATTGAAAAAGTGTTGGGGTTTGTGACTCTTCAAGAATCCTTATGATGGTCTCACCTAGAAAAGTTGGAGTTGATCGCAATGGACTTAAGCCAAAACCCTATGTTTCTCTCTGAATTTCAAACTATAAAAAGGGACTCATAACTTATGAAGTTTCACCAAAGAAGTTCCCGGAGAATGTTGTTAGTTTTGCCACCAAATTTAAGTTGCAAAGACTCAGAATTAGAGGCGGCCTTGGTCCTTCATTCAAGCTGTAAAGAGTCTCATTTTTTAGGAAAATTGAGTGGCCTTCTGTGTGCGAAGAATGGATGAGGCAACCCTTGAACATGGCCTTTCTACTATGGATCGCTTGTGTTGTAGTCTCTGGTGCCATTCTATTTCTTGTAATGGTAGGAATGCTAAATTGGGTTAGACTTGTGGTTTCAGTTTAATAACTAGATAATCAATGCCCTTTTCACCCTGATGTGTCTTTACCTACACTCCAAGCGCTTTTATCATTTCGCGCTCTTGTGTAGATGGAAGTCAGAGGACATCGCCAATTTAAGGAAGATATCCCACAAGAATGGGGCTCAGAAGCCCAAGGAACGAGTGCACATTATGATTGTAGTCATTTTGCTTCACTTGAATTGCTTTGCTCAATATGCCTTGTATGCCATTAACTTGGGATACGAAAGGTCTAGTCGCTCCATTCTTGGAGTCAGTGTTCGTCTCCTGTGGCCATCTTGCTCATGCAGTTGCTGAGCTATCCTCTATGCTTAGTCCTCTAGAAAGGATTATGATGAAGATGATGTTGTTGAAGAGTTACCAACACAACTAAGAAGGAAATCACTTGAACATGGAGAAGATAAAAAGAGAGGTGAAGGGTAGATTAAGTTAAATTAGAGAGAAAAATAAGGGTATTTTCATCTTTTTCAACATATTTCGTCGGATTGTAGCCAAAATAGTTGGAATGTCATCCGTGAGCCATTTGGTTAAATATAATGTCATCTTGGAGTGCATTAAAAAAAAAAAAGTAATGTGCTGCCAGTCCGTTTCCAAAAATGTGTGGCACCCCATCAACTTTTTGGTCTTTTTGGACGATAATTACTTATGCATTTCTTACTTCACCAGTTGATTGATACATCAATGCAAGACTTAGGACAAGATGATGGCTCTGATTCTCATAAACCCATCATACATATTGCCTCGTTCGTATGCCCATTTTGACTGGAAGTTGCTATCGAACTAAAACTGCCAAAGACCAGGATGTGGCCTTATTAAAATCTAATCCCAGAAATGACTTGAGCCAAACTGAATTATCATTGACTCGTTATAAACTGGATCTAAAATGACTTGTATGAACGAGTGAAATGAGTGAATTTCAATCGACTTTTACCTATACCAACTAATATGTTTAGGTTGCACTTTTATAGCAATTATTTTTTTATACTTGCTTAAATTTATTTCATAAATCTATTTTAAACTTTATTATAGGATGTATGTTGATTTTTTGTAATTTTTTTTTTTTTTTGCAGAAACTTATACTAAATTTATTCATAGAATAGTTACAATTAAACCTATCAAACAGAAATCCAACTTGAGGTAGATTGATAGTCAAGAGGTGGCATATTGTTCGTCCAAGAGAGTATAAGTTCAAACGAGTAGTGTAGAGCGTTGATGAAGTAGATTGTCAGTCAAAGAGGTTGTCACGAGTCCAAGAGAGTGGTGGCAGAACATTGATGAAGTAGTTTGACATTCAAGAGGTCGTGTAGCTTGTGTGATTTGTTTAGCCATCAGGTCAACCACCTCATAGGTGATAAGGAAAAAGTAAGGTTATACCACATGACCATACTTTCAACATTACTACAAGGTACACTTTCATCATCATTAATTTCAGATTCATGAGAAGAACTATCAATGCCAGAAGACAAAGATGCATCATTCAAAGCATCATCAAAAGTGAAAGTAGAAAGTTTAGGTTCGTAATCCATGAAGAAAGTCTCAAATTCACAAACAAATGTATCAGGAATAACAAGATCATGAGTTGGGAAAGAGGGGGAAAGAGTATCTACAGATGACTCCTCAGATTGATCCACACATAGAGATTGAGCATTTAGATCAATAAGAGGGGGCATGGTGCAAACACTAGACTCCTCGTTCACAAAAGAATCGACATGTACGTCAAGGCACTCCACCCTCTTCTCAAATAATGGATAAGGGTATGACAAATGATTCATTACTTTTGGGATCATTCTCCATCAATGGTGTCTCACCTTAAGTGTAGTACTCTCACTAGTGGATTCACTGACAAATGCTCAAGCATAGTGTCCTCACATGATTCCTCCTTACTCTTAACATGTGAAGGGAAAGGGGATTGAACAAATGTAAACATCAGACCTTCATCTTCATCCCATATATCACACATGCGAGCATTATTCAGTTCAGGTCTGGCAGGTTCAAATCCATCCATAGAAGTCATGGAAGAAGGATACTCAGGGAAAGTATCAAATAGATGACCCCAACACTAACATACCGCACACCAAGGAAGAGACTCGACATTATGACACTAAGAAAGATCACACGAATTTTCTACAAAATTCCCTACCACTAGATTGATCATCAGAATATAGGGAATAATCACAAGATGTCAACGTTAAATTCAGAAAGGGTGATGCACAATAAGAAATATAGAAGTTGGGAATAACATTTTGTTGTTCAAATTCATAAGAATCCCTAGATAGCCAGTCACTCAAGTAATTATCATGCACCATCTTCACCCAAACTGGAAAACTCATAATATTCTAAGCGACCACGGGTTTCATAAATCACATTCTCATTCACAATACCAAAAATATCCAATCTTCATGCAAAACACCACATGCAAATTCACATTGAGCAAGATAATCTTGTAATATAGCAAAGTATCTCCAGAATATTTCATACTCAAACTGTGAAAAATGGACACTAGTCATGAGTTCATTTTTTTAAAATATTTTTTTTATTTTATGCAAAGTTTATATTTACATTATTTTTTAAAAATAAAGCTAAGAGAGAAATAAGCTATTCACACAGACCAATAACCAATTAAACTCAATAATGACATCCCCGATAACGACGTCATTGTTCGGATGCAGATATTCGGGGTTTGGACTATGGTTGTCGTATCCATATGGATGGTGTGTAGGTTAACAAAGTATCAATTTGGAAGGGTTTTCAAGGTCCAAAACAGTAAACAAACATAAACAATTAATTTAATCTAACTACAAATTCAACCACAAAATTAATTTAAGAAATTGCAGATAGTAAATTTCAACTAAACCAGTTACTGTGAAATTATTAAAAATAGCAATTAACTACTAACTGAATCAAAAGTTCAATCTGCGAGAAAGAAATTTATACCTAGGTCTTCACTTCACTTTGCCTTCCCTAGCGATTGAATCACACAAAATCCTCCAAACAAACAAGAAAAGCATGATTCATATTATTAAGACTGCTTGAATATTCCCTTAACAGGATAATTCGAGGAACTTTAATCATCCTCTTTCACTAAAAATTGAGATTTGGATTACACTAATAACAAGAGAATTTAAATACCAAGAATTGAAAACAACAATGAAAGAGAGCGAGAAGAGGAACAAGAGATTCAAAGAAAACTAAAACTTGAATTAAATTTCAAATGAACGAAGATACTGAATAAAAAACTAACAAAGCTGCTAAACTAAAACCTTAAATAATGCTAGCTAAACTAACCTAAATTCCCCCAATATCAACTGCGTTATACGAGATATATATACACATGGGACAAAGCGAAAACGCATCACTTTAAGTAACCAAAGCGGTGATGGAGAGTGACCAGGTGCTGGTTGAGCCTCGGCAAGCGATGGTAGTGTCCAAGATGAGCGTGGGTGGCATCCAAGGTGAAGCGGGTAGCGTTTCCCAAACCAGGCTCTGGTAGAGTTTGGTAGGGCACAGGAAGCGTCCCACAGGCACCGGTGGTGCCTGTTTAGTTTGGTGGCACCTGTGTCATTTCTTTGCTGTTGTCCTTTGATTTAGGTGTTGGTAGCACCAGCTTGGCGCGACCAACATCTCCTGATCTTCATTTTTGGACTAAACTTTTGTAACGCCCAAGAAATTCAATTATAGAAAAGTCAAAGTCAACTAACGTTAACAGACGAAACTTAGCGGAAGACTTCAAATTTAGTTTGGGCGTCACTGCCGTATCCCCGAATGAATACAAGGCGAGAAAGGAAAACACAACTGTCTGCTAACGGTAACTACTAACAACTCAAAACAAGACTTTTAAGATTTCATAACGAAAACAATAAAAAAAAAATTCAAGGACTTCTAGACTCGTCGTCCTCACTTCTAATTCCCGTCCCCAGCATTTAGATCTTCACCTGAAAACAAAACATTTCAAAAATGAGGGGGAAATCTCAATAATGTCTATCCCTAACGTTTAAAACAGTTTAAGTTCATTTCAATTCATTTGAGAGAGAGGGAACAGGTCAAATCATTTCACAAACCGTTAAACCCTTAACTGTTTATTTTTTTTTTACTCAACCCAACCAAATCATATTTTGTTATGCGGGCGGGATACCACATCCCTTAAAGTAACAAATATCATACCGGATCCAAGATCCTCTGCCTACCACAGGCTACGACCAGGGTCCCAGACCCTTTGCCTACCACAGGCTACGACCAAAATATCAAGAGTTCACCTTTCCGCCTACCACAGACTACAACCAGGGTCCCAGACCCTTTGCCTACCACAGGCTACGACTAAATAATCCCACTTAATGTTTCACTTGAATTAATAGTATCTTATGCAAAAACTCAACTCACAACTCTCAAGTCAAACCCAACCCAGGTTATCAAAACCATTAACAAAACATCGAATAAAAGACCATCCAATTTCTCGACTCAAATAAACCAAGGTCACAATCGAAACAAAAGATTATCAAAACAGATGGTCGTATTTCAACAAAAGTCCCCTTTCGGGATGCAATTCTCAAAATAGATTATAAAACATCAAAACACATTTAAAGAGCATCCCGATGGGGATTAGAGCATAGACAATTACCTGAATAACGTCACAGTACAACAATAAGGAGAATACACTTGAGCTCACTATCGTCACGCACTAACTCGGGCCTAGAATAAGAATAATTATCTAATCAAAACGCGTTCTAACGAAGTTAGTATTAACTATCAACTACCTAACCCATCCCCTAGGAACACTTAGGTTCCTATCATTTATGATTTACACTTAACACACTCAAGGAATTATATAACAAATTCACACATAAAATTTACTCAACAATTTTCATAAATAAAAGCAAGCAGAGGACAGATTGTAACGTTCACATAAAACGGGTCACAACTCGACTTCCCGACATCCTATGGGTCTAGTTCATAGACTTTTCGGAAACCTCGGGATGTCTACTAAAACTTCTATGTTGATGATCAAGCCCTTATCAGTCCCGAAAGACTCTAAAAACACCAATCTTCCCAATTGGTCCAGTTCTGACAGGTTCTGGTAAAACGGTTATAACTCGGGCTATACAAATCAAACGTTCGATCCGCAAAATTCCTATGAAAGCTAACATCTGAGGGGACCTCCAGTTCAACGGGTTCGATCAAAGGACAACAATACTTCTCGTGGTGACCCGTTCTTTACAGCCTAGCGAAACTGTCTCGTTCCTGGTTCCCAGATAATTGGTAATTTCGGTTCTAGCTTCCACCATTCGATCTCGGGATCCCAAGTTGGGCCTAAAATAGTGGCTAAGGTCAAGATTTCTACCCTAATCCAACCAAGGTCTATACTTTATAATTTCTAAAATTAAAACTTAATGAACGATCTCAATTCTCTTAACATCACAACACCAATCAAGTAATATCTTATCAGCACACCCTATATTATTCATAATAATAACCTAATACAAGAATTAGCAAGTAACAAAAGTAACAAATAAAGCTCAAGACTTTACTAATTACAACACAAATTTAGACTTGTAAAATAGCAGGAACATAATTGTAAAACTTTCTTTTACGCATCACAACATGCTAATAAATAAAACTAATACTTTGATCAAAACAACACAATTAACCTTACTTCGTGCATGAGATAATACTAACAAGAACCCTAACATGATTTACCAAGCATAATACTTATCACATTGTGGGACCCGGGAAAATCCCCGTTGTATCCCTCGCGTTAACTAGCGAGTCGAAAGGGGTGTCTTTTCTTTGAGAAGATTTGCTCGAATTTTCGTTTAAAATAAATTAAAGTTTAAAATTTAAATAAACTCTTTTTTTCGGATTTTATTAAAGTTTGAGAATTTTATTTATTAAGGAAGTGAACAGAAAATAAAAAAAAGGAAAAAAGAAACGAAAAAAAACAAACAGAAAACCCTGGGACTGGGCTCGGGGCGGTTCACTGTAGCAATACCTGCAGGTATTGTACCTGCCCGAGAGTAAGATAAAGAGAACTCGACTGGGCTCGGCGGTTTCGTAGCAATACTGCAGTATTGCGCCGCCTCCAGCGGCAGAAGAAAAATAAAATCTTTTTTTTTAAAAGAAAAAGAAAATAAAAAAACTGCAAACAGGAGGATTCGAACCCGAGACCGAGATCGCTGCTCATCGCGATACCGCAGTATCGTGGTCGATAATCCGAGAGAGTCCCGACCGAAGTCGCCGGGCGTGGTCGCCGTAATACCGCCTCGGAGCCTACTTCCGAACTTAGGGATCCGGACCTTAAAAAAACTTTATTTTCGCAATCCACTTTTTTTTTGAAATCCGAAAAGAAAATGAAACCCGAAAAATAAATAAATAAAAAAAAGAAAAAACGAGTCGCCAATTAATTTTTGAACGAGAATTAATAAACTCAAAAAAAAGTGACTCCACAAACCACGAACCACGAGATTCGGATCCGGGGGTAAGGTTACGAATTCGGGAATAAAATTCCCGAATCCGCCCGTTCAACAAACGGACTTTACTAAACCGGTTAAAATAGAAAGAAGAGAAGGGAAAAGAAGAGAGTAGAACGGAGTATTAATTATCGTGATTAATGTTATTTAGTTACATACAAATGCGAGAAATAAATACGATAAATAAAAGAATTAAATACAAGCGTACCTTTATTCACGAACAATCCATATTATTTAAGTCGAGTTTAGGGTTAACTCAAGTTACAAGATAATATGAATCAAGAATAGATAGAGAAGGAGAAAATAACGATGCCAATTAAGTGTATGCAAAAAATGAGAGAAGAGGAGGGGAGAGGGAGAAAGTGAAATCACCAAGTGTCAATACGCCAGAGTGATTTCGGTGTAAGGTTTAAGTGAGGGATGAGAGGGGTTTTTGTAGGAGAAAATAGGGTTGGAAATTTAGGTCAAAAAAAAGAGGGGGGGGGAATGACCTAATACCGCCACGTATTGGGCTTTTCTGGGAGCCCGGCTGCCGTGGCACGCAACCCTAGGCAGGCGGAGGCGTCTCGGGTCGGGCAGAACCCGCCCAGATACCTGGCGGTATGAGGGCCGGATCTGCCTGGCCCGGGACTGTTTCCGCGCCTTGGGCCGCGTGCAGAAATGGCTTTGGGCTGATTTTTTTTTGGGCTTTTATTATATTTTTTTTTTTTGCATTTCACTTTCTTTGGCATTTTCTCCAAAATAAAAATAAAAATAAAAATAAAAATAATTACAATAATTACAATAATTACGAGACACTTTTTGGGTGTCTACAGTTAGCCCCCACTTTGATCGAGACTGAGTAAGATGATGATCAAAGTATAGCCTGGGGGTTTTCGATCCCTTCTTGATGTATCGGTCTCTCCCGATGTCGTTGAAAATGTAGCTCAGTCTTTCCCGATGTCGTTGAAATGTAGCTCGGTCTCTCCCGATGTCGTTGAAATGTAGCTCAGTCTTTCCCGATGTCGTTGAAATGTAGCTCGGTCTTTCCCGATGTCGTCGAAATGTAGCTCAGTCTTTCCCGATGTCGTTGAAATGTAGCTCGGTCTCTCCCGATGTCGTTGAAATGTAGCTCGGTCTCTCCCGATGTCGTTCAAATGTAGCTTAGTCTTTCCCGATGTCGTTGAAATGTAACTCAGTCTTTCCCGATGTCGTCGAAATGTAGCTCGGTCTTTCCCGATGTCGTTGAAATGTAGCTCGGTCTCTCCCGATGTCGTTGAAATGTAGCTCGGTCTCTCCCGATGTCGTTGAAATATAGCTCGGTCTTTCCCGATGTCGCTCAAATGTAGCTCGGTCTCTCCCGATGTTGTTGAAATGTAGCTCGGTCTCTCCCGATGTCGTTCAAATGTAGCTCAGTCTTTCCCGATGTCGTTGACATGTAGCTCAGTCTTTCCCGATGTCGTTGAAATGTAGCTCAGTCTTTCCCGATGTCGTTGTAATTTAGCTCGGTCTCTCCCGATGTCGTTGAAATGTAGCTCGGTCTCTCCCGATGTCGTTGAAATGTGACTCAGTCTTTCCCGATGTCGCTCGTTCTTTTGTTGAAGATGATGCAAAATTGACTTGAAATTATTTTCTGAGTTATATAGAAATTATATTTCCATATTTTCTCTTGAAAATAATATTTTTTTTTGTTTTCATTTTTATTTATTATAGGAGTATTAAAACAAAAGAAGTTTTAAATTCTCCTCATAATAATTTCCCGGTCAATGCATGTTAGGCCGATCAAGAGAGTAGGTGGAAAGTTTGAGAAGATGGATGAATGGTGTTTAAAAAGGGGAGCACCCTTATCCACATCCATATACTTCCATCAACGCTTCCATTCTCTAGAATACTTCCTCACTCACTTTTTCTTTCTCTAAAATCCCGAGTAACCAGCCCCCACCGGGTGATCATACCGCCAGGTGTGGCATTTCCCGAGCCCCTACCTCGGTTTCGCGTCTCCTTGCCGCCGGTGTACCTCGATTTTCTCCACCAGATCCGGGAACTTGACCGGAGCCACAGAATACCGCCAGGTATCCGTCTCCTTTTTACTGTTTTTTCCGGAGTTTAGATTTGAAATTTTCTGCCGGAACGGACACCATACCGCTAGGTATGGTCTTGGCTTCAAACCCGAGCTTGACCCACTGACATGTCGGAATTTCGCTGAAACGGATACCTTACCGCCAGGTATGGTCTCCGGTTCAGACCCGAGCTTGACCCACTGACTTGCCGAAATTTTGCTGAAACGGATACCTTACCGCCAGGTATGGTCTCGGGTTTAGACCCGAGCTTGACCTGCATCAGTTTTTGGGTTAGCTTTCGTACAACCCGAGGTTTGGTCTCGGGTTTGCTGCATACCTGCTTGTATGGTCTCGGGTTTGGGTCTTGGTTCCGGTTCGAGAATTTTACTTTGTCCTGGGATTTTAAACCTCCCTTTTGTGTTCTGTAGTTTGTTTTTGGCAATGACGCAACCTTTGAAACCACGAGGCATCAGAATGAGCATGTGTGGCTTAGGAGATCGGAAGTCCCGGTAAGCCTTTCAAACTCATATTTTTTGTATGGTCTTGATATTCCGTATGCATGCTTTATTCCAATCTTGTCATGTATTGAGGCCAAAAATTTTTTTGTTGTTTCTTGTGTCGTCAAATTTTTAGAGTTTAACGTTGAGATTAATTAATAATCTCGAGGTTTTTCTCATAAAAATCTGATGTCATGCCTCCAAGCGTGCACCTCTGTCTAGTTTTCCATACTTTTCATGCTTTTTTTCAAATCCTTATGCAGTCAGTCTCATGCCTCAGGGCATGTAGCTCATTCCGTCGATGTCGATCGATCAATCATTTCTCGTTATTCGGAACTCTGGGCAGGCTACCATGCCTGCAGGTATGGTGCTCTGTCCGGAGTTTTTCTGCACAGTCCGGACAGATTTAAGTCTGGGCAGGCTGGCATGCCTCCAGGTATGGTGCTCTGTCCGGAGTTTTTCTTCACAGTCCGGTCAGATTTAAGTCTGGGCAGGCTGGCATGCCTCCATGTATGGTGCTATGTCCGGAGTTTTTCTGCACAGTCTGGACAGATTTAAGTCTGGGCAGGCTGGCATGCCTCCAGGTATGCTACTATGTCTGCTGAATTTTGTCCAGTTTTCTTTGTTTTTGCACAGTCTTGTTGGATTCGGGCCTAGTCAGGCTGTCATGCAACTCTTTCCAACTGTCTTTGTTTTTCTACACTGCTTCGTCAGATTTGGGGTCTAGTCAGGTTGTCATGCCTCCAGGCATGCAACTCTGTCCAGCCCAGGATCGGTCAGCCGGATTTCACTTGTTGCACGGAACCCTAGGTAGGATGCCATGCATGTAGGCATGCCGCTATGCCCGATGTTTTTTTTTTCGCATTGCCCAACCTTGAGTCCCCTCTGTCGAGCATACCGCCAGGTATTGCTCTGTGAAATCTTGCATTTTGTCTTCGCATCGGGTCCATTTTTTCTTGGTAATGTTGTATGTGGAACCTCGGTCCGGACCATACTTGGTGGTATGGCGTCTGGTTGCAAGACCCAGACCCGGCTCGTTCTTGGCAATATGAGTCGGGTTTGTTTGAATGCTCGAGTCTTCTTAGTTTAATTCAGAAATGAGTTATTTCCAAATTAATTCTCGTGAACATTGTGAATTGAATTTTTAGAGTTTAGCTCAGAAAATGAATTATTTTCCAAATTATTTCTCATAAAAAGTTGTGATCCGTTTTAGAGTTTAACTCGTAAAATGAGCTAATTCTCATAAAAATTTGTGATCGGAATTTTAGAGTTTAACTCGAAAAATAAGCTAATTCTCATAAAAATTTGTGAACCGAATTTTTTAGAGTTAAATTCGAAAAAAATGAGTTAATTCTCGTAAAACTCGAATTATCTCTTCATCGGCAGCGTTCTTTGAGCTTCTAGCAATATGTCCGAAGGCGATTAAGACTCCAAGTGAGCTTGCTTGATTTCTAATCACCATAGCTGCATTTCTTTTGATGTTCGGGCGGGAGATAGAAGAATGCAAATGCGGTCTTACGCATGCTATGCTTTATGAATTACAAGAGAAAAAAATATGTGCAATACACAACTCTATTATGCATTATATTCTATAAGATTCTTTATGCATGATTTTATGCAGTCCTAATTCTAATACATGATGTGACTCTTTTTTATTTATGCAATGCATGTGACTTTTTTTTTGACTCGAGAAGAGAAAGAAAAAAAAATAAAAACTAAAAAAAAAACAACTAACGTGACTCAAAATGAAAATGACAAACAAATTAATGTGACTCAAAATGCAAACTAATGTGACCTAAAATGAAAAATGCACATGACCTTAAAACAAAAAACTAAAAAAAGTGCACATTGATTTGCTGCATGTTTGCGATATGAATAGCCCCCACTTTCTCGAGGAAAGAAAAAAAAAGAAAAGTAAACAAAAAAACTCTAAATGTCGAGAGTGATTTCGAGGTGAGTTTCAGGACAAGACAAAAATAGTGAAAATGATGAGTTCTTCTTCTCGAATTGCCTCGCAAGTTTCCATGATGCTGATATTGAGTGATGAGCGAGCCCCCAGTTGGAATGCTGCAGCAGACGATATTAATGGAAGACTCGGTCTTAAGCTGTATGATGGGATAGTCAAGGTGCTCGACCTTGATGTCATGGTTAGGAACCCCAAGCACTAAGAAGGATCAAGCGACAAGTAACCCTTATTTTGATGTCCCTATTCTTCTTGATTCCTTTAGGTAGGAACATGTAAGCACCAAGCCCCCAGTATCAGTGAACAGGCGTCTTTAGGTGAGTCAGAATGATTGACCTAGGTTGATGTTGTCTTCAAGTAACCCTTATTTTGATGCAGTTGGCTTCTTGTTCTGCTAAAGGAGTTATCCATCACTCAGGTGTTCTGAAAGCAAGGATTGACTGACGAATCTCATGCATACACTAATGACCAAATCAGAAGAGCTCACAGGGTAGGGACAATGGAGGATGGATTATGGAAAAGGTAGGAATGGTGGTATAGAAAGCATGTTTGTGAGTGGTTAGGCCTCAATGGTGGGCAAGACGAGGCTATGGAAGGTTAGGTGAGAGTAGTGATCATATGAATGGATGGGTAGTTCGATGGACAAAGGTTCGAACTGATGGAGGTGGACGAGATGGTCTATGGATGAAGGACCATATCTCATAAGGGAAGAGATGGTCAAATGGTTATGGTTTGATGAATTTAGGTATGAAGGGTGATCCAAGTCTGATGGGAAAAGGTGGGTGTGCTTTGGTGAAACAAATCTGATAGCTTGTCAGTGTCATTAGAGACCAAGGTTTTCTCTCCTTTTGCCTAGCTCGCCTGGTGAGGTTTTCGAGCTAGCCACTCTTTATTCTATCTCTCAAAGATCAAATGATTTGATGATGGGTTTTCTCTAAAGTGAATTGCAGCGGCCGGGCCTCCAAGAGGTTCTCCTACGTATCCATTGTGGAATCAGGCCAGTCGTAGTTCTACAGGTGCAGCTTTGATTGATGCCTCAAGAAGGACTTTAAGATGGGTCGAAAGTTTGATGGGAAGGATAGGTGTGAAGGTTTGACGGAAAGGTTTTGGAATGTGTGCAAGTGACCAATGTAAATAGACAATTGCCTCTTATGCCTCTTACTATTGTTTTCTTCTTTCTCTTTTTTTCTTTTTTTTTGAACTTGACAACCTCAATCTATATTTCTCTTATCCATGATATTTGTCACCCGCAACACATTAGTCGGCTTAAAATGGATTTAGGGATGAGATGGTCATAAGATGAATGACCGAGTTCATGGTTGTGGTTAAGAATATGGTGTGGGAAGGTAATAATGTAGGTAAAACAGCTAGATGAAATGAAGGTGGTGATGATGTCGGTGGTAAGGGGTGGAAACCTTCTATCATAGGCATGTCTTTTTAAGCTGCATGATTTATTTGAGAGTGAGATTTACTTTTAGAGATTGTTGGTCGCTTTGAACTCTCCCCTTTTGCCTAACCTGTTGGATGGGTGTTCAGGTTAGCTTCCCTCCTCTTAACTTTTACTCATTCACCTCTCCTTTTGCCCAACTTGTTAGATGAGTGTTCAAGTTGGCCTCACTCTTTTTCATTTGTCTCTCCTTTTGCCTAACCTCGTTTTGGCGGTGAAGTTAGCCTCTCTTCTCTCTATTAACCTTGGACTCAGGGTAGGGCAAAAAAGAATAGAGAAAATGTGATAGAGATGTGAGATGGAGTGGAAAAAAATGAGAAGATGGATGTGTCAGACTTGGATGGTCATATGGGTGAGCGAGCTCTTCAATTCAAATCAGGAATGCAAGCACATGATCTTTCCTTAGCAGTTTAGAAGCAAATAAAGGGTCGGGGAAGACAAGAGTCACCATCATGAAAGGTTTCATCTTTATTGAATGTAACTAAGATGAATACATAAAAAAAAAATTGCTTGGGATATGTCCCAACTAACTCTGAAAATGAAGACGATTGCCATGAAAAGACGCAACATGAGGGGATCGCCTAATTGATCTTTGCATCTTAGGGTTTTGTAAAGACTCTGTTTGACTTTGTAGTAGGCCACGTTCTCTACTCTGCGATTGGCAACGACAACACCCCGGATTGGAGCATCTCTTCTATCTTGTCCTTGATAATGTTGCATTTCTCGGTGTCATGACCTCGCATTCTATGATATTTGCAGAACTTGTCAGCATCCCAAGTTCTGCTTTTGACTTCAGGTTCAGCTCGAATAGGGGGAAGCTCGATCCTTCCTTCCTTGAGGAGACAGTCGAGAGCCTCCACATAGGTAGTGGAGATCGGAGTGAAAGACACGGGTTGTCGCGGTTCAGCGTTTCTAGCAAAGGAATTAAGAGCCCTTTGATGGATGTCATACAACCCCGTTGATGATGATCCTCCTCCTATATTTTCTTTGATGCAATGTTCGATATTGGCCGTCCTTCTATCTTTTTGTAGAATCCAAAGGATCATATCCATTTTTCGGTCCAGACCCTCCATGCGTGATTGCATTTGAATTATTGTGGTAAAGAGTTTGTCCATAAAAGAACTTTCTCGTTCGCATATCTTTTTTCTTGATCTCCTCTCGTAAGTGAGGTCGGGGTTTTATCCTCCTTCTCAGTTGAAGGGGACTTCTCCCTTGGTAAGTTGAACCTATGTGGTTGATCGTCTCTAAGAATAGGAGTGAGTCCTGTGTCCATATTGTGATTTGCAGACATAAGGATCTCTCTCTCTATTTCATGCATGCTTGATATTTTGCTATGATGGTTGTCGCTTTCCTCTTTATCAAAAAAATTCAGCCTATCATTCATCCTTGATAGCGTATTAATGATTTCATCTATTCTCCTATCATTGCGTTGCATTTGCTGTGAAGCTCCAGTCAAATGTTGGGAGATGAAGAGATTGAGTTCATCGTTGCTATGTATTCCGTTGGAGGCCATTGGAGACAGTGATGCAAAGAAGGCAATTTGTTTACTCTGAATTCAAAGTCGGTCACCGAATCCTTATTCTGCCTGTATGGGAACCACAAACTTCAAAATCAACCCTGACATTGACCTACCCAATGACCTATATCAGACAACCTAATGCAGATCATGTCTATATGCTAATTTTTTCCTTTTGACTTGACTCACCCAACATTGGGCTTGCATGATGACCTCTAGCCTAAGATGAGACTATGTACGAGGAAGGTCCATCGGGCCATCATAAGATCGAGTCGACATTAAAGTTTAAATGAACTCAGATTCGAATAATGACCGGATACACCTTATGGGCCCGAATACAACCAAGGGTTGGACAAAGTCAAGCTAAGATCTCGGGTTTAATCAAACTTCTTTGATTTGGGCCCAAGAGAGACCTCTAGGTCTTCTTTAACTTTTGCATAACTATTGCCCAAACTAGAGCGGTATTTGGGGGGAAAGACCTTATGAGACCGACTCTTAAAAAACGAAAAACATATAGCACATAATTTACATGTATTACAACAAGGATGCACATAGCATACAAAATGAGTTATGCGCCTAACCGAGGTTCTATATTCATGGGTTTAAGGTCGGATACCATAAAACTATCATACTCATGTCTCTCACTCGTCACAAATTCTATGGAGTTCATAGTAGTGTGACCCGTGTGTTTCTCGCAAAATTAAAGGGAAAATGTGAATTCATAATCCCGAGAATTTTGGAGTGCTTCATGAGTGGGAAAGCAATTTACGAACTTCTCGAAATGTAAGATTCATTCCTTGAATTCGGAAATATACTTTACCCAAAAAGAAATTTGGTTTAACCTAGACGGTACCTTTGGGTTCATCCCGATTTATAAAAAACCGAGATGGAGGTCCGTATGCATGATGTCTAACTAAATAATAAAAATTACAAAAATTAATTTCTCCTTTTCTACTCAAAAATTTAAAAAAACCGGCTTTTCAAGTTTTACCCTCTTAAAGTAAGTCCCCAGTGGAGTCGCCATTTGTGGGACCCGGGAAAATCCCCGTTGTATCCCTCGCGGTAAACAGCGAGTCGAAAGGGGTGTCTTTTCTTTGAGAAGATTTGCTCGAATTTTCGTTTAAAATAAATTAAAGTTTAAAATTTAAATAAACTCTTTTTTTCGGATTTTATTAAAGTTTGAGAATTTTATTTATTCAGGAAGTGAACAGAAAATAAAAAAAGGAAAAAAGAAACGAAAAAAAAAACAAATAGAAAACCCGGGATGGGCTCAGGCGGTTCATCGTAGCAATACTGCAGTGTGCGCTTTGCCCGACCGAGACAAAAGATAAAGAGAACCCGGGTGGGCTCGGCGGTTCTTGTAGCAATACCTACAGTATTGCACTGACCAGACAGAAGAAAAATAAAATCTTTTTTTTAAAAGAAAAAGAAAATAAAAAAACTGCAAACAGGAGGATTCGAACCCGAGACCGAGACTGCTGTCTACTGCGATACCTGCAGGTATCGTGGTCGATAATCCGGGAGAGAGTCCCGATCTGGAAGTCAGGCCCGGGCCGTGGGTCGGGCCAGAATACCGCCAGGTATTCTGTCCGCCCCGGCCTCGGAGCCTACTTCCGAACTTAGGGATCCGGACCTTAAAAAAACTTTATTTTCGCAATCCACTTTTTTTTTTGAAATCCGAAAAGAAAATGAAACCCGAAAAATAAATAAATAAAAAAAAAAGAAAAAACGAGTCGCCAATTAATTTTTGAACGAGAATTAATAAACTCAAAAAAAAGTGACTCCACAAACCACGAACCACGAGATTCGGATCCGGGGGTAAGATTACGAATTCGGGAATAAAATTCCCGAATCCGCCCGTTCAACAAACGGACTTTACTAAACCGGTTAAAATAGTAAGAAGAGAAGGGAAAAGAAGAGAGTAGAACGGAGTATTAATTATCGTGATTAATGTTATTTAGTTACATACAAATGCGAGAAATAAATACGATAAATAAAAGAATTAAATACAAGCGTACCTTTATTCAGGAACAATCCATATTATTTAAGTCGAGTTTAGGGTTAACTCAAGTTACAAGATAATATGAATCAAGAATAGATAGAGAAGGAGAAAATAACGATGCCAATTAAGTGTATGCAAAAAATGAGAGAAGAGGAGGGGAGAAGGAGAAAGTGAAATCACCAAGTGTCAATACGCCTGGGTGATTTCGGTGTAAGGTTTAAGTGAGGGATGAGAGGGGTTTTTATAGGAGAAAATAGGGTTGGAAATTTAGGTCAAAAAAAAGAGGGGGGAAATGACCTAATACCGCCACGTATTGGGCTTTTCTGGGAGCCCGGCTGCCGTGGCACGCAACCCTAGGCAGGCGGAGGCGTCTCGGGTCGGCGAACCGCCGGATACTGCGGTATGAGGCCGGATCATGCGGCCCGGGCTGTTTCGCGCCTTGGGCGCGCGAAATGGCTTTGGGCTGATTTTTTTGGGCTTTTATTATTTTTTTTCTTTTGCATTTCACTTTCTTTGGCATTTTCTCCAAAATAAAAATAAAAATAAAAATAAAAATAAAAATAATTACAATAATTACGAGACACTTTTTGGGTGTCTACACACATAAATTTGCAACTCATAATTAAACGTATGACCCTAACATAACGACATCATAACTCATATGTGAGCAACACATTATTAATTAAAAAGTTACAATAATATAAATCCTAACACAAGTAACATTACAATTTATTTGCAAAAACTCAATTAAATTTGCATAATCTACAGTAATATAAATCCTATCATGACTTGCATAAACTATCCCATCTAAACATAGATTATTAACATGAAAGAACAACAAGAAGCATGTAAATACTAAAAAAAAAATTAAAATCTAACAAGAATTTATCTTACTAATCAAACAACCTAATTCTATTTAAGAAATTTATCAATATGTTCAAGACACAAGAATTCTCAAAGAACTTCGCATGATACTCGACTAACATACACAAGAACAACTCTCACTGATTGTTTATAATTACAACACCCTTATTAATATAATTTAACCTCAGGTTATGAACAATCACGCTTAATAGAGTACAACTCAATAAAGCACAGAGCAAGACTCAACCCAGAACAGAATAAGGCGTGAACGAAACTAGGGTTTACGTGAGGGATTTTCGACGGTCAGGAGCGGCGATGGGTTGTCGTCGGTGTCACTAGCAGGCGTCCGAGGTTGACTGGTGAGCAACGACGACAACCACGGCGAACATAGTAGCAACAACAACAACAGCGAGTGTTGCTTCGAGTTTGGGCGAATGAGCAGCGAGCCTTGACGGCGCAGGGAGTGCGTGGTGGTCGGCCGGTGGTGACGGACTACGTTCAAATGATGGTGGCGGCGAGGGCGGTAGAGAGAGTAAGAATAGAGAGAAAAACCGTGAGGGGGAGAACAGAGGGTCTACGTAGGTTTTTGTTTTTGGAAGGAAAAAAAATTAGGTTAACTGCTATATTTAAGCCTTTAATCCTACTCTAACTCTAATCTGATTCGAACTCCAATCTAATCCACTCGCTGCTAGTTGACTAACGATTCAACTCCGACAATTCGAATACTAGAAGGATTTCTACTACTAATACTAACCTAATAGTGGTGATAATAATAAAATACATAGCAATAATAATAAGATAAAGTAACTATAGCCATAAGATAGAACCCACGTAATAATAATATTGATAATAATAGTAAACTAGTAATGATCATAATAATAATAATAATAATAAGAATAATAATAATAATAATAATAATAATAATAATAATAATAATAATAACAATAATAATAGACCTATAATAACAACAACACATGATATTACCAATATACCCTTGTTAGTCTCTCAACGATCCTACGAGCTCAAGTGTTAGCCAAAAATAACCACAAACGAATAATAATAAATAACGAAGTCAAACATAATTTACTAACGACGTCACGGTCAACATCTTTGGATTTTTCGGGGTTTTACATCATTACCTTCTTAAAAGAAGTTTCGTCCTCGAAACTTAAACTTAACCCTTACGGTCCGGTAAGGAAACTAACGGTTCCATTCCTCCTAAAACTCGAGGTTTTACATCATTACCTCCTTAAAAGAAGTTTCGTCATCGAAACTTGACGTACCTTTAAGAGTAAAACAGGTGAGGCTACTTGCTGTCATCTTCTCTTCTACTTTCCAGGTTCTTGATAACTTAAAGATGAGGCTCTCTGGTTTTCATTGTTCCCATCATTTCCATTGCTTTCATTGTCATAGCCCTCCGAGGTCAACTGGGGACAGTGTCTTATGTGATGTTGGGGGCTCCCACACTTAAAGCATCCTCCCCTTACAATCCTTGTTCTACAATCTCGAGCATAATGCCCAGGTCGGCCACATTTGCCAGTCGGGACATTCGAGGGCGTCGTCCCCAAGACCGGATTGCTTTGCCAATTGTTGGGGCGGAACCTCTTCTCTTGGTAGGGTTGAGGTGGGTTGAAACGGGGCGGCTCTTTCCTCTTATGCCCTTGCATGCCAAGTTGTCGCTCCATGTCGTGCATTATCCTTTCTACAATGAGGGCAACATTCAAAGATATTCGTAAGACGTGAACTCACGTGATGACATCCGATCCGAATTTGTGATTCAATCCATCCCAGAAACGATCCATCCTCAGTTGTTCACTAGACACAAGAGCAGGTGCAAACCGAGATAGTTCGGTGAATTTAGTGGAGTAAGCAAGCACGCTACGCTCTCCTTGGCGTAAGTCCATGAATTCATTTTCTTTCGCCTTTTGAAGGGACATAGGATAGAACCGATCTTTCAGCACAACCTTAAAATGGTTCCAATCAAAACCCGGTTCGGTTCAGTATCTCTCCTTCACTGGCCCACCATAGATCGGCCTCCTCCTTCGGTGGTATGCAGAAAATCCACCCGTAGCTCCTCGGAATGACAACGGGTTGTGTCGAAAATCTTTTCAATCTCCCTAACCCAATCTTCAAAGACTTTGGGTCACTACCCTGTATAAGTGGGCGGGTTAAAGCTATTAAACCTTTGGAGAAGAGTGGAGGGATCATCTTCCCTTTCTCCTCCTTGTCGATCCACCACCCTCTTCAGAAGATCCCCGTGCTTGTTAAGCATCTCAATCATCAGCAGGCTAGTAAGGTTGTTCCCTGGTGCTGTTGTACTCGACTCTGATATCAAGTGAGGAAGACGTTGGCGCAGTTCAGTTGCGGTTTGAGGGCGCTGTTCGGCTGCAGCTTGCGGGCGCTCCCGATTAACGTTGTTGGGTTGAGAACCGTTTATGTCTGACATCCTGGTTCAAAGGGGTCGATTTAGACTGCTAGGGTTTTATTCTCACAACGTAAATACGAATTCTGAAGTTAACTACTCTTATTAGACTAAAACATAAAAGAACTCGACAAGTAACAGAACCATAAACATAACTTTAACTCTAATCGCATTTAATAGCGTCACATTTCAACACTTTGGTACTTGCAACAAAATTCAAGGGTTCCATCTTTGAGATTAACTCCACATTTCACTTGATCGTTCGCCAACATCCTTTCACGTTCATAAGATTATAACAATAGCTCAAGAAAAGAAGTTCATTATTTCCTATCTTTTGCACCCGAGCATCACATAAAGTTTCATTCTCTCCTAACTGGGGTTAACAAAAGCAACAAACCACACGGTTATAAATTTAAACAATCAAAAACTAATTACATGCAAGTATTACTACTTGGGACTAATTCCACTACTCTTTTACTAACTCTACTTAGAGTATTTTCATACGAAAGAGGGTTCTTGCGGACCACGATTGGGGTCCAATCAGGATCGTCAAACTCATCCCCGGAGTCCTCCTCGGAGTCTGCTTCCACCTTGAACTTTACCAGAGCCTCATCTTAAGGCTCGGTCTTTCATTGAGGCTACCTTCTCTGCAACCTAAAATTTCCAGCGACTACTCCTCGTATGTCAAGCTCTCTTTCAGCCTCCAAGTTCTCATCGGAGGTCTTCTTTTGCTTCCAGACCCTCTTTGGGGTTGCATTCTGTACCCACCTCGGGTTTCAAGTCTTTTAGAGAAGCTAAAGTCTCATGCTCATAGCAAAGGTGACGATATACAATCCAACATATGAAAAATAAAATAATTAAGCACAGGCTTACAACATATAAGAAATCCAAGAAACAGACAAACATTCCATACCCCCATCCTACACTCATCACTCCGAACGTAGCATCCTAAGGTCTAACTAAACCTAAGGGACACCTAGGAGCTACCAGGTCGCAACCCAGAGCTCTGATACCATTCTGCAACGCCCCGGAAATTCAATTATAGAAAAGTCAAAGTCAACTAACGTTAACAGACGAAACTTAGCGGAAGACTTCAAATTTAGTTTGGGCGTCACTGCCGTATCCCCGAAAGAATACAAGGCGAGAAAGGAAAACACAACTGTCTGCTAACGGTAACTACTAACAACTCAAAACAAGACTTTAAGATTTCATAACGAAAACAATAAAAAAAAAGATTCAAGGACTTCTAGACTCGTCGTCCTCACTTCTAATTCCCGTCCCCAGCATTTAGATCTTCACCTGAAAACAAAACATTTCAAAAATGAGGGGGAAATCTCAATAATGTCTACCCCTAACGTTTAAAACAGTTTAAGTTCATTTCAATTCATTTGAGAGAGAGGGAACAGGTCAAATCATTTCACAAACCGTTAAACCCTCAACTATTTTTTTTTATTTTTTACTCAACCCAACCAAATCATATTTTATTATGCGGGCGGGATACCACATCCCTTAAAGTAACAAATATCATACCGGATCCAAGATCCTCTGCCTACCACAGGCTACGACCAGGGTCCCAGACTCTTTGCCTACCACAGGCTACGACCAGGGTCCCAGACCCATTGCCTACCATAGGCTACGACCAGAATATCAAGAGTTCACATTTCCGCCTACCACAGGCTACGACCAGGGTCCCAGACCCTTTGCCTACCACAGGCTACGACCAAAATATCAAGAGTTCACCTTTCCGCCTACCACAGGCTACGACCAGGGTCCCAGACCACCCTTTGCCTACCACAGGATACGACCAGGGTCCCAGACCCTTTGCCTACCACAGGCTACGACCAAAATATCAAGAGTTCACCTTTCCGCCTACCACAGGCTACGACCAGGGTCCCAGACCCTTTGCCTACCACAGGCTACGACCAAAATATCAAGAGTTCACCTTTCCGCCTACCACAGGCTACGACCAGGGTCCCAGACCCTTTGCCTACCACAGGCTACGACCAAATAATCCCACTTAATGTTTCACTTGAATTAATAGTATCTTATGCAAAAACTCAACACACAACTCTCAAGTCAAACTCAACCCAGGTTATCAAAACCATTAACAAAACTTCGAATAAAAGACCATCCAATTTCTCGACTCAAATAAACCAAGGTCACAATCGAAACAAAAGATTATCAAAACAGATGGTCGTATTTCCACAAAAGTCCCCTTTCGGGATGCAATTCTCAAAATAGATTATAAAACATCAAAACACATTTAAAGAGCATCCCGATGGGGATTAGAGCATAGACAATTACCTGAATAACACCACAGTACAGCAATAAGGAGAACACACTTGAGCTCACTATTGTCACGCACTAACTCGGGCCTAGAATAAGAATAATTATCTAATCAAAACGCGTCCTAACGAAGTTAGTATTAACTATGAACTACCTAACCCATCCCCTAGGAACACTTAGGTTCCTATCATTTATTATTTACACTTAACACACTCAAGGAATTATATAACAAATTCACACATAAAATTTACTCAACAATTTTCATAAATAAAAGCAAGCAGAGGACAGATTGTAACGTTCACATAAAATGGGTCACAACTCGACTTCCCGACATCCTATGGGTCTGGTTCTGGACTTTTCGGAAACCTCGGGATGTCTACTAAAACTTCTATGTTAATGACCAAGCCCATATCAGTCCCGAAGGACTCTAAAAACACCCATCTTCCCAATTGCTCCAGTTCTGACATGTTCTGGTAAAATGGTTATAACTCGGGCTATACAAATCAAACGTTAGATCCGCAAAATTCCTATGAAAGCTAACATCTGAGGGGACCTCCAGTTCAACGGGTTTGATCAAAGGACAACAATACTTCTCGTGGTGACCCGTTCTTTACATCCTAGCAAAACTGTCTCGTTCCTGGTTCCCAGATAATTGGTAATTTCGGTTCTAGCTTCCACCATTCGATCTCGGGATCCCAAGTTGGGCCTAAAATAGTGGCTAAGGTCAAGATTTCTACCCTAATCCAACCAAGGTCTATACTTTATAATTTCTAAAATTAAAACTTAATGAACGATCTCAATTCTCTTAACATCACAACACCAATCAAGTAATATCTTATCAGCACACCCTATATTATTCATAATAATAACCTAATACAAGAATTAGCAAGTAACAAAAGTAACAAATAAAGCTCAAGACTTTACTAATTACAACACAAATTTAGACTTGTAAAATAGCAGGAACGTAATTGTAAAACTTTCTTTTACGCATCACAACATGCTAATAAATAAAACTAATACTTTGATCAAAACAACACAATTAACCTTACTTCATGCATGAGATAATACTAACAAGAACCCTAACATGATTTACCAAGCATAATACTTATCACATAAATTTGCAACTCATAATTAAACGTATGACCCTAACATAACGACATCATAACTCATATGTGAGCAACACATTATTAATTAAAAAGTTACAATAATATAAATCCTAACACAAGTAACATTACAATTTATTTGCAAAAACTCAATTAAATTTGCATAATCTACAGTAATATAAATCCTATCATGACTTGCATAAACTATCCCATCTAAACATAGATTATTAACATGAAAGAACAACAAGAAGCATGTAAATACTAAAAAAAAAAAAATCTAACAAGAATTTATCTTACTAATCAAACAACCTAATTCTATTTAAGAAATTTATCAATATGTTCAAGACACAAGAATGCTCAAAGAACTTCGCATGATACTCGACTAACATACACAAGAACAACTCTCACTGATTGTTTATAATTACAACACCCTTATTAATATAATTTAACCTCAGATTATAAAGAATCACGCTTAATAGAGTACAACTCAATAAAGCACAGAGCAAGACTCAACCCAGAACAGAGTAAGGCGTGAACGAAACTAGGGTTTACGTGAGGGATTTCCGGCGGTCAGGAGCGGCGATGGGTTGTCGTCGGTGTCACTAGCAGGCGTCCGAGGTTGACTGGTGAGCAGCGGCGACAACCACGACGAACATAGTAGCAACAACAACAGCAGCGAGTGTTGCTTCGAGTTTGGGCGAATGAGCAGCGAGCCTTGACGGCGCAGGGAGTGCGTGGTGGTCGGCCGGTGGTGACGGACTACGTTCCGGCGATGGTGGTGGCAGCGAGGGACGGTAGAGAGAGAGTAAGAATAGAGAGAAAAACCGTGAGGGGGAGAACAGAGGGTCTACGTAGGTTTTTGTTTTTGGAAGGAAAAAAAATTAGGTTAACTGCTATATTTAAGCCTTTAATCCTACTCTAACTCTAATCTGATTCGAACTCCAATCTAATCCATTCGCTGCTAGTTGACTAACGATTCAACTCCGACAATTCTAATACTAGAAGGATTTCTACTACTAATACTAACCTAATAGTGGTGATAATAATAAAATACATAGCAATAATAATAAGATAAAGTAACTATAGCCATAAGATAGAACCCACGTAATAATAATATTGATAATAATAGTCAACTAGTAATGATAATAATAATAATAATAATAATAATAACAATAATAATAGACCTATAATAACAACAACACATGACATTACCAATATACCCTTGTTAGTCCCTCAACGATCCTACGAGCTCAAGTGTTAGCCAAAAATAACCACAAACGAATAATAATAAATAACGAAGTCAAACATAATTTACTAACGACGTCACGGTCAACATCTTTGGATTTTTCGGGGTTTTACAACTTTGCTCTTTTTAGCCTCTTTTCCCATAATTCTCTTGTTACAATTATAAAGACTCAAAACCCTAATAAGTAATTGATATCTAAGGGATAAAACAAGCAAAATACTTTATCTGAGGGCATCAGTTAAGCCCGATATGAGATCAAACAATCACGATAACTCACTACAACATAACATGAGCATTGTGACTGTTAAATTGAGACCGTTAAATTAACGGTCTCAATTTTTCTCGTGCGACCGTTAATTTAACAGTCGCTAAACCAGAGACCGTTAAATTAACAGTCGTAGTATAAATTTAACGCTCGCTTGCGACCGTTAAACATCACGAGCGACCGTTAATTTAACAGTCGCAATAGGGCAAGTTTTTTTTTTAACATTTTCGACATAAAAAAAATATCGCCTACTTGCGACCGTTAAATTAACTGTCGCAAGATTTTTTTAACGGTCTCTGGTTGCGACCGTTAAAGGGATCTTGCGACCGTTAAATTAACGGTCGCAAAAAAGTGATATTTGAAAATTTATGCCGACCATAGAGATCGTTAATTTAACGGTCGCAAGATACGTTTAACGGTCGCTAGTAGAGACCGTTAAAATTATCTTGCGACCGTTAAATTAACGGTCTCTATGGTCTAACTATTATCACACCAAACCCCTTTTTTCTTTGCGGAGACTCAATTATAATTCCATCATCAACGAATTGAAAACCCCTCTCACAAAAATTCACCAGTCGTCCACCCACCACCGCCCCGTGCACAGCTACCGTCCGCGCCTCCCGTCCACCTCCGCGTCCTCCATAACCGTCGTCGACCACCTTGTCGCTTTCTTGCTTCAGGTTCGATTTTCTTTGTTCATGACGATTGAAGAAATTAATAGTATTGTTAGAAATTGATAGTATTATTAGAAATTGATAGTATTATCATAAATCTAATCCGAAGAAATTGATAGTACAATTGGAACTATTATTGACTGTTCTTCCTTCTCTTTGTTCATCACAGTCTCGTCCATCTCTGATTGGATCTGATTTGCATTCTGGGCAAATCCTTGCATTTTGGGAGTCTCTTTCTGGGCAAATTAATAGCAAGACTACAATACTATATCCTGTCTTTCTCAAAACAATTGTTGTTGTTTGAGTTTTTCAGGCCAAAGTTTGTCAACTGTTTGTATTAATGATAGTTTTAAAATATCAATATCAATATTAATTTCAAATTTCAAATTCTTGTTCTTGGATTATGGTGTTAGAACGCTAGCCTTCTGTTCCTCTGCGTTTTCGCTTTACTGAGTTATTTTTCGAAATTCAATGGATTTTTTTTTAAAAAAAAAATCTTTTTTTGCGACCGTTACCTAGTGACCGTTAATTTAACGGCCTCTAGATTTGATATTTTTTTAATTTTTTTTAACGTTTGCGACCGTTAAATTAACGGTCGCTATGATGGTTTTAACGGTCGCTGCCAGCGACCATTAATTTAACGGTCGCACGCCCCAGATTGGCGACCATTAACGAGCGACCGATATTAATGGTCGCTGTTAACGGTCGCACGCGTCCTCGAGCGACCATTAAACGCGTCTTGCGACAGTTAATAACGGTCGCTATAGCTCTTCTATGTTGTAGTGACTATCCACTAATAATGCGTGTTAAAAACCAAGCAAAATCTTGAAACAGAGCATCATTTGGTGCAGACAGGGTCCGTGTCTATCCTGACACGACACACATCAAGGTAAATACGCTTTGTACTGCCCTTGGCACAGTCGGTGTCAAGGCTTGACTTGCCAAATGATGCTTTCTAAGATGTGACACGGTCCATGTCAAACTAGACACTACACGTGTCACCTTGTTTTCCTCAAAATCCACCCTAAATTAGGTTGGTTGAGCACTGAAGGCCCACCAAACTTAAACTTAAGCCTAAAATTAAATTTGCGAGTGAGTTTTGCCTCAAACGTACTTGGCTTTACACATACACTTGAAATTATCTAACAATTTTCACACCAATTGAATAATACTTGGTCCTTCCTACATTAATTGATAAAGATAAATCTTTCGAGCCATATTTGGATCACCTTGTCACTAGAGCTAAAACCAAATCTTGACCAATTAAGAACTCGGGTGGTGGTGTTGTCATTCCCAAGGGATTGGAAGATAACCCGCTTCAAACTAATGTTGTCCCTTTCTTGTCGTCCTTATCATCCATGCAAAAATTGACTTTTTGTTATCTTCAAAATTCTCATGCACTTCTTCTGTGTCCATTGGGTTAGGTTTTTCAGGTGGAACTTGTTCCTTTCCCTTGTTTGGACGACCAAGAGATCTAGCGACGGGCCACAGACCTTGATCACCTACTCACCCACATCACTCATGACAACAATAAAGCTCGACCAATGATGTCCATAGAACCTCCTTATCCTCACTTTTTATGAGGCTTCTGTACCATAGCTAGATTGCCCTCCTTCAGTCTCGTGGAATTATAGGGATACATTGACGACAACATCATAATCTTGTTGGAGTAGAGTGGTGCCCTTCCATATATGACTTTGTAACCCATCTCCTTAGTAGAGAGAGCATTGGTCCATTTTATCCCCTATATGACCACATTTTTTTACAAAAAATAATGCATGTTTTCACAATGAAATCTTACCTAGATTGGCTTATTCTGATCATCCATTGAAAGCTCCAGTGAGAAGCAGTTGGTTGATTGGTTTAGATCAACCTTAACCTTGATGCGAACATTGGGACTTGTGAAATCAATCATTACTTGAAATGTTAATCTTCAATCTCCCCAACGATGGGTGTCAATTGAGCTAGGGCAATTTCCCAACGATGTTTGAATGGTGGCCCTTCTAGATGCACCCACAGGCTTGTCTTGTAAAAAACAATCCTTTCTCTTATTCCATTTTTCCCATAGTGCTTGAAAATCAGAAATGGCCCATTAATGGCAACATTTTATGCTCTGATGAGGTCCAACACATAGTTAGTTGTAGAAATTTGTAGCTGGAAAACACGTTCATTCATCGCCAACAAGTTCCCCCGTGATTGACCCTTGGAGTTCCCAAAAATCCTTTATAAAGGGCACTATGTGAGAAACTATCCATCTCCTACGGTCGCAGGAAAAACCTACAAACAATTGGTTCCATTGGTATTTGAAAAAAGAATGAGAGGGTTGGGCGTAAAAGATTGACCTTGTTTCGTTATGGGAGTTTTCTTACTGGATTTCATGAGGATTATGGCTAGGAAAAAGGCTTGAGAGAAGTTATCTCAGGTTTGAATGTCGCGAACCCATCATTCTTCTTCCTTCTTTTTTTCCTTTTATAGGTGGAAGATATCTTTCCATTGTCGCCATAAAGGGAGCGATTTATATACAACCAAGCATAAAGAAGATGCTTGATTTGGTTGTTATCCCCTATTAAATGAACACGATGTTTATTGATCTTCACTTAGTAATGACGATCTTGAAAAATCCTCGAGTTTCGAGATAGATATGTTATACTAGTTTCCCCCTATGATTAGCAATTACTTCCCTTCCACAACAGTTTTTCTCAACAATAACTTGCCGTCACCATATTCAGAGATGGAAGAGAAAAAAAAAAGGAACCTAAAGAAATATGACAGGTTGAATGGGGTACAATCTCTTTTAACTATCATCGAGTCAATCAAACACCTAGCTATTCTTCTAGATCTTTACTCCTTTTAGTATGTGCCTAATCCTTCATTGCTAATCTTGCCGCATTCGGCGGAAAGCAAACGCTTTCCTCCGGCCACTCCCCGAATGAAGATATTAGTGATTAATTCTCACACGGTAAAAACGATTTGCACTTGGTCTTGGTTGGTAATAACTATGATTAAGAGCAATTTTGAGAGTTAGGTGAGAGACTCTCTCTACTTTCACTCTCTGGGCGAGTCAATCCAACATTGATGCTCATGCTTAACCTCTTATTTTCGTAAAGTAGTGTGAAGAACAATGACTTTTTTCTTGAAGTGATGCCCTTCATCTTCATTGATTCTCTCCAAATTCCAGATTCGTGAATGCTGACTAAGCGTCCTACACAACAAATACAGTGGACTCATGCTTCTTTCACAGTGTCACCTATAGCGCGTAGATCTGAAGCTCCCTTTTCTTAAGCAGCAGCATTTGCATTTGCGTATAATCCTCCTTTTTCCCATGTTCTCCTCTATTCTCTACAACCATTTTTGACTATTTTCTTTTTGCATGAGGCACACTCACCTTCTTCTTGTCCTCATTCTCTCTCTCTCTCTCTCTCTTTCTCTCTATCTCTCTCACCCACTTTCTAAATAATTCCCAGAGATGCATCTTCGCTGAAATCCAAGCTGATGCTAACTTTAAACCCGCCGACTTTAATAGCTGGCTGCCTGGCAGGTACACTCCCATCACTAAATACTCATTTTTAATTTGGGTTTATGCCCCCACGATTTGCCTTCCTACTGTATCCGTAAAAACTCGATTCGCCTTCTTCAGCAACTGTTCTTCTCGCTGTTCCCTTTTCGAGTTTTCATGCAATTGAATGCAGTTTGGCTGTGTTTTTCCATCTGGGTATTGAGTGTGGATTGAGGTGAATGCTCCTTTTTTGGAAATTTTGTGTCTTGGTCGATTTTCTTTATTGTCCCGTTTGTTTTTGTTGTGAGATCGATTTAATTTCAATCTGGGAATTGAATTTTGATTGGAGTAAAAGCATCGATTCTTCACAATTTTGAAAATTTGTCCGATTGATGTTTGTTTCTGGGCGGTTCTGGAAAGTGAAACCGTCTAGGCTATCTGGGATGTTGTTTTTGTTAAGTGGGTTGAAAGGTCTCTTTCTTCTGAAATTTGGGTGACTCAATTTGGATTGAAATTTGAAATATAGTAACTTTTTGTGACTAAGAGATTTGATGTATGATCATGCATCTGTTTCTATGGGTAGAATTGCAGATGTGAACTTTAATAATTTTGCCTTGGTATGTGTTCCACATGAATATTATCACAAACCCTCATTGTGGGGTTTCCTTTCTTTTCAGCCTTTAATTTTGAATTTTCTCAACTTTTGTTGGATTTTATTCCCATGCTTTGATGCCTCCTTTTCTTGGCCTTTCTCTGTAAGAAATATAATACTGTCTCACCCTCCACCATTTCAAAATTTGTCTATGCTTGTCTGAACTGACTTCTGTGTATAATGTGACAGCCTTTCTTAACTAGTGGAAGTTCTGATCGTGTTGTTTCATTTGGTCTATGTTATGTTTACTCTGATTGGTGGTTGAATTTGGATTGTTTTGTTACCCTTCAAGTACCCATTTTGGTCAATTTTTACTTTAAGAGTTGATCTTATTTTCTAGGTGGTTGTTTTCTTTGTGGAACAACTTTACTAGTCTTTCCACTAATCAAATTTAGTTTTATGACTTCTCTGGCAACGAGGGGAGAGAGTTTTTTCTGCTCTGCCTTGTTGACTTCCACTGAATTACTCAATCTTTCACCAATTAAGTTATTTGTCAGTCATCTTTGCATAACGTCATGTCAATTGACCATTGCAGTTCATGATCATTGCAAACTTGCTCTGAACGTTTAGGCGAAGGTCTCCGTCAGTTCTGTGTGGTTATTTTTATATGAGAGGGTTGCCGAAGAGTGAGGTCTTGGGAAATGGGGGCAGCCAGCTCTAAGGTCGACAATGATAGAACCCTCCAGCTATGTCGTGAAAGGAAGAAAGTTATTCGACAAGCTCTTGATGGAAGGTGTGCACTGGCGGCTGCTCATGTTGCATACATCCATTCCTTAAGAGTTACCGGAACTGCACTAAGGAAATTTGTACAGCAGGATGTACCGGTAGAGTCCTCCCTGTATACTTCCACAAATGCTACACCTGAGCCACTTGCTTTGACCGAGAAGTCAAATTCACAATTCTCTTTCTCCTCGCCGGCAGTGTCACAGCATGTCGAGCAAAATGGCCACCTTTCTCCTTCTCCTTCGCCCCCCTTTTCCGGTCGATATCAAGTTCACCATATGAAATTTAGGGGCGGCTTCAGTAAAAAGGTTGAGGAGAAGCCTCCAGTGGCGGTAACCTGGACGATTAGTTCGTTAAGCACGCCGCAGGATGTCGTGCCTCCCTTCCATGAACAAGCGGAAGCTTCACCCTCTCAGTCTCCAACTCAGGAACCTGAAACGCCACCTTGGGATTTCTTTGGGCTCTCCCATCCGATTGACAGCCATCTTTCATTTCATGAACATGAAGGGGCCCATGCTTTTGGGGGTTATGATGATCTCAATCACACTCGAGAGCATCAGGACAACATTCCTGTAGTGGAAGATGGAGAGGAGGATATTTCTTGCCGTGAAAGCCAAGGATCTGAGTCGGAAGATGAATTTGATGTCGACCCTTCTTCTGACACTTTAGTGCGAAGCTTTAAGAATCTTAACAGAGAAGAAAGTCACGATGCAGTCGGTGCTTCTCCGTCGGTGCCTACTGCAGCTAGTACTGTATCCGAGAATGACTTGACGCATGAGGAGAAGACTTACTCGCCTAAACTTTCACCCTTGAAAACGGAACCTTCAGAAGCCACAGCAGTTACTCCTGATGCCAAGGCTACACCAAAGAAAGAAGACTCTGTTGAGCATAAGATTGCTCCCAAGGACATGTTTTCAAGCATGAGGGATGTTGAATATCTTTTTGCCAAGGCTTCTGAATCAGGAAAAGAAGTTCCTAGAATGTTAGAAGCAAACAAATTGCACTTTCGTCCATTGTTGCCTGGCCAAGAGTGTAAGTTCAAATCATATTTTGTTTCCGTCTTTTAAATTAATTGAAAGGCACAAGAAAAGATTGCTGTGATCATATTGCTAAATTTGTCTCAGTTCCAACAACTAGGTCGTCAATATTGCTTATATTTTTAAATACTTGTTAAATTTGTCTCAGTTTTTTCTGTTTGAGCGTGGACTCTTTGTCACAATCAAAGGGTTTCTACATATAAATAATCTGAACTTTGGGTCATGAAAGTCTCAATAATCTGAATTTTAAAAAAGCCATGAAATAATCTGGATTTCAAGACTCTTGGATCATTGTGATATATATAAAGGGTTTTTGGATTTAAATAATCTGAACCTTGTCGAGCTTTGTTAGAAAAATTCGGTGGCATGCTGTTTAAATCCAAGAGCCTTGAAGTCTAGATTATCCACGGTATTTTTAAAGTTCAGATTAGTGAGACTTTCATGGCCCAAAGTTTACATTATTTAAATTCAAAAATCCTTTGAATAATCATTAGTTAGTTCAGAAAGTCTGTGAAACTTATCAGTGTATTGGTCGTTTTCTGTAAATTAGGGAGACATAGGTGATGAAGCTCTACCAATTTGGTGGAGGCTAAGATGTTATTGTATGAACAGTGATATTGTTGTTTTGTTGATTTTGTGGTATGTATATTACCTGTAATTCTTAGCTTAATCACATTACTAGAGTATTCTTTTAGAGGGTAAGTGTGGGTTGGGTAAATTTGGGTAAGGTTTGGTTGGGAAAGTTTTCGGAGAACATGGAACATTTTGAAAAATTTATAAAACGTATGACATTACACATTATCCAAATTATCCAACCCTTTCCAAAATTTCCTATATTGTCCCAAAACTGTCCCTACCAAACTTTACCTAGCCTACCCTTACCGTCTAAAGGAACACTGTGCCAAGGTCATGAATATGAAGAAGAGCAATTGGAGATTGCCTTTCATATGGGTTTATTTGTGAAACCTATATGGTGGGATGTATTCTTTCATAGTGCCCATGTATGGGTGGGGTCGGGAGCTGTTGTCAGGATTTGGAATAGGGTATATGGCTAGCATTTAGTATCGTGTTCAGTATAATGTGATGATCTGCTGTTGATGCTTCCCTACTTGTTATAATGGTGTTTTCAAGTTCTTATATTTAGCTAAAATATACCTCTTTCTGATGGCAGCTGGTGCATCAACAACATCTACTCTACTCAAGTCATGCTTTTCATGTGGAGAAGATCCAAGCCAAGTACAAGAAGGTATTAGTCTAATCGGGTCATAATTATTTGCTCTTTTCACCACTTTGTTGTTCATGCATCCTCCAATGTATTGGATGCTATATTCTCTCTTCTCCTTTCTTTTTTTTTTTCTTTTTTTTTTTTTGAGGAAACTCTCTTCTCCTTTCTATATGCTATATTGTGGTTTTCATTGAGCAATTTGACCATTTCTTACTAATATGTGGACTGGTCTCACATTCCTTATCTCTTTCCTTTTTCCCTTTCTAAGTAAACCCTATTTTTTTTTTTTTTTTAATATTTGGGGGTCGGGTTGAGGGGAGTCTATGTGTAGTTAGGGTGAGTGAAACTACATACTTTTGGCGATTATCTTCATATTAATAGATGGGGGAAGCCTTCTTAGGAATCCTTGTTGCAACTATTTTCGAGAGCACCCCTTTCTTATTGTCTTCCCTTTTTTTTCCTGATTGCTTTATGTTCATTTATAAACTAATTTCTGAGTACTTTGTGGACCCTCCCTCTTATGTTTCAATAAATGGAAGAATATCCCTTGCAAAAATAGAGGTTATAAAAAGTTTTTGCGTGGACCTGAGCTTAGTCCCTCATCTGTTGTATCTTTATTTTTATAGATGAACTGGTGGTTACTGAATGATAATTTAGGATGTTCGGGAGTAACTGTGGGTTGCATAATTATCTGCCATACCATATCCATAGGATTACTCATGTAAAATTATTTGGATAACCTTGTAGAAAGATCCTTGAACAATAGATTATTAAATGAAAATTACCATGATAATGTTGCCATCAGTTTTGGATTTTTGCTGGCTTTTAAGAAGTACCCTCTGGTGAAAAAGGGATTTTTTTTTTTTTGTAGATTCTCTGCTGGTTTTGCTTCAAGATGAGTGAGTGAATGGTGCAGTTTGGTTTAGGTCGAGTACATGTATGTTTAATTCATACTACCCATGGACTTAACTCTAGTTGACGTCATTTGGCAGACCAATGCTATGCTTCTAGTGAATAATGGATAAGTATTTGCTATACAGATAATCAGTGTTTAGTATTCTAGCTAGGTTTTGGGATCAAAATTCTATTTGTAAGTTCTATTTAATATCCAAATATAACAGAATGTAGTCAACATGTCATGTGTGATGTGTCTCTTAGAATTTTGAGTATATCCGTAGTTATGCTGTGGAGCTGAGATATTCTGGAATCCTTGTTTGTATTGTATAACAAATCTGTTGGGAAATGCCTATGCATTCCATGGCATCTCTCCGGCATGGTATTCCAAATATGTCTCCTCTTTTTCCCTTGGTTTCATTGCTTCTTGTTTTTGGCTCCTAGATTCCTGGAACTTGCTTGGCTCTCAATTTCGTTGCAGCTGGTCCTGGTACTGGCCTCCTAGAGCAGGCTGTTTGAAACTAAATGAATTTTGCTTATGTTCTTGGACTGAGTTTCTAGAACTACCTAAAACTGCCTTCTTGAGCTCATGTATGACAAGATTTGGTCACCCTTGAGGAGCTACCGTCCCAATCTCCTGGTTTGCTCTGCGGGGTGAGATGAGAGTGGGGTGTGAAGGTGGACGACATAAGATTTGGGTTATGGGGATTATGAGATTTCCTTAGCCCGTAATATTGGATGGCCGAATGGAGTCAATGCACTGTGTTTCATTCTCATCCAGACGCCAAACTGCAAGCTTGATCAACCCTAAGTGAGGCCCATGAGGTCTATCAGCACTTCCTAAATGTGTCTGATGTGATACTTCAGAGCAGAAATGTACAAGTAGTTTGGTTTTGATATTTCAGAGCTTGCTTTTTCACTTTTCTATAAGCTTGTGGTGCATGATGCTCATTTTCCTGACTAGATTTAGCAGTTTTTTTCTTTTGAACTGATCCCGGATTCAATGCATCTTGTGGAATGATGGAGCATGTATGTATTTTCTCAGCAGAGCCTGCTCAACCCTCGGTGAAGTACTTGACATGGCATCGGACAACATCATCGCGTTCCTCGTCCTCAAGGAATCCCCTTGGTCCAAACGCAAGAGACGATGCTGACGACCTTACAAATGATATATTTGAGAGCTTCTGCATGAATTCTGGCAGCCATGCGTCAACTTTAGACAGGCTGTTTGCATGGGAGAGAAAGCTCTATGATGAAGTTAAGGTAATATACATTTCAAGGCTGTGTTTGCTGGAGTCTGTCATGTTTTGTGTTAGTTTTGGGATCCTTTTCACCTTGATATGTGCCAATCATTATGCTACTCGTGCGCTATGCGTGATTTCGCCCCTTACACTATGCTGTGGTTGCTAAGGTTAGAGAGGTGCTGACTGCTATTTGTGAGCTAAGTGTCGACATGAACAACCACATTTGAAAAGATACTGGTCGTATTGTACCTTTGTGGCCCCTCTCCAGATAGCGTAAAAAGACTGGCTGACAATTATTCAGATTCCGGTGAAGAACTTGATGTCTACTTGGGCTGCTATTTGCTGTTGGATGAACCATTCCTTGTAAAATCTAATGTCTAATTCAGAAAACAAAGCCATTTTGTGGTTCAATCTTAGGCAAAAGGTAATGTGTAAATATTCACTGGTTAGGTTAAGAAACATCGAAGTGCGGTCATTGAACATGGGAGAACAAGACAAGGTAAAACAACAAAATAGAGATGAAGAAAAACAAGACCTACTGTTTTGTCTTTTGAGTTAACTGAAACACCCAGGAATGAAGTGGACGATATGAACTTTATCATCCAATTAAAACTCAGAGTGCTTGTGAGCACTCTCTAAGTCTAAGTTTAATCATTCAGTGCTTCAGGAAAACAGATCAGATCACTTTTATTTGTAGCCTTGGATTGCAAGCTTAATCTCTGTCTGCACTCTTCCTTTACTTCAGCTCCTTGAACTTGATCGATATTATACTTATAAGCGTAATGTTTAGGTGGCCTGTGTACAGATTGCAAATATTTTATGAAACCCTGTGAAGTTGCAAATCATGCAACATGTAGGCTCATAGCTCATGCATGGTGAATTTCTGTTTTAGATGTTTGTGTCATCTATTTGTTTCCTTCATTTCTTGATGTTTTCAGTGTGCAGGACTCCTTACCGTTCTTAAAACATTAAAAAAAAATCACAGGAATAAGAAAATAAAACCCGGAGCATGTGCTCTATATAGGGATGAATGAACAATTACGCTACTGAGAGTGAACAACATGTGGGTATGAGTGAACAATTATATTATTGAGAGTGAACAATTACCATATTTGGAGCACGTGCTCCAAGAGCATATAATAAATTGCAAGAAAACTTTATATTATAGACCAGGGACAAGGGGTAAGTACCAAACTACCCATGACGAGCAAGGCTATCAACCCTACAATTTCAAACACATGGGAAATTTTTGCTTCCAAGGTTTTGATCTTGGTACTGAGCTTGAAAGAAAGGTTGACTATGATTTATTCTTCTAACATTGCTATCAACTATGAACTTCTTGGACAAATATACAAAAACTAGTCTTAAATGTGTAAACTATGATTTATTCCTCTGAACTTTCCATCAATGATTGTCCATGAACACCGAAATGACCCTTAAATATGATGGATAGCTATGTGTTTTGAGGAAAAGATGGACAAACGCGTTTTACTTTCTGTAGATGCTTAGAGGGAGGGATGGATTAAAGTGTGAAAATCTATTGAGTCTCCCTGAACCTCATCTGGAGGATTGAGAATAAAAGGGGCAAACTGTTAGTGTTATGTTTGGTGCTTTGTGCTCTCTCTGTCTTTTTTTCTTTTTTTTTTTCTGTCTTCCAACATGGTGATTACTTCTTAGATTAGTGATACGAAAATTAATACTTCATAATCTCATTAATTATTTGGAATGCATCGTAAATTCCAGGCTAGCCAGTTGGTCAGAAGAGATTATGACTTGAAATGTAAGCTCTTGAGACAACTAGAGTCACACTGTGAAAGTCAAAACAAGATTGACAAGACTCGTGCCATTGTCAAAGACTTACACTCCAGGATTCGAGTTGCAATTCACCGAATTGATTCTATATCAAGGAAAATTGAGGAGTTGCGAGACAAAGAGCTGCAGCCCCAGCTTGAAGAATTGATTGAAGGGTGTGTATTTACTGCTGATTTTGTTAGTTATGCGGTGATACCTGTTGAATAGATTCTCTTGCTAAATGATCTTAGCATCTTTCTTCCAACTTCAACATTATTTCAAAATTAATAGAGTTGAATTACTAGTCTTTTTCTATCAAGGAAGACGTTTATGATTTTCAATTAGAGTAGAAGGAGCACTACTATGCCAAAGCATTTGGGTTTCCGTGCCAAGAATAGCCTGCGGTTGTGCTGATAGAACTAAGATTTCTATTCATAACCCCCCCCCCCCAAAACACACACGCACACACACACATGGAAAACAACAAATAAAAAAGCCCTAAAAAAGAGTAAGCTTGAATGATACAAGCTTCATGTCAAGTTGAAGTAGACGAGACTGGTTTGGGTGTTTTGAAAGGTGCTTCCCAAACTGCTCATCTGTCTTGCTACATGCTTCTCATTTGTGATTGCATTTTGGCAGATTGAAGCGAATGTGGGAGGTGATGTTCGAATGCCACAAGCTACAAGTTCACATAATCACCATTGCATTCAACAACGGCAGCACCAAGTTGTCCCTTCAATCAGAATCCCATCGACATGCAGCTACTGATCTTGAAGATGTTCTCTTCAATCTATGCTCAAGTTTCACGAAATGGATCAACGCTCTAAGGACGTACGTGGAAGCCATCCACGGGTGGATCCACAAATGCGTGTTCATGGAGGAGAAGTCGACAAAGAAGAAGAGGTTCAACCCCCCAGCCACCCGAGAACAGAAGCTGCGGACGTCAGGCCCACCCATATACACTACCTGCGGGGTCTGGCTCGACTCCCTCAAAGAGCTACCCATCAAGGAAGTCTCAGACATTATCAAGGGCCTAGCAGTCGAGGTGTCACGGTTCGTGCCGCCCCAGGAGAAAACTCATGGGAAGAAGAATCCCCGGGATGTGGCAGATCCAGCCCTTGAAATGCTCAATCCCCATCATGATCATGCCTTTGATGACTGGAACACCAGTTACGATCGATTCAGATCTGCTTTGGTTATCTTTCTCACTGAGATGAGTAACTTTGCTGAGCATTCCGTGAAAATGTACACACAGCTCCAGACGAACATTGCAGAAGCTAAAAGACAGTTTGAGCACCGGATGTCGCAGCCGTAGTTTGCTGGGGGGCAGATTTTGCTGGATATACTTGAGAATATTTGTTATATTGCATGGAATAGAAATTTGAAAAAGGATTTGGGTTAATGTACAGAGACGGAGAATAAGTATGAGTATAATTTAGCGCCGTTAAATTGCTAGAAATAACGTGTCATTTATTATTTGTAGTTGGGAAGCAACCAAGTAATGTATATCCTTGTCATAGCGCTTGAAACAGCAATTGAAGTGTTGATATCCTTTTTTAGTATTGCGAGTGTCTTCCAAATTCAATCCATGCAAATTCCTCCATTATTTCTGTCCTACATAGTACAGAATGTGAGAACGGTCGTGTTGTCGGACTTAAAGTGCCAATATTCGAATAGCCAAGATAAAGGCGATAGCTAAGTTACAGTAAAACTGTTAGTGTCATATGTTGCCTAAATTACTCTAAGATCTGAATGAATCTTTGCTGAACACACCTTATATGTCTTAAGTAACACTATTATTTTATTACCTTGCTCATATATTACGTACAATTAATCATTATAGAGCCTGCAGAGCATAAGCGGTTCTATGGTGTAGTGGTTAGCACTCTGGATTTTGAATCCAGCGACCTGGGTTCGACTCCTGGTTGGACCTTTAAATTTTTCATCTTGCATGGACGGCTTTCACTTTTAAAAGAAAGGTTTGTCGCCAGTTTCCACACAATTGCGAAAAACAGAAAAAGAAACGTCGCCTGAGATATTCGAACTCTCGCTGGGAAACCCCATGTACTTAGCAGGCACACGCCTTAACCACTCGGCCAAAGCAACTTTGTTGTTAATCTCTCTCTTTGATTTATATAAGTAATGAGTATTAGTAATAAACTTCAAGATAATTAAACATCATTGTGCCAAACAGTGAGTTTTGATCTTTAAGATAAGTCTGTGCTCAGATTTTCAACATTATCACAAAGGCAAATGCGCTTAAACTTTATTCATGTAAATATTAATTTGGGTCAATTTTGTATGTAAACCAAAATAATTAACATGAACCATGTATTAGTAATTGTATCCAGAAAACTCAGACACGTCATCAAGGAAAGATGATTATTATAAAGCAATATCCTAATTTGGAAAATGCTGGGTACTGGGTAGCAATCACCATATCAATATCATAACCTTATCAACAAGACACCAATAAGCTTGTCATCAACATTATCAAATCAACTGTTATACAGAAAATGTTACTGAAATGATCAAAAGCATCCTCGCTGCTGCTCCTCTTCAGTGTAAAAGAAAATAAATGAGCTGAGTTAGCCTTTCTGAAAATTTATGTACAAAATCATAGCAGATTTTCTCCATAACAAAGAGATGGGCTTTATATAAACTGTTGAATCATTTCTCTCACTTCATTCACCACTGACCAAGCTTTCTGCCCCCCGATTACCTCCGCTTTCATCTCTCCATCTTCCCACAACTGCGTACAAACAAAGGCAAACAATCTTCACATTTCAATGAATTCCTTCCCAGTATTATGTAGTGGGTTCAGCAATGGAAACACACGGTAATATATTTATAAAAATTAAAAAAAAAGTAGCTGCCTGCAGTAATCAGTTGAGCAAATTCACCTGAATCGCGGGCATTTTCTGTTGAACAAAGCAAACATAAAACAGAAAACGGATCAGTCTTTTATGTTATTATGCAAGAATGGACCAAGGAAATAACCTTAAGGGCCCATAAATTGACAGAAAGTAACCAAGTTTGTCTGTTTATCTCTATACATACTGAAATATTTCCGCGCTTGACAAGAGATTGGGGCACATTGTTCACGTCCACATAGTAAAATTTGATCCTTCAATTTGAATGCATCCAACTTCATTAAGCAGTGTGAGTAGAAAAAGGGTAGGATAAGGAATGGAAAATTCACAACAGATGACACAAATTTATGAGTCAATCATAATAGTACAAGAAGATAGCCAAGGAGTTGTCAAAGTTAATTCATGTTTAGCAGCATTCAAAGTCCCAATATGAGGAAAAACAAATGAAGTCACTGGATTTCAGCTGTAGAATACAAGCAGTAATGTCTATATATATGCAGTATGAGAAATGTGGAAAGCAACCGTGTTTTCCGAAGATACAAATCGTAGCTTGGTGTGGTATAAGAAATGCCAAAAGCAATGGTATTTTCCCTTCAAAATGCAAATCGTCAGAGGAACTTGGTGATCGTTACATCATCCATTTCACCAGACACCGTATCTAGTGAGCAACTCCCTGAGGCCAAGGAACTAAAGGGCTTATAGTTGCTCTTTTTGAGAGTTGCCCTCTAATCATCGAGTTTCAGATTAAGCAGATCTTTAAGAGTAGTAAGCATATTAGACTTTATTAGTTCTGATACAGATGATTTCGGTGGTTTAGTTATACAAATCTGAGTTATATCCACATGCACCTGAGATCATATAGACTAAAGTGAAAACTCTAATGCCTAAGTGGTCTATCCTGAAAACAACCACCCTACATATTCCATTTCTATTTGAAAGCGACAGACAGCTATGCCATCCTCTTTATAAGATTGAGATGTCAGTAATTGATTTCCTAGAATAATCAATGAGACGCCCTAGTTAGAGGATCACTTGCAAGGGTAAGGCTGTATACATATAGCCATGCTCATCAAAGGAATCAAGATAAGGTACATTGTGCCATTGTGGTATATGGTAAGTCTATTACTAGCTGGGCTCAAGACTCGAGACTCGAGAGAGTGAGGATGACATATAATGGATATCTATGTACAACACCTGTCTCCTAAAATTGGCTAACAGCTAAAGCAGATTTCTATACTCAAAGTGAGACTGATTGAAGGAGTTGGATTAGTAGATAGGTAATCAATGATTTGGGAAAGAAAACTGATATTAGAAGATCAAGGGTTTTAAAAGAAGGTGCCTCTCTTTTTGAAGTTTCAGAAAACTAGTTGTTACAAAAAGAATTAACAGGCCGCAGAAGCATTACAGTTCGCTAGATGTCACAATTTACTCCCCGTATTTGATGTTCTTCCATAATACAGTATTGTTGAAGATAAGTAGTCTAATTCTTTGTGACAGGCAATACAAAGCTGAAGTCTTAATGAGTGACTTCCTGGCTTGTACATTGCAAAGCTTCAATACCAAGAACAAAATATTCATATATATACATAACCATGGGGTCAAGACTCAAGACTCAAGACCTATAAGCTTACATAATGTCTATCTGCACACACTCTATATATACATACACACATCAAGCTCAAGATATTGGTTACAGTAAGCAAAATGAACAATAATCATCAAAAATTGTATCATTGTATGTATGGAACATGCAATTTTACAGCCATGTATGACAGAATGACACTTTCAATTCCCCACTTTCATAATCTAATTATCAAACCATCAGTTAGTTTTAGCTCACAATGAAACAAATCAGAGAGATGGCATTTAGCATAGACAAAACACAATAAATTGCAGTAATGGCTGTATTTACAGACCAGAAGTAAGCATCAAAAGATTGCTCCTTATATGTGTAGGATAAACATGCACACAGTAAATTGGAAAACAGAACCAGCAGTTACTAGTACAAAAACAAAAGGAACATCATGTTGATACAAAAATAGAGTTGGGTAGCAGTTCAAATTGTAAATTGAGCCATTGAGTCAATTCAATGTACATTAAGGAGGGTGTCCCATTTTTTTGTTTTGGTTTAGCACATTGCTGTCCTTTTTCCATCAATCAATAACAAAAAAAAGAGGGGATGTAGAGGACTTTTACTTGGTGTCATATTCAGCAGCCAGTTTCTCCAGTTTGGGCTTAAGATAAATGCATTTCCTGCACCAATTGGCCATCCTAACCAAGACACAGAAACAAAACCCATTAGCAACTGTGACACATTAACGTTTCAAGCTGCAAACAAAACTATTCCCATGCAAACCCATCCAAATGTTCTAATGCACAGACACCATCAAATCAACTCAACAATTTAACCAACATTACTTAAAATAAAACATTACCCACATCATCTAAGAGCCAGAAAAATGTAGCTTTTACAGAAAATAGAACTAGACAGTCCCAAGAAGAAAAAAGGTACCAATCAATGATGATGGGTTGTTTGCGTTGACGAGCCTGCTCTAAAACAAGGTTGAGCTGATCACAGTTGTCGATTGATTCCATCTCCAACGAGTTGGGTCTTGACAAATTAGGGGATAAAGCATGAACCCTAATCTCTCTTCTCTTCAACAATCTACAATCTAGATTGCTCTTTCTGGGTTCTAAGCCATACCCAGAAGATTTTAGCAGCAAAAAGCAAGACCCATTACTCGATATTTGATGTTGGTGATAGTCTCGCTGAGAAACATCTTTGCAGACGAATTGACAATTTGGCGCTAAAGCTGACATATTAGTATTACACTGTCCCTGAATCCTGTAAGAATTTGTCGAAAATGTTTAGGATGATGATGGTGTTTGGATTGAATTAGAGGGCGGAACGGTCAATGGGTTCAAAGAATTTAGTCGCCGGTGATGAAAAATTAGGATCTTTGGGGAGTTTGGTGGGTTGTTGGCATCTCGAGGAGATATTTTTTTGTTCCCAGTTGGCGTTTCCTTTTTGTGAAAAAGGTAATCGGAACAAAAACAACTTTAATTTTTATGTTTCTACTGCACATGAATTATATTTAAGTAAAATCACACATTAATTGTTAAAAACATTATATTGTTTTAACCATATATGCAATAATTGTAAAGTACTTTTACTAATCTTATAATATTCTCACATAATGATTTTAGTAAAGTACAAAGCTTAAAGTAATGTAGTAGTAAATATGTGTAATCAAACATAATTAACCTTTGTAACTACTTTTACTAATCTTATAATATTCTCACAAGATACAATGCCTAAATATTACAATACCAAACACTTCAATCATAATTTTGATGACAACGTTTGATCCTTTGAATGGCAAAAAATGAACAAAAAGCTTCTAATCATGATAAATAATTAAATCAAATTAATATCAAAATAACATAGATAATTTTACTTTGGAACTTAAGAAGAAGCATGTGGCCAATATGAGGAAGTGTTTATGGGATAATGAAAAGAAAGCATGGCCATATCTAAATAAATGTTCAATTAAGCGAATTAAAGACATTAAAAATCACTAATTTTCAAAGTGAATATTCTTATGTTAAAAATAGCATGATTTTTTTATAACAAAGAATAGCATAATCTTAATGTATGTTTATTAATATTGAAATAATTTTGAAGGATAGAAAAGAATTCTAACAAACTTCTCTATTATTTTGTATTATCATTTTATTTGGAATACCTATCCATGCAATTTACATAATATACATAACATACAACTTAATATTCGTATTGCTGACAATTGAAACATGATTTCCCACCTCGATAACTTTCAAATAATATTTATGTAGTAGACATTAATTTACTGTTGATTTCACTAACTTTATACAATGAACTTATAAAATTTGAATACTCTGTGCATTTTAGCGAGATCATTATATTAATGTGGTACTAACTTCATTCCTTAATATTTGTAACTTTTGATTATTTATGACCTCTAACACAAAACTTTGATCATTAATTTCTACAAATATATTTTCAAAAAAATTATAAAATAACATCTTTTAAAAGTATTTTTAGTAATTTCACATGATACATCTATAATCTATATTTTGATAAATTTACAGTTGAATATCGTGACAACTGACCGTACAATTTTCAAAGTGATGAACACCAATGAATGAACAGATTATTGAGTTAGTAATATTATTGATTTCACTTAATTTTTTTCATTGATCATTATGTCTTAGACATGCATGGCAATTATGGAAAGTAAATGTTAAAAATTTATTATATATCACGACAAATTTATTTTATACCATCTTTTTTTTATTATGATTACTTTTTGTATAATTCATTTCTTCAAAGTTTGATTCTAAATACAATATTATGGATAGTATTTTTAAAATATTTAAATAGTGATAAAACTAAAATTAAGGAAATTATATTAAAACTTTATCTTTTTTTATGTTAGGATCATTTCCAGAATATCTAAATGGTATTTATACATATGTAGTAATAGATAAAAAAAACGTATTGGATGATGATTAAAAAAAGTGTTAGTCGGTGGTGTGAAAGTGATGACAATAATCAGAAAAAAAAATCAATTAGAATGTATCATTACTGTTAATAGTACAGTTAAAAATCAAATCATAACGAAAGGAGGTCAATAATCTTTTTTGAAATTATTTCGGTGACACTTACAAAGATATACCATATTAATAGACAAAAGGTCATAAAAAGACTTAATATCATCATATAGTGAAAAGTGTGGTTAAGGCAAAAACCTTGAAAATCCATATTGTTTTCATATGCATAGTTGTATAAAATAATAAACCATGAAACTCATTTCATACAAAAAATACATACCAATTTTAAGTGTTTAGAATTGTAAAGACCACTCGGAAGGAAGAGCAAATTTAAACTTAAAAATGCACATAAATTTTAACCATTAAAAGGTATTGAAGTATACGTTTGATGAACTTTTGTGATGATCATCTCTTTACTATGAAAATATGAAAATATAGCTATATAATAATTGTCTTAATTTTTGTGATGACCATCTCTTTGATTAATATGAAAATATATATAACTATATAATTGTCTGAACTATACATAACAAAAGCGTTCATTATTTTGTGCATGTTGAACCCAAAAAACTTTCATAATAAATTTGGAGAAAACAATGTGAAGATTTAATGATGAAAAATAAATTTACAATAAAATAAATAAATCCAAACAATTTAGAGCACTACATAAAAGAATTTTTCTTTTTCCATTCTAAAAGCACATAAGAGATTATGTTATACAATGTTATTTATCCATTTTCTAAATGAAATTTACTTTTACAGTACAAAATTTATTTATATTTTGTCGAATATGTAATATCTTTTGATTGAATTCTAAGCTTTTCCAGTACATATAATATGGTACCATTGAGAATGTTACCTTTGAATATTCAAAGCGATACAAACAATAGATTCTAAAATATTTAACCTGCAACAATATTTAAATATGACATTAGTATCTTCAGGTAGCAAACTCCAATACTCAATATATAATAAATGTAAAATGAACTTTGAACATATATGATATTGAAATATTACCTTCTCAAAAACGATACATAACTAAAATCTATTACCTGCGTCAAATTAAAATGCCATATTTCAAATTCCCTGCAAATGAAATGATGAAATGAACTATTTTCTCACTTCGCAAACATTGCTCACCTTTCTCAAATTTAAACGAAAAATACAGAGGAATAAAAAAAAAAGGATGAATTGTCCCGTGAGGCTAACAACGAACATGCATCTAAATACTATATATCAATATATATATATATATATTTAGAAAAGTGTTTGAAATATTGGAAAGTAAATAGAATTTAATATGATTTAAAGCATAATTAATGGAAGATTAATACGTCGGTTACATGCATGTGAGGTCAAAGGAATTGAAATGTAAGTACAATGCATCAAACGGCATATACCGTATGAATTTAAGGTTTTTCATGATTTGTTTCTTTTTTTTCTTTCTTTTGAGCACATATGTTTTCATAAAATTAGACTATGATTCCCCTATCAAAAAAAAAAAAAAAATAGAGTATGATTTCACTATAAAAAAAAAACAATTAGAGTACGATGGATTCTAGCTCTAGTTTCTTGATAGCTTTTATTACTTGGGGAAGAAATTGAAAAGGCACCTTGTAAATACTATTGCATTTACATTTTTTAAGGCTATTGATTGATTATTCAATTTTTTAATTTCCACTCTTATTATATTCTTAAATTTTATGTTATTATTTATATATACTTTACATATAGGATAAATTATTTTACTATTCATATCTACATACGTACATATAGATAGATAGATAGATAGATAGATAGATAGATAGATAGATAGATAGAAATAAAAATAATATTTTAGACATCCAACGTAGAATTGCATATTTTTCTACTATTTAATTAATTTTTATATTGAATAAATTATTTTGGTAAGTATTTATCTTATTAACAAAATATTTTGTATGATATATTTTTTGATAGTAACCATTCATATCTACATACGTACATATAGTTAAAGGTCATTGGATTTGTTTTTAGTTATATTTTTTAATTTTTAATTAGTTAATGGTATTTATTGTTGATAGTAACTCATCTTCTTAATGAATTTGTATAAATTAATTTTAATTAAAAATGAAAAATACCCAATATATAGTATTACAAAAATGCCCTCTTTAAAATTACATATTTCCATCGTTGCCCTTTGTATAGAATATATATATATATATATATATATATATATATATATATATATATATATATATATATATATATATATATTATATATATATACACTAGTTCTCGGACCCGTGCATTGCACGGGACGACAATAGATCACGCATATTATAGAAAATTTTTCTTAGAGCATGTAAAACTTGATGGTAAGTTCATAAGTGTATTTTTCTAATATTTTTTAAACTATACAAATTGTTGCCATAAAATCTATATCTATATATTATATTAAAATAAAATCATCTATTTTATCCAATTGCCACGTGTCAATAGAATGTTTACAAACCAACATTTACAAGCTTTCATCAATTTAAAAAAAAATCATCATATCAACGTCCAATTAAATAAATATCACAATTAATTATTATCATGAATCATGATGATGACCAAACGTCAATTTCCAATAGTATTTGCAGCTGTCATGAAATGCAAACGTAAATGTAAATAATTATATTGAATTAAATGTAAACGTAAATAATTACTGCCTCTGTCCCATTATATTTGTTAATTTATCTAACTTGAGAAGACTAATGTATATTAAGAATTGAAGTGAAAAGTTCATAATTTTTCCAAAATATCCCTGTTTTAATTGAAGATAACAATTATTGAAATTATAAAAAGTGAAAAATGAATTTATTAATTAGGGATAGAAAAATAATTACAGTTGTTAGATTTGTAAATAAAATAAATATTTTAGGACAAAAAAATTAGGTAAAAGAATAAATATTTTGGGATGGTAATATATTAAATTAAATGAGTTTCACAACTAATGGACCTTTCAATTTCCCACATATTCCAAAGTCTTCACTACACAAAACAGAAAATTGTGAAACTCAACATCAGTTACTCCAATAGTCAAATAGTATAAATGTAAATGTAAATAATTACATTAAATTAAATGCTATTCTGTTGTAGAGATTCCAAACGAACACAAGTTTTAAGTTTCTTTTAAATATCATTTTGACGGAAAGTAGGTAAATCCTTCATAATTAATACCATCAATTTGCAATAATCATTCTACACCATAGCTCAAAACGATTCCAAACTGTTATATATATAATGGTGAAACAATGATAAGTTGGTAGCATGTAAGTATTTATAATTGTCTAAATTCACTTTCATGTTCTATTTTCAATTTTAACTTCAAAATACAATTTTCATTCTAACCTAATTTTATTTTCAGGATCTCCTTCTATATTGTTCAGTTATCCGCAAGTATGCCAGTGCTATAATTGACTAATTTCTTTGTCTTATTCAACTTATAAGGTAATATATATTCTCATCTCTAAGATTGAAAGTTAAAATGAATTTAATATTTTCTGTGAGTTTTGACAATTTTGTTTTTTTATTCCCCTTCATCCAACTCTGAAAGCTTATTAGGGTTCTTGACTAATGATATAATTAGAGTCTAAGTAAATTGGTGTTCACAATGACAAAATACCTCATCATGATACCTAGCAATGACATATCAGAATAATATGTGTTAAACAAAGGGCTCCCATTAAAAGATTGCCAATTCTTGGAAATACTTTTGAGATATAATGAGAGATTTGATTGACAATCCTAACAGATTTTTTTGTCTCCAATTTTGTAGGTAATGCATACCTTCTACAGTTCTATTTATGAAAAGTTCTAGGGGGGAGCAAACATAAGCGAAACCACAAATATTGTGCAATGGTAATCATTTTAAGCATAATACCCTTCAAAGCATAAGCATAAACTCTCCAAGTTAAAATGAATATATAGATTTACAAAGCAATTCACCATTTTAGTTAGTCTGTCCTCTCTTTCTCCATTCGCAAACAACAATGGCAATCATGGTAGGAAGAGAAAATAAATATCAACATATATAATCTATTATCTATTATTATCTATTATCTACTCCCTCTGGGTTTTTTTAATTGTCGTCCCGTTTTTCATGCCATCAACTTTGATCGTTAATTTTTGGTATATATAATGATTCATCGTACAAAATTGATACCGTTAGATTCATACTAGAAAATACTTTTAGAAAAGTATAAAATTAAATTTTTTTGATAAAATATTACATGAAAAATTATTGAAGAAAGATACAGCTTGAAAAGCGTGAAAGTCAGTTATTTAGAAACGGAGGGAGTATTAATCTATATATTAAAACACAAGTTTCTAAGGAAAATTCAAACCTAAAAGAAATAATTTAGAAGCTTTGGTGAATTCCAAAGCAAATTCCAAACCTACATAATTTATTACTATATTGATAAATATAAATAATATTAATAAAAATGAAAAAGAAATACCTAAAGTCATACATAAGTTACCAATATTTAATGCGTACACAATTAGACATTTTAAATTTTTTCAAAAAAGAAAAAGAAATACATAAGGTAATAGATACTAAAGTAAAATTTTCATAAAAAATCTATACTATTGTTTCGTATTTTTTTTAATAACTATCTTAGAAGATAAAAATTACATTGAAACTATTATATATATTTTTAACAATAAAAAAATTAAAATTATATGTAACCTACCAGAAAAAGAATAAGAAATTGGAATAAGCATGGATTAAAAAGTTGAAAAGGAGGTTAAAAGCTACTAATATAAAATGAAAAATAATAAGAAAAAAATTTGTCATGTAGTTATTGTCATATCAATTTTGTCAAAAAACAAACATCCTTCTTACGAAGAAAAATAAAATTAAACCATTTACGCATAATCGTCATGATCATGAAATAAAGTCAACTCAAATGATAGTTTATTCCAAAAAAATAATATTTTTATGAGATTGGATTAATAATTATTATAAAATTACTCTAGAAAATAAATAGCATAAAGTTATTGAAAAACTACCCGTGCATTCGCACGGGATATCAGAGACTAGTTAAACTATATATTGTTGAAGATATTGCTTATATTACAATATGATGAATGTATAATTTTCTTATATCTTGAAAAAAATAAAAGATTTTGTAATTATGATTATAATATGTAAATATTTTTTTCTTTTTTGAAATATTAAGATCTCTCATAATCAAACATCTTAATTGAACCATATAATATGAAGCAAAATCTAAATTATGTTGTGGATTTTGAAAAATAACATTATTTATATTAATATCTAACACTAATTTATTTTTAATCAAATAATGTTGCAAAATAAATCGGTAGCCAATAAATATTATAACAACAAATATAATCAAAATATAAATCGTCTGTCAAAACATTACCATTAAATAATAATCCTTTTTCTTTTTTTTTTGATAGGGAAATATATCCCATTTCTTAGAGTATAAACACATTCATTTTTTTAGTAGAAGAAACATAGATGTTATTTGTAGTTGTATTCAAGTAAAATGAAAATAATTAGCCAAATTAAACATAAATATTTGACCAATTGAGAAATTATTAGGTCAATGATTTTAAATAAATAAGGCTAAAATAATAATTATAATTTTTAAAATATTCTTGTAATCTAAATGATATAATAATTAATAAAATAAGCTTGGCCAATAGTGCATAATAATTGTTAATAATTCAATATAGAAGTTTCAACTCAAAAATATTCTTGTAACAGAAACTGCTATAAGCCTATAAAGAATGTAATAAAAACTTAGGTTACCCATATTGACTAATTATAATTGAATATAGTATTTTCAACCCTACTTTAATTAAGTTATAATTCACAATTTAGCTTTAAAACACTCCTTCAGTGCAACAATATATGTATATATACTTTGAAGAATTAGAATATCTAACATATTTATGTTATGTTTTTCATATAAGAAATTATATGAGCAAAATTAATGAATTATCCTATAAATTTTGAAAGATATAGAAAACATTAAAAATGAAAAATTGTACAACTAACAATAATAATAAAAAAATAAAAATAGTACACAAAATTAACCTAAAAAAGAAAGAAAGAAGAGGAGTGCGAGGTATACATTTGTATTTGTTGATTTGCTCATTAGTGAATATGAATAAAAAATATGTAGCCCCTTTTTTAGTAGTTGATCAATGGTATAATCATAGTGTATGTTGTACATATTTAGCTATATTTTAATTATACATTTAAAAGAAACTAATTAATAGATAAAGTAATTAACATCACAAAAAGAGTTCAAGCTGTGAAAAACTAACATTAAAATATATGCAGTGTTCTTAAGAGACAAACCGTCATTGCTGAAACATATTAATATGTCTAGTATACTTTTCAAAACAATAAATTATGTTTCTCATTATAAGTTGCCCTAATATTTAGACCTATGTTATACGGGACAAAAATAAACCACATTTACAATATATTGTTGAAAAGTTTGTTTTTCTTACATACAAACATATTATCTATATATTTTTCTAATATCTTAACAATAATATTAAAATATTGAACCAATATTCGATAAATATTGAACTAATATTCTACACATAAAGATTCTTAACAATTACTTTATTAATATAATAAATTTATTAATTTAAAACAACATTGCCATAAAGACATTTGTAGTTTCATATAATCACATATCACTCTCCCATAAAATGATTTGAAGCTTCATTTTTTATAGGATTGAAACATTTATTTCAAACATACTTTATGTTGATTTTTTTTAAAGCTTTCCTTAAGTATGTTTAGATACTTCCATACAAAATATATAGTACAATGATATAAGAAATCACTCTTAAACTATTGCTAAATTTGTCATTTGTTAACTTCATAATATGATAATTCTAAAATTATTGAGCATATCGTTATCCCTAATTCTTCCAATAATATTAGTTGGAAATTTTAATTGCAATCAAAAAAATTACGTTTATCTCTTAGTACGTATGCTTCAAATACAATCACAATAGTATGTGTAAAATAAGAGAAAGTTACAGACTATGCAACTTAAAAATATAATAATGAGAAAAGTATAACCCAGTAGAATATAGAAGAATAAAATATAGAAAGAAATGGTAAAATACATATCATAATTTGACAAAAAAATGAAGGCATAAAATTTAAATATAAATATAATAATGATACAGACAACAACTAATAAAAATGAATATCTAGCATAGCTAATAACAATAAAAAAAAAGTAATGAGAAATAACGCATAAAATCAAATCAAAGAAAAAATAAACCGAGGAAATGGTGAGACTTGAGAGACATACCTTCATATTTCCTTTTCTTTGTAGTCCACCTATTTATAGTTGATTTGTTAACATGCAATTAATGTAATTAATTGTTTACTCATGAGTTATAACCATTGATTTACTTATTATTATTGATGATCATTAATCAATATGTATCTTATTTTTCTTTTATTATTTCAATAATTAATTTTCAATTTAAAATGTAACATACTCCGTATGTTAATACTAATAATATATATTATTAATCTTTTAATTTGTGCTTTTAATCCTATGTACATACATACATGTGTACTATTATTATTTTTGCATGAAAGATGTAAAAGGCAACATAAATAATTAAGATATTAAAAAACATTTTCCATTTAGGTGTCTGAAATGGTATTAAAGCAAGAAATGAGTCAATTATACATACAATCTTACTATGGTTTTTATAGTGACTGTTTTGCATGAATTATCTAATTATTTAATTTTAAAATGATCAAGTATACTAATTGCTAATAATGTCTTACGCAAGCCATTATATTCAATCACTATAAACGGCTCATTTATTATCCTATATATTAACCATTCGAGTAACCCCTAGTCAACAATTATAATTCTTTTTTTTTTTAAAAAAAATTTCCATTTTATTTTAGAGGTTGTTTATTTTTTTTTTGGGTAAGATAATTAAATACAATTCATGTTAATTTTATTGTTTTTAATATGTACATGCTTGTAACTGATGATTTCATAAATGTAGGCACGATGCATTTTATTCTTCTAAGCTATATATGCAATTTATATTTCTGTATTTAAAATATTATTGTCAATTTTATCTCTCTCTATATATATTTATATATTGTTTGAAATAGCCAATTATATTTTAAATATTGAATTAGTATGTAGCTTACATAAATTTTATAATAATATTTTTAATACCGATTATATAATAATAATAATAATAATAATAGAAGTCACAATAATATTTTAGATATAATGTTTTATGAACATGATAATAATATTTTAGATATACAACATAGAAGTGCATGTTATTTTAAAGTTTTGGTGTTTAAATAATATGTTTATGGTAGAAAAGGTGTTTAATATCTATTTTATTGATTTACAAATTATTTTATATAGAATTTAAATGGTCATGTTATGTATATATATTATTTTATTTTTATTTTTAGCTAGTTATAGTACTTTATTTAATGTTAGTAGTAACTCAAAGCATTCATTAATATATATGAAGAAATTTTGAATAAAAAGCAAAAAAAGTCATCAGAACTTTCCAAAAATGCCCTCCTTAAAGTAAACATATTACGATCCTTGCCCTATGTACCCAAATATATATATATATATATATATATATAGGGAATCGATATAATGAGAAGGGAGGAAAAGTGAGAATGGAAGCATGGGAAATCACTAGTTTAGTCTACTTAATTTTTAACGGACAAAAAATAAAATATTAAATAGTGCAAGGACTAATTTGTAAATTTAAAAAGTAAAACGTCCCCCGGAAATTATCACCACAAAAAGAAGGGTACTTCAAAATCATTTTTAAAATTAGGGGGACCTAATAATTATGGGAAATTGGAATTTAATAAACCAACCTTTGGGGTCCTTTGAAATAACGAGTCAACCTTCGACATTAATTTACAACGAACCAACCTTGTCATGTTAATTTTTTCAGCGAACCGCCACCAAGCTTGAATCGTCGGAAATATATATGACATGGCGGTGGCGGATGCTTATGTGACAATTTTTAAGCAAAAAAAAAAAAGAAAAAAAATAGCCACACTTTTTTGCTGAGTTGGACTAAAATAATCAATAATTTTCAATTTTTTAAAATTCTAACTCAACACCCCTCCCTCTCTCCCATTCTCTCTTTACCTCTCCCCCTTTCACTCCAGCCGACCCCCACCCTCCCCACCCTCTCACTTTCTCTCTCAAACTCCACCCCACCATCACCCATTCACCCTCTTCTCCGCCGCCACCGCCGCCGCCGCCACCTGCGCCGCCACATATCAGAATCGAATTTCTTCTTTGTGCATCGCAGTTTTTCTGTGGCAAGTCCACCCTATCTACCCATTTCTTCTTTTGTTCAACCGAGATGAGTATCACAATTGGTAAACCCCTTTTCCTCTATCTATCGATTTGAATTCCGGGTTTTGGAGCAAGATTTAGTTTGGTTACGAAGTGGGAATTTGTGTGAAATTGTGAAGGCTCACGAAGCCTGCTGGTTGGTGAGAGGAGGGAGAGATACTTGGTGGTAGAGATGAGGTTGCTGGTGGCACAATCGGTAAACCCCTTTGTGCTTTGCCCACCAGCTGTTTGTGTTATTTTCTCAATGAAAATCTTGGGGTATCATTTGTGCTGAATGAATTGCTAATGAACTAACTATGCAAGTGGGTTCATTGTCAAAGCTCCTCTGGTTTTAGTATGGAAACTTTGTTGGGCTAATATCGTCTTGAAAGGTCCACACTTGCTATTACAAAATCATGTTCTGCTCATTGACTAGATGAACTTGATGAAGGGTTGAATTTTTAGGTTGGTTCGTTGTAAATTAATTTTCAAGGTTGGTTCGTTATTTCTAAGGACCCCAAAAGGTTGATTTATTAGAATCCAATTTTCCAATAATTATTTTCTTTTACTTGAAAGTTATTAATTGCATCTAGAACGAATAAAAATAGGGTAAATTGCTCTCTAGTGTTGGGCTTAAGAAGTTGCTTACAATGAAATGTTTTTTTTTACTCTCAAGTGTTGCCATCCATCAAACCCCTTTGACCAAATATTTTATTTTTGATTTAATTTTTAGAGATGATACAAACATTTGAAGTGCAGAACTGACATGAAAAGACGTCTAATCACAAAATTTAAATTAAATAGTTTTTACCAAAAACATCCAATGAGAATAAAAATTTGATAACATCTTTCTTCAACCGTCACTCCTCACTATTTTCTCTCTCTGTTCATTTCATCTCTCTCCCTCTTCTTCAACAATCTCTCTCTCCCTCTTTGCCAACAGAGCCACCACCTACACCACTGGCTGCCACTCCGACCGCATCACCAACATCGACCAACTCCCCTCTTCACCAGCATCGACCGCATCAACAATCTCTCTCTCCCTGATCTTCACCCATCGTTTCCCCCTTCCTCTACTCTCTGTGCGTCGACCAACTCCCCTCTGTCTGGGTATGTAAAAGTCTTGAGTTTTTGGTCAAATCTTTTGGGGGATTCTTTTATTTTGACATCTTATCAGAATCTCTTTCTGGGTTGTTTATCAAATTAGGGTTTCTTTAGGATTAATACCAAGTTCAAGCTTAGTGGGTATGTCCAAAAATTGAGTTATTGAACGAAACTTTTGATGCGTTTTGTTTATTTGCTAGTTTTTTCATTTGGGCATGTTGTGCTTTTGCTTGTTCTTGTCATTCATTCGGTTCCCACATTCAATTTTAGGGCTTGGTTAATTGGGGGATTCGAAAGTTTCAATTTTGGGGGGTTTTTCAGTGTTGATTGACTATAAAAGGTGACTCAGTCAACCGAAACCCTAGACTAATTTTTCTTGCCCTTGTTCTTGCTCTGCCCAATTACCCGAACAACAAAAGATCATGTTATGACCTTGACAGATCTCAATGCAACACTCCTTTCAAGAAAAGGAAACCATTTGAGCAAACCTCAGTAGTTACCCAAGACGGTGGCATTAGTTGCGAAAGTGTTTCTAACTCACCCGTGAAGAGTGGAGATGATCAGAAGAACGGTCCAGCTGAAAAGCTGCACGAAGGTTTGTTTTAGACATATTCCACATACATTAGTTCAACTGCTGATCTTTGTAGTGTGAAATTTGACTGAAACATTGAATTCCTTTTGCAGGGAGTGAGATTAGGGATGGCAATGGGGCGGAGAATCCCCGAACCTGCTGGAGCCCCTCCCCGCTTTGGGGAAAAATCCTCACCCCTATTGGGGATGGGGACGGGGATGGGGACGGGGACGGGGACGATTTTTCAAAATCCGCTCGGGGACGGGGCGGGGTTGGGACAAAATTTTCCCCATCCTCGTCCCCATTCCCCCCCTGATAACCCTATATTTTATAGGGTTATTTGAGTGTTTAATACATGAATTTCAGGTCTGTTTGTGATCGAACACGACATTTTATATCCCAAATTCGTGTATATTTCACTTGGTCTGGAGATTGGTGTAATTTTGTAGGTTTGTGAATGGAATTACATGAAGTCATGAACATAAAGAAATAGGAGGAGAAGCTGAAAGATGGGGAGACAAAGCAAAGAGCAAGGAAAAACAAGAAAATATGCTTGCCAAGACAGGCGCTGGCAACGCGTTGGGACGCGTTGGTAGCGCCACAAACAGAAGGTTTAGGGGCATTGAAGTTCAGGCCTTGGCGGCAATACTGGTTGTTACGCCACTCCTTGTTCTCCAAGGCATGTCTCGCGCTGGTAGCGCGTAGGTTGTTACGCACAGCTTGGAGAGCAAGGCACCTACTTCTATAAAAGAAACAGGAGCAACGGGAGATTGGGATACCATATCATAGCATACACTACATCTATTATTATTATTATTATTATTATTAGTTCTCAAAAACAATTTTTAGTTTAGGGGAAACTCGATGTTGTTCATTTGACCCTTTGTTTTGATTTTGGTATGAAATAGTTTGTCAATTTCGTTCTGTCTTCGTGTTTATATTGTTACAGTAATTGATTGGCCACCTGTTACTTGTGTCTAGACTCTTAGTTTCGGATCGAAAGGTTGCTTCTTTGAGTTGGATTGACGGAGATCGAATAGGTATAAAATTCGGTTAGATATAATGTATTTCATACCTAGGATCGTTTAAATAACCTGTTGTTAACTTTGACTAAATTAGATAGCCATGAAAATAGGTGTTTGATTTAGTCGGAGCAATTCACTCCGAATCGAAAGATTGTTGTGATAGATATTTGTTTGGTTATTGATCCCAAATTGGTACGAATTGCTAAATACCGAAGTCAGACCTTCGTTAGGTTAATTGGATAACTAGAGTAACTCCCCTAAACACCTTTATAATATTGAGAAAACCTTCATAAAAATATACTTGCTGTTTTGATTAGATAAATTTGCAGTTTAAATTAGATTATTTTGCAATTTAGTTCACTTCAGTTTGTTCGAATTAAAAATCCAACCCTTTTGATTAACCTAGCATCCTTTGTAGTGGGTTAGTTTAGTGCGTAAGCTAGAACAAGTCCTCGTGGGAATGACCTTGATATACTACATTGTACACCGTGCACTTGCGGCTTTCACCCCCCCCCCCGCCGGGGAAAATTCCTTGTCCCCATCCCCGAATTTCCGTCCCCGAAAATTTTAAAATTACCAAATAACCTTTTTCTAATTCAATATATATATTAATAGCAAGGATAAAGTAGTAATTTTCGAATTTTAAGTCAGAAACTCTAACCTAAACTTGCTTCCCTCCTCCATAATTCAATATACGTTGTATTTTCTAAAATTTTAAAATTACCAAATAACCTTTATTCTAATTCAATTTATGTTGTATTTTGAACAGGTTAAAAACCAGGTCCGCTTAAAATTTGGCTAGATTTTGGATAGTTTTAAAAAATCCCCGTTGGGGATGGGGAATCCGCGGGGATGGGGATGGGGCAAGAATCATTCCCTGAAGCGGGGATGGGAATGTGGATGGAATCGTGTTTTGGGAGCGGGGATGGGGACGGGGATATCCTCTTCAGCCTTTGGGAGCCAAAACTCTTGCAATTTGAGAAATCCAAATGGTACTATTTCTAGTGAAATCCAATGCTTATATCATACTCCTTTTTGAGAAGTTCTCAAATGTAATGTAATGTTATTCTCCTGCAGTGCGGCTCAGAGTTAAAGCGTTCAAAGTGACAGAGCTTTTCATCGAGCTCCCAGAGCTAGACTACAACTGTTGGTTCACTAAAGGTATAATCAACATCCTCTATTTTGAATTCTGAGTCTTTCTTCAACTTTTAGGGCAGATGGACACCTCTATTTTGAGAAGTTCTCAAATGTAATGTAATGTTCTTCCCCTGCAGTGCGGCTCAGCGTTAAAGCGTTCAAAGTCTCAGAGCTTTTCATCGAGCTCCCAGATACTACAATTGTAACAACCCGTATTCTTGAGACTCAATTTATTATGTTAATCTCAATTATTGTGTATAGTTCGAATTAAATAGCCGAAACTTAATTTATTTTCTAAGTGGTTATATTAACTCTGATAAGAATAATTTAATTTATGAAATCATAGTATTTATTAATTCTAATTTTTTCATACATAAATTATCAATCTTGCACAAGTTTCATATTTTATACGCAATAGTATTTATATACATATATCACTTCTACTAAGCATTTTCTTTTTACAAAATTAAATATATTCTATGCCTCCCTTTTCCCCCAAAAAATTACCAGGAGGTACCCAATATTTGGGGAAACTATTTTTCGGTACCCCAACTTTACAAACTCATTTTGAAGTACCCTTACTTTTTAAGTTAGTAATTATTTGGTGTTTTTTCGGTTATCAATTTTATTAAGTAACCGAAATACCCTTATTCTTCTTCTTTAAGGGTATTTCTTAAAAAATGGAAGATAAGGGTATTTCGGTCACTTAATCAAATTGATAACTAAAAAAACAACTCATAATTTCTAACCCAAAAAGTAAGAGTACCCTAAAATGAATTTTGAGAAGTTGGGATACCTGAAAAATATTTCACACAAAATTAGGATAACTCTATTAATTTTTTGTTTTTTCCCCAACAAAACATCAACAATTGCTCTCAGTGCCACCCATTCCCACCTTCTTCCTTTGCTTCTTCTTCTTCCTCAAGCTTCCAATGGAGTTCTAGAAGCCCGTCAAAAATTCATAGCCACGTTTCAGCAAGACTTCCAACCAAATGTACTTGTTGTTTGATAAAATTCATCAGATATCCCTATAAATAGAAACAACCTGAATTCTAACCCTCATCATCTTTCTCTTCGATCTCCAAACACCCCCTAATCTCCATTGCAGTCTGTTATTCATCACCACCAAGCACACCGTACTTACACCACCATAACCACCCTTCATTCCCGACAAGCAGCCCAGCCGTGCCCAACCTTCGACCCCCTTACAACCACGTGACCGCCACTTCTCAGCCACAAAAAACACCCTGGACGACCTCCAATTCGACCCCCATCATCCAACCACCGTAAACCACCCTTTTTTTTTCAAACACAAACACAAATCCAAACCCAAAATCTTCCATAACCAATCCCAAAAGATCGAGAACTAAATTCAAACCATACCAATAATTCATCAATCTCAATTTTACTTACCATCTCAGTCAATAGTGCGCTGGAAACCACCATTAACGCTGCCAAATCCATCCCGAACACACCAAAACACCCCTGTTTTTCGGCCTTTGTTCGGTCCCCTGTTTGGACCTCGGTCTGCGGGATCCCATCGCCGGTACTCCGGCCGTCGCCTCCACGAGCTCCGCCATCCGTGCCCTAGCAGACCACCACCTTGCTCAAAACCCCTTGCCTTGCTGTGCGTGAATTGGGAAACAAGAAAAGGGAGGTTCCCCTTCCCTTTTAATATTGTCCCAAGACAAAATACAAAAGCTTTTTTGCCACAAATAATCCGTACTGAAGGGCTTGTCACTGAGAATAATTCAGAGTGACTAAAATGACGGTCTGTACTTTTTCACTATTTACTCATAGCAGTCCAGAATCATTTTCCGGCACCGGAAAGCTGACGTGGCGACCATAAATTATGTTTATTCATACTTCAAAAAGGAAATTTTCGGTCGCCACGTCAGCTTCCGGTGCCAGAAATTGATTCTGGACTGGTACGAGAAAATAGTGAAAAAGTACAGACTGCTAGTGAACGAAAAGTCACTTTGGATTATTCACAGTCACAAGTCCCTCAGTATGGATTATTTATGGCCAAAAAACCCAAATATAAATTGGGCCTAAGTTTTCTTAGCATCCCATTTCTCTAGTTTAGGTAATTTCCAAATCCCAATCTATTTTTCTAAATTTATACTAATGACCTTTTTCATCATATTTATTATATTAATCTTACTATTTTATAATTTTAGACCAATCAGATTATTCAGACATAAAGGGGAGAATTACCGTTTATTGGTGAAAGTCAGGTATAATTCGATGACTGTACCTTCCAAAGTGGCGTTTAATTTTCATTAATTATTTTAAGTCATATATACAAATTATTTACGTCATTTTACTATGTTTTATCATTAATAGTAGACCCTTATCATCACTCCTGATACTGGAGTTTGGGTTAGTAACCGACCAGCTATGCGCATGGACAAGGACAGGATCCTAGAGTTACTCTACAAACATATCATATCATTAAGATTGGTTAAAACCAATCTAGGGTTCCACTCAGATAATAAATAAATAAATAAATAAATAAATAAATAAATAGTTTTAACATCTCCCCTTCTCTCTGTTTGCAAATAAAATGAATTTAAATGAACTCACATAAAATGTGTTATATTTTTGTGTTTTTACGCTACAGTGTCGATTATATTGAGCTCCGTCTCATTTTACATTATGTTTTTCTTGTTTTATTATTTTTGGTTTTAGGTACCAATGGAAAACTGAGAAGTGACAACTCAGACAGGACAGTTATCGCATAAACGTCTCTCTAGTATCCACTTAGTTGGCTCGGACTACAAGTGTCGCATTTTATGATTTTATGTTTTGTTCTAAGTTAGTTATTATATGTTTCATGACATTTTTACCTTTTAATAAATGTTAAAAGACCAACTTGTTGACTCTTTATTTTGTTAAATGGTTATGTTTTTATTTTAAAATCTACTTGTGCCTTATTTAACTTTTATGATATTCTACAAGTTTTTTAAGATCATTTTATTATTTATAGTCCTGTGTAATAATTAAAATGGTTACTTTTACTTTGATACTTTCACTATATATATTTTCAGTTGTTATTATTTGAAAAGAAATCCTGCCAGTTACTTTTATTAAGGGATTTTTATCGTATTTTATTTTATTTTTATTTTTGTTGAATACATGCATGTGACACTCATATAGAAAAAGCCTTGCTTTTTCCCTCTGGAAGAAGCGACAGTAACACACTCGACTTTTAAGCTTCCATTAAATCAAAATTAATTAAGATAAAATATGGGTAATACCCTGATTATAAGTCGGGGCTTTACAACAACTGTTGGTTCACTAAAGTTATAATCAACATCCTCTATTTTGAATTCTGAGTCTTTCTTCAACTTTTATGGCAGATGGATATCTCGTGAGCATGTTTCATTATGAATGCTAGTATACGTGGTTCTTCGTAACTGATTGATGAATTTTGTCGCAGAGGACTATTCTAGAGGCAGTTACATCTATACTGTGCGGAGGATTACATGTTGGGGTACTTCTTCATGGCAAGAAGATCCAAGATGACAACAGAACTCTACTCCAAACCGGTATATCCCAAAATGATGGTATGAATGCAGTTGAATTTATACTAGAACCCAACACTACGACGCAAACTCCTCCTTCAATACGCCACAAAGAACCTCCACCTGCTCCATTGCCATGCAATTCACCTAAATTTGTAAATAGGTACTCAGGCTGTAACTCTTCGACGCTTTTCCTAAGCATTTTTTCAAAACTAGTCTCTGATGCCAATGTCCAACTTACTGTTTCCTAGGAGGCCATATTATCACAAAAGACGAAGTGTTTCAACTTGAGACACCGAGTAAACCTACCACAACTGATTCTAATAGCCCTGCTGGAAGTTACGGGGACTTGGTTTTGTCCCTCGCCACTGATATGAAAGACAACAACGTCACTGATTCAAGGGCATTGGCGTTGGTTCATAAAGCAAATATGGAAGCTCTTGCTGTGATGCCTGTCAGTCAAAGACCTAAGCATTCTGAGATTGGGCAATGTCGCACTAGGTGACCTTTCTCTGTTTCAGAGGTTGAAGCTCTTGTTCAAGCAGTGGAGAAGCTCGGAACTGGAAGGTAAATTTACCCCCCCCCCCCCCAAAAAAAAAGACGTCAGAATATAAAATCATAATTGGATCTTTATTCGTTAGCTTAAGTTTTTGGTTGAGATGTGTAGGAGGAAAGGGAGTATGAGGTATAGAAAACAATGAAACTCGCTTGGATATATCGCTAAGATTCGTGGATTGTACTCACTTTCCTTAAGAACTATTTACTATACCGTAAATATTCAAAGGGATAAAGCTTAGCACTTGTAACACTCAAGAATAATAGTTTCTCTCTTGAATCACTCAAGTATAGCTGTAGTCTTGACAAGAATGAGATTGTGATTAGCTTAGAATGGTGTGTCTCAAATAGCTTGGAATGTCTCCTATTTATAGGAGACTTCCACCCTCTTAGGATACCCTAGTCAAAGGATAATCAAGGCACTTAAATGGAGGATCATATCCTTAATATGACCTTGACCAAGTCAAGTCATATAGCTGTTGGAATATCATCATAATCATGCTTAATTACAATATCAAACACTAATTACACGAAATCATATAGCCGTTAGCATTTACAACAGTTCAGGGTTCCAACACGGTCCGTGTTGGGTGCAACACGACCTCTGTTGTTCCAACACGACCCGTGTTGAGCCCAGGAATGTTTTCCTTGCTCTTTGGAAGCCAACACGACCCGTGTTGATTCCAGTTTCACCCGTGTTGATCATATTCTTGATGTTTCACTTATATATGATCCTTATACTTGTTATACATAATTCTTTAGGCTATATACTTATCTTATACTCTTGAAATATTTCCAACAATCCCCCGCTATTTCAAGAGTATGTAAAACCCTTGAAATAACTTTACTTAAGGAGCTTATATCCCCGCTATTTGAGATATACCTTAACTTATAATCACCAAAGAAACTCACAAAACTTATGCATAATGAAAAGTAGATTGCTCTTTGAACTTTTCATTTAGTGTATATGAGCCTAAATTGAATCCAAATCACAAAGTAGACAAAGCTTTGAACTTCGGATTTATATTGACCAACTATACTCATAACACACATACATCTTAATTCTTGAGTGTAAATAACTTGACACTATTATTCGGCCTTGTGTCCTTATCCTTCATAAGTGTTTCGGAACTTTAGCTCATAGTTCCTTTATGCGGCCACACATAACACTTACATAGGTAAACTTTGCTACATACCACCCCTGTAATTAGGCTTTCCACAAAGTTTACTAAGAGTATTACTACTGAAGAGGTCCGGGTTCCTTTCTCCTCTCTGGTGACCACCGCCTCGTCCAACTCGAGCCTCGAGTTGCCACTTCAGAGGTGGGAGGCTAGTCTCGGCCATCCGATGGATGGGCCCGGGCTCCTTAGGGAGGGCCCGCTCACAACATCGACCGAGGCTTCGGATCGACCGAGCCGTCTCGAGACTAGAGCATAGAAGGTATCGGGGTGCGAGTGTTTAAAACCCCCGGGATTAATAAAAACCAGGGCACAACTGCGGCCATCAGAGAGCTAGCTCGACCGAGCCAACTCCTGGCTCACCCGAGCAATGCTTCTGCCGAGCGAATCGGGCGTCGGGGCTCGCCGCCGAAGCCGTTCCTTTGCTCGCCGGCAGCGTTCTGTCAGGCTGTCATCTTGCCCACAACCACGCATCCAGAAGACCTGCTCGCCGAGCCTTCCTCCCGCTCGCCCGAGCTGAACCTGCCGAGTCGCTGAGCGACGCCGACCGACGATCGACGGCAGTGTAAGGCTGTTCGCCTCTAGTCGCTTTCTTTTGCTCGCCGAGCCGCGTTACGAAGACACCTTTTTTACGCTGTTTTGGCTTAATTTTGGGTTTAGTATAAATAGCTTGTTATTATACTTCTCCAGGCACTTTTTGACTGATTAATGAATATGCTTATGCATTGCTTAGGGTTTCTCCCTTCCTTCTAAAATCTTGCTTTACTTTATCCATTGATTAATGGTGGTGTTTGCAAGTCATCTCTTTATTGATCATTTGGTGGAATCATCCTTTATGATGGTCATGGTGGGATGCTAGGCCTTTGGTGGCGGAGTTTCCTTTATCCAAGGTCATATCCAAATCCTTTGGGTGATCAAGCTCTTATTCGATTGTGAATCAAATCTCTCAAGCTAGTCCATCAATCTTTCCCATCACGCCACGCTCCATTTGGTATCAGAGCACAAGGTTTTTCATCTAGCTTGAGTTTTATCATTGTTCTTGCTAGTTTGTTCTCTATTGTTGGATTTTTGCTATTTTGATTGAAATATTGGTGTTCCCCAACCCTTGTGACTCCAAGTGTGTTGGAGAAATTGTTATTGCTATTGTGTTGTTGATTTTGATGCATATTGGAGCTTTGAGGAAGAGTTGGAAAATTTGTGCACACAAGGTGTTCGATAAAATGCCCAAGTAAGAAAAACACAAAGAACCCTTATCCAAACACAAGCCAACTACAAGAAAACCCCCAAACTCCACAAAATATCCCAAACACAATCCGTCCCATACCTTTCCCTCGATATGGATGGTCACGATGATTCCGATCGAGAGGAATCAAGCCACCGGAGTAGCCCTCAACTTCGGGTTCTCGAGAATCGACTTGCCACCCATGACGAACAATTCTCCTCCATCAATCGAACCCTTAATGCCATCATGGCACGGTTGGATAACCTCGGCCTAGAGCGTCCGGTTCCGCCTCGAGTTGAACGTCCGAGGCGTACACAAAGCCCAATCCGTCCTCCTCCAAACTTTGAGTCGAGTGACGATGCTAGAGGCTCTCCACGACGCCGAATTCGCCGGAATGTGCATGAACAACCCCCTCGAGATGATTTCCAGGACATAAAAATTGACATTCCCGAATTCCACGGTTCCACTGATCCGGACGACTACATCGAATGGACCCAATTGATGGATAGGATCGTCGAAACCAAGGAGTATGATGAGGAGAAGACTTATAAGATCGCAAGTTTGAAACTCACCAAGGCCGCTTCGCTTTGGTTCGAGAATATGAAATCACAACGGGCTCGAGAAGGGAAGGCGAGAATTTCCACTTGGACCCATCTTAAGTAAGTGATGAATCGCCGTTTTTTACCAAGCACTTACCGTCATGACAATCTGAAAAGGGCCTATGCCCTAACTCAAGGCGATTTAACCGTTGAGAGTACATATCCGAATTCGAGCAACTTCTTATCAAAAGTGGACTCCAGGAAACTTAAGATCAAACAATGATGCTTTTTTTGAATGGCTTGGATCCCACCATCGCTAAAAGGGTCGAGATCCAACCATACTATTCCCTATATGAGTTGTGTAGCTTGGCCCGTCGGGTTGAACGACGTCGGAAAGAAAGGACTCTCGCCAAGTCTAATTCAAGCAAATATTTTCCATCACAAATCGACCTCCTTTTCAATCGGCCACACTCAAACCTAGTGAGACACCCAAGTTCCCTGCGACACCCCGAACTGACAAAGAGAAGGGACTTGTTGTGGCGTCTCCTACGGGGACCACTCGTCTTTTGGAAGGAAAGAAATGCTTCAAGTGCCATGGATATGGCCACTTCCAGGCCGATTGTCCAAACCGGCGGACCTTGACTCTCAAGGAGGTTCAGGACATTGACGAGGAATTGCAAGGAGCCCAGGATGAGCCTGAATTTGTTGTCGAGGATGCATACACTAGTGAGGAAGGAGAAACCGCGGCTGTTTCGCATGACCAAGGAGACGCTCTTGTCTTGAGGCGAGCTTTGCATGTTCAAGAAGTCTCTCTTGAAAGAGCCCAGCGGGAGACTATATTCCAAACACGATGCTTAGTTGGGGGCAAGGTGTGCGAGCTCATCATCGACGGGGGAAGCTGTACTAATGTGGCCTCTACCTATATGGTCGATAAACCGATTACCCCTATTGCCACATCCCCGTCCTTATTCGCTGAAATGGCTCAATGACCGCGACGGCATTAAGGTAACAAATCGTGTCTTAGTGAATTTAACCTTTGGCACTAACTACAAGGATTCTATTGTTTGTGATATTGTCCCCATGAGCGTGTGTCACATATTGTTGGGTCGACCGTGGCAATTTGACAAGAAAACCACTCATGACGGATCGAAGAATACTTACTCTTTTATCCACGAGGGCAAGAGGGTTAAACTCCTTCCACTAGCACTACATGAAATATCACCACCTAAACTTGGGGCGGGAAGTGAGGAGCCCAAACACTTGAGTGAGACACAGGTCGAGCGAGCCCTAAGCAAGGGGAAGGCCATTTTTGCCTTGCTCCTCTTAGAGGCGAACACATGTGAGGAAGTGAAACCTAAACACCCTCTCGTTGCCCCCCTTCTTGCTGAATTTGGAGATGTATTCCCCGAAGAGCTCCCACCGGGTCTACCTCCTATCCGAGGTATTAAGCATCAGATCGACCTTATTCCCGGCGCTCCACTTCCAAACAAGGCGACATATCGGTGCAACCCGCAAGAGACAAGGGAGTTACAAAGACAGGTTGACGAGCTTATTTCACGAGGCTATGTTCGAGAGAGTATGAGTCCGTGCTCGTCCCCGCCTCCCGGTTCCGAAGAAAGATGGTACTTTCGGGATGTGTGTAGATAGCCGAGCCATCAACAATATTACCATCAAGTATCGGCACTTATACCGAGGCTTGACGACATGCTCGATGAACTACATGGTTCCTGTATTTTCTCCAAGATTGACCTACGGAGTGGCTATCATCAAATCCGTATGAAGGAAGGCGATGAGTGGAAGGCGGCGTCAAGACAAAAGGGGATTATATGAGTGGCTTGTCATGCCATTTGGGCTTTCCAACGCCCGAGCACATTCATGCGTCTTATGAACGAGATGTTGAGACCCTTTATCGTAAATTCGTGGTTTATTTCGATGATATTCTAGTATATTCGAGGAGTGAAGCGGAGCATATTATGCATTTGGAGCGGTGTTCGAGGTTTCATAAGAACAACGGCTTTATGGTAAAGCGGAGAAGTGCGAATTTTGCACTCCCAAGTCACCTTTCTTGGGTATATTGTTTCCAGACGTATTTCTATGGACCCTTCAAGGTGGAGGCCATCCGCTTCGCCCTCTCCTCTACTATCACGGAGGTGAGGAGCTTCCACGGTCTTGCTTCGTTCTACCGCTACCATCAAGGGCTTTAGTACCCTTACCGCTCCCATTACCGAGTGCATGAAGAAGGGCGCCTTTGAGTGGACCCGAGCACCAAGGAGCTTTTGAGAAGTCAAGTCACAACTTTGTGAGGCTCCGATTGCTCTCCGGATTTCACAAGCCTCGGTTGATTGCGATGCTAGTGGCGTAGGCATTGGGGCCGTGTTGATGCAAAACCAACGCCCTATCGCTTATTTGTGAGAAACTCGGGTTCAAGGAGGAACTATTCCACGTATGATAAGGAGTTTTATGCTCGCTCGTGCTCTAGATCATTGGTCACACTATTTGAGGCCGAGCTTTGTCCTTCATTCGCACTACGAGGCGCCAAATATTTGAATGGACAACACAAGCTTAGCTCCCGCATGCTAATTGGGTTGAGTTCCTTCAAGGATTTAATTTTGTAGCGAAACACAAGAAGGGGAGTATAAATGTGGTCGCCGATGCACTTTCGAGGAGCCACTCTCTTCTTTCCGTAGTTGAGGCGAGGGTACTTGGGTTTCAACACTCAAGGAGTTTTATAAGGAGGATGATGACTTTAAATCACACCTCGGTGGTGGTGATGGACCGTATTTGCTACAAGACGGATTTCTCTTCAAGGGCAACAAATTGTGCGTTCCAAAATGTCCGCTGAGAAAGCTTCAGCGGGAGGTTCATGGAGGTGGACTCACGGTCATTTCGGTATCAATAAGACCATCGACATGTTAAAGGAGCACTTTATTGGCCAAGATGGGAGGCGATGCGGACGTGATATCAAAGTGTATTATTTGCCACCATGCCAAAAGCCGCCCACCAAGGGCTTTATACACCTTCCGGCCCGAATGGTCCGTGGGAGGATTTGAGTATGGACTTCATTGTAGCTCTTCCCGAACCGATGCGTGCAAGGATGCAATCCTAGTCGCCGTTGACCGCTTTTCTAAAATGGCGATTTCATTGCGCGAGAAAGCGATGACGCCACACATATTGCCACCCTTTTCTTCCGAGAGGTGGTGCGCTTGCATGGTGTCTCGAGGACTATTGTCTCGGATCGTGATACTAAATTCATGGGTCACTTTTGGAGGTCTTTGTGGAAGCTCTTGGGAACGAAGCTTTTATTTAGCACATCGCATCATCCTCAAACAGACGGCCAAACTGAGGTAACTAACAAGACACTCATTACAATACTTCGTGTCTTGTGAGTCGGAGTCTACGAGATTGGGATGCCAAGTTATGTCACGCCGAGTTTGCCTATAATCGGTCCCCCTCTCTTGCTACGGGTCATTCGCCCTTTCAGACTTGCTATGGTATCAACCCCATAACTCCTATCGAGCTCCTTCCTCTTCCTCTAGAGTCGAGGGTTAGCTTTGAAGCAAGTGAGAAAGCCGCTGAGATCCAGAAGCTTCACCGGCAAATTCGGGAAAAGATCGAGCGCACCAATGAACTTTATAAAGCCCGAGCCAACAAGCATCGCCGTGATATCACATTCAAGCCCGGGGACTTGGTTTGGCTACATCTAAGGAAGGAACGGTTTCCATCCCGGAGGAGTAATAAGTTAAACCCACGAAGCGAGGGACCGTTCAAAGTTTTGGCCAAGATAAATGACAACGCCTACAAGCTTGATCTTCCGGGAGACATCGGTGTTTCATCAACCTTCAACATCTTAACTACATGTATCATCTGATTTTAAACTAGTTGAGGTCCGTTGTGGTTAACATATACTCAAATTTCTCTTTCCCATACCCTGTTTTGGTCACTAACATTTAAATACTGCGTGTTAACCCAACATTTGTTCAGGTTGACCTATAACTTACTGGGTTCACCTACCTCTCTTCCTGGGTTAACCAATACCAACACCTTATCTACATATTTCATATGATTTTAACTTAGTTGAGTCCATTGTGGTTAACATATACTCAAATTTCTCTATCCCATACCCTGTGCTTGTCACTAACATTTGAATGCAGGTGTTCATGGCGTGTTAACTTAGCATTTGTTCAAGTTAACCCAAAACTTACTAGGCTTACTGCCCTCACTTCCTGGGTTAACCAATACGGGTAGTCACAAACCATGCATGTTTTGCGGTATTTGTTAGGAAGGCCAAATCTGTATGAGGGGAAGCCAAACCACTTAACTTATGATGATAACGCGAAATGCCATGATGGAGAACCGTACTTGAACAATTTTGACTAAATGCAAGTGTATGGGTCTACAGGGTTGATCAACACATACTTGAAGTTTAACACCATTGGCGTTAATGTAGGCTAGCATGTTGGTTATTAACTATGTGGAGTATGCGAGTTACGAGTAAGGCTGTATGAAATGATGTTGAACCCTGACTCTACAGCGCTAAGCTCAAACATCATGAAGAATCCACCTTGGCCATGGTTCACGTACGCAACAGTGTGGCTTTACATGGCTCACTGTAGCATACCATCAATTTCTACTGGGGCTGAACAATAATCTAAAATTTCAAGAGCCGACATATGAAAAAGAAATTACATAAAATCGTACCAAATCCAAATATAAAAGAGCTTCTCTGAATCATTTTGTCATTCTTTTCTGTCACACACTTCTTCAATAAACTTGAACAATAATTTAACTATTGCAAATCAAACCTAAAAATGCTCAAAGTACCAAATACAGCAATCATAAACTGAGGATCATGATGATATGTTCTATTTCTTGGGTTTATAGTCCTATCTACGCTTCTTACAATGTTTCTTTGAGAGGCAGTTTCAACATGTTGGATACAAATTTGTTTAGGTGTCTAATGTACTCAAGGTACAGTTCCAACTCAAAATGGGTCCCTACTTTCAACTATAATGTTCGTGATCTGCCAAAATCAAACAGAGCAATAAATTAGATATAGCTCCATTACCTTTATCCGATCAAGGCAGCAATAATCTTGCATATTTTGATTGCTAATTAAGAAACACACCACAGAAAAACCGAGTGTAGTTTGATTTCTTACTTTCAAGTTATACAACATATAAAAGGTAATTATGTTATTGATGAATACAAGACGACATAGGATCTATGGACTCACACCCACCCACGGCCCACCCGCTCACACTCGCAGACACGTACAGACACGCACAGACATGCACACACATACACAAACACATACACACTCACAAAGATAAATTGTGAACAAATGGAGCAACCTCTGCTAGTTCGTCATTTTTATTCATGTCAAGTACTATGTATGAATCATTATGACACTTGCAGCTTGAAAGCTTCTAATAAAGAGACACATTTTACCAGTTTGTGCCAATGTCTAAAATAGCCGATCTAAACAATAATTAAACCAATTTTTACCAACCAGTTTCTTTGTCATAAAAAAAAAAGTCGATCTAATAGTTAATCCAAATTAAAGTGTCAAGAATTTTATTTTTTTAAAAATAGCAAATCTAACAGCTAATCCTAAAATGCATAATGACATGTCAATTTATCAACCTAGACCATGCAAAATGAAGAGTTAAACAATTAAAACTTTAATTTGCACGATACAACAACATTACACCAATTACCTTGGCGAGATTATTTACCTCTTAATCCATTCCATTTCAAGCTACCCACACAGCTAAAGCAGGACATAAGAGCTTGATGATTTACAATAGAATACAACGGGTTGTCTTTTGATTATTGTTTCATTCAATACGAGACAACCTCATGCATCCAATGTTTGACAATTTTAATACTCACTAAGATCAAATCAACCCGTCAATAGTTTTAAGGTTTTCAAAAACCAACCAAGTATCCCCCTCTCAAATAAAAAATAGTCACGTAAAAATAATACTCAGTCAGACAAAGTCAAACACATCAATAAATCATAGTTGCCAAGAATGCTCCATATTACACAGTCTGCATTCCCGCAACAAGTGTGGCTAGAGGAACGGAAGAGAATGCCCGTCGATTGCTGAGTGAATGTCACTAAAAGTAGGTAACCATAAATATGGAGCTAGCTCATTACAAAAAATTGATGGGGGTGCCACACATCTTTTTTAACTGACTCGTGGGTCACAACTTTTCTGTAATGCATTCCCAGGTGACATTATATTTAATTAAATGACTCATGGGTGACATTCCGACTATTTTGGCTGAAATCTGACGAAATATGTTAAAAAATATGAAAATACCTTTATTTTTCTCTCTAATTTAACTTAATCTTTCTTCCCTCTTTCCTTCTTTTCTTCACCTGGTTTTATGGGATCGGAGACTGCTAATGCGGGAAGAGCGGTGGGGCGTAGTAATGCAAACTAGGGTTCCTCTCAGTATCAACCCAGGGTGGAGGAAATGCTCTTGGCAGTGGTGGGAATCTGGGTTTTGTGGGTGCTGACAGCAACTACAACCTTGGAGCCGGAGGCTATATAAGGAACACTACAAGCAATATAGACCCAACGTCCTCATCTTATGCATCATCAAATGGAGGCTATGATGGGGCATTTGCCGACTTATATGTTTGCACCTCTATTTAACTTAACAACAACCTTGTCTTAAGTTCTGCCCTCACTTCCTTCTTTATCTCAACTCTCAACTCCTAACTCGAACTCACACACCATAGCCAGCCGTCAATGGCGGAAGTTAACAATTTCGACGAACCCTTACTCCCCACCAAGAGAACCCCTGACCTAATCACCCACGAAGATGAATCCAACCGCCCTAAAAAGCACAAGCTCGACCCCAACAATGGCAGCAACACCAACCCAGAACAACAGCAAACCACCACACATATGATACCATATTACCATTCATGGCGGCAAAAATTCAGAAACCCTAGAAGAAGAAACTCGAAAAGAACAAGAACGAGAACACGAAGAACAAGAAGAAGAACGACTAGAAGAAGAAGAAGAAGAGAAGAATGCGAATAAAGGCGAGGGTGTGATTGATCAGACGAAAGGGAAGGTGATTCTGGTAGAGGAAGATGACGATGATGATGATTTGGACGATTCAGAGGGTTGTATTGGGGAAGAGGGTGAAGAAAAGAGGGAACGAGGGAAGAAGGGTAGATTAAGTTAAATTAGAGAGAAAAATAAGGGAATTTTTGTCCTTTTTAACATATTTCATCGGATTTCATCCAAAATAGCTGGAATGTCATCCATGAGTCATTTAATTAAATATAATGTCACTTAATAATGCATTATAGAAAAGTTGTGACCCGTGAGTCGGTTAAAAAAGATGTGTGGCACCCCCAGCAATTTTTTGACCTCATTATAAGGTTGTTTTTCGAGGCTATGATGACCTTATTTGGCCTCCATACAAGTGATCAGTTCATAGTTTTTTGTAAAGTGATGTTTAAGGAATCTACTCAAATTGAGTTTCCACATAAAGCTCCCACCAAAGCTTGCTTTTTTGTTTGGGCAATCGTTATAGGAAGATCGCTACTGAAGATTTACTTAAAAGGAGAGATTCAAAATGATTAGACGATGTTCTATGTGTTTGAAAAGAAAAAGACTATCAACCACCTTATCCACTGTCAATGCGTATATAAATGTGCATACAAATATGAATTCTCATTCCCATTCCCATTCCGTTATAAATTCAATTCCCATTCCCATTTTTTTTTGGAATAAAGAACACATACAAATACAAATACAACGCTCTCAAAACAGCCTGTGAGAATAAATCAAAGGAAAACATTAAATTATCAATTAAGAGTACAATCTAAGACATAGCTGGAGATTCTCACCTGACGAGAAATGACTACAACAGGTGCTCTTTGGCGCTCAAGTTCGATGATTACAGGCTCCAACCTACAACAAAAGAAACAAACTTCATGTGACAAAAATGAAGTGCAACTCTCAAAGTCTCTCGTACAAAGATTACAAACCTCTGTATGACATCCAAGTATGACTCTCCTCAAGGATAGCGATGGCTCAGCTTGTCCTTTTGCGTGATCTAGAATCCAATAAACATTATACACTTAAAAATCCATGAGCTTCTTTGACGATCGCTTGTTAACTTCACTTTATGTTCTTCAGTAGCAAAACAATTGATATGAATCATATCTGATTGCACACTGACTAGTGATGACGGTTAAATCCAAATTCAAGTAAATCTAATCTCATTTAAGGCAAAATACTCATGCAAAAAAAGGGAATTCCAACACAAATCCTATTAAAAGTAATTCAAATTCAAGTTAACTTGGATTAGATTTAGAGGGAAGATCAACTTCACCTCAGTTTTCAATCTCACCAGATTATCATTTTTAAATGATTACTATTCAAATTTTAATAGCAAATTGAGAGATGTCACAGCTGATTTCTTAATGCATTAGAAGCACTAATCTACCTTTCCTTTTTTGCCTCTAAAGCTAATCCAACCAATCTCTGAGCTAATATCTACCATATTTTCATAAAATCAACACAATATCAAATAAAACCAAGACATTATTGCTCCATGTTAAATTTCAATTCTTGGACATGTACACAAGTCGTAGGTTATAGGTCATAGGTCACAACACACTCAACTCAAACCCATTGACATGAATAGGTCATGTTGTGACACGACCATCAAGAACCCATATCTAGGAACTAGCCAAGGCAACCAAACCCATTGACATGAATCATAGGTCATAGGTCACAACACACTCAACTCGAACCATCTCATAGGTCATGTTGTGACATGGTGACACCATTTTTTAAGGTTATACAGTATCATCAATAATTCATCTTAGAACTACTATAACAAAATTTATAATGGAAAAATCAATTCATTAAAAGTCATTTCAAAAAGATTTAGTCCCTCCATTAACTCAAGTGATATTGTTTTACCCAAACTTGTGTCATAAATTTATAACAAAATTTATAATTTGTTGCTCTTGAGGTATATGGACAAAAAAAAGTTCCGGTGAGAGAAAAACACCTGTGTGTGTTGCTCTTGGCACAAAATAGCAACCAACAGTTTTGATGCAGCAAGAATTAGCCCAAAGCATAGCAAATGTGGATTTAGGAGATGACAACAAATTTCAAAGCCTCGCATCATACCACCCAATCTAATTTTTTTGCCAAGAAACTTGGCCACTCCTGTTCTGTACTCTTAGAAAGAGTCCATTAAACTTGATTCTTTGATAATTTGGTCCTTCCATGTTCATCCAACAACGATAAACATTGCTCCCACTGTCCATTTCCAATCATCTAAACGATGCTGTGTTCTTGAGGAACACAATAAATCGAGAAAAAAGAGAGAAAACAGAAACAGAGAGAGAGAGAAGAAGAAGAAAGAGAGAGAGAGAGATTAGGAAAATTGATAATTGTATTTCTGATATTGTCAATGTAACAGAACAGTCTTTTTATATTCTAATTCCCTCCTAAACAAGGCCAGCTCAGCATAAGCTAGCTAACAACCCCTAACAATCTTAACAGTCTTAACTAACTTTTCCCCCATTACATTTCTTCCTCCTTGTCAAAGCAGCTTTGTCCTCAAAGCAACATCAATTTGTATAATCGAAGTCTGGATATTGCTGAAGAAAAGAATTGGACCACTCCCATGTGGCTTCAGTGACAGGCTGGTTGTCCCATTCCACCAAAAATTGCACTTCTGCCTTGTTACCCCTTTTCTTGATTCTCCTTTCTAGAATAGACTTAGGTTGCAATATGTGAGTACCATCTTCACCTTGCAATCCCATTGGAATATGAGGTTCTTCTGGCAAAGTATCCTTGAATTGCTTTAATTGAGACACATGAAAAACATTATGATTTCTTACTTGTGCTGGCAGCTTCAATTTATAAGCCACCATTCCCACTTTGGCTTCTATTTGAAAAGGCCCAAAGTATCTTGGACTAAGCTTCTGATTTGTTCTAACTTGCACAGATGTTTGCCTGTATGGTTGCAACTTCAACCATACCCAATCGCCAACAGCAAAAACTCTATCACTTCTATGAGCATCAGCTTGTTGTTTCATTCTGTTCTGAGCTCGAATGAAATGATGTTTAAGTAGATGGATTATTTCTTCTCTCCTCTGTAAAGAACGATCTACTGTTGCTACAGAGGTTTCACCCGATAGGTAAGGGAGATGAATTGGAGGAGGTTGGGCATAGACAGCCTCATAGGGAGTCATTCCAATAGAAGAATGATAGGTGGTATTGTACCACCATTTTGCCGTAGGAATCCATTTACACCATTCATGAGGGACTTAGGCTGTCATACATCTCAAATAGGTCTCAAGACACCTATTTACCACCTCTGACCATCTGTCTGGGGGTGGTAGGCTGTAGACATCAAAAATTGGACCCCATGGACAGAAAATAAGCCCTGCCAAATTGGCTTAAAAATACAGAATCCCTGTCACTCACAATAGTTCTAGGCATCCCATGCAATTTAAACACTTGATCTAGATAACATTGAGCTACCTCAAGAGTAGTGTAAGGGTGTTTCAAGGGAATAAAGTGTGCATACTTACTCATCCTATCAACCACAACAAAAATAGAATCCTTCCCCGTAGATCTTGGTAGCCCATCAATAAAATCCATTGAGATATCCTGCCACACTTCTGAAGGAATCTGCAATGGTTGAAGCAACCCAGGAGAGGGTGTTGTGTCATATTTACATGCTTGACACACTAAACATCCTCTAATGAAATTAGTCACATCCTTGTACATTCCACGCCAATATAACAAAGATTTAAGTCTTTGTAATGTAGCTTCTCTACCCGAATGACTAGCCACTGGAGATGAATGTCCCCAACTTAATAATTTTTGTCGCAGCTCCTTGTCATGCCCTACTACCAGGCGCCCCTTCCTTCTGAGTTGTCCATCAATCCATGAATAATGGGCAACTGATTGTCCTTGCCGCAGCAATTGAATCACTTGTTGTAGATATGTGTCAAGCTCCCAACTAGCTATAATTTTATTAAGCACCTCTGTGTCAATTGTAGGCAATGATAAAGCTAAAACCTTAGCTCCTGTCATTCTTGATAGTGCATCTGCCACTACATTCTCCTTTCCACTATTGTACTGAATTTCATATGTGTATCCCATTAATTTGGATAACCAAAATTGTTGGAATGGTGTAGAAATTTTACTTTCTAAGAGCCACTTCAAGCTCTTCTGGTCAGTCTTGATCACAAAAGGTTGGTGTACTAAATATTGCTCCCACTTTTGAACTGCATGCACCACTGCTAATAATTCATTTTCATAAACCGAAAGTTTCTGCCATCTAGCCCCCAGAGATCTGCTCAAAAATGCTAGAGGATGATTTTCTTGAATTAAAACTGCACCAATCCCATTGACTGAAGCATCAGTTTCCACAATAAAAGGCTTACTGAAATCTGGTAATGCTAATATTGGAGCTGAACAAAGAGCTTGTTTTAAAGAATGAAAAGCTTCAGCAACTTTCTCATCCCAATGAAACCCTCCTTTCTTCAAAAGTCTTGTAAAAGGAGCAGCTATAATGGAGCTAGTAATTCTTCACAAACCTTCTATAATATCCAGCAAGGCCCAAAAACTTCTCAACTCCTTTATTTTAGTAGGTGTAGGCTATGCTTCCACAGCCTTAACCTTAGCTGGATCACTTTCCACCCCAACTCCTGATATAAAATGACCAAAGTATTCTACCTTGGATACTCCAAAGGCACGCTTGCTTTTCTTAGCTAATAATTGACGTTGCTACATGAGTTTGAATACATGTGACAAATGATGAACATGTGCCTGCACATTAGGACTATAAACCAAAATATCATTAAAGAAGACTAAGACAAATTTCCTCAAATATGGTTTAAACACATGATTCATAAGTCCTTGGAACGTAGTCGGTGCATTAGTTAGGCCAAAAGGCATAACCAAAAACTCATAATGACCATTATGAGTCTTAAAAGCTGTCTTGTAACATCCTCCTCAAAAACTCTTAATTGATGATAACTAGCCCTCAAGTCTATTTTGTTGAACACAAAAGATCCAGCAAGCTCAAAAATGAGTTCATCAACAACAGGAATAGGAAATTGTTCTTTGATTGTATGCCTGTTTAATTCTCTGTAATCCACACATAACCTCCAACTACTATCCTTCTTCCTAACCAAAACCACAGGAGATGCAAAAGGGCTACAACTGGGCTGAATAATCCCACTTTGGAACATTTCATCCACCAATTTCTCAACGATATCCTTCTGTTTAATAGGATATCTATAAGGTCTGATATTCACTGGTGTTGTCCTCTGCAAAGGAATTCTATGATCAAACAAGCCTCTACTGGGTGGTAAACCTGATGGTTCGAGAAAAACATTTCCAAATTTTTCCAAAACTGGTTGTATTTCTGAAGGTACTTGATCCCATTCTGCCTGGACACAACTAACCCCTGAAGACGAAAATTCAGATTCAGTTTGAAGCTGTAGAAGGCAGAGTTGAATCGAATTATGCATATGTTTTGATAACTGTTGTTCCTTTGTGACTCTGACCTCCTGCTTAACCCCCTTCACCCAATGGTTTTTACCCTTATAAGTAAACCACATTTGTAAGTTCTGAAAATCCTAATGAACAATTCCTAACAAACTCAACCATTGTATTCCCAAAACTGCATCACATCCCTTCACATGAATCACCATCATATCTGGCATGAATACTTCCCCCTGAAATTTCCATTGGAAATTTCTACAAACATAGTGGCAGTTCAATTGTTTGCCATCTGCTACTGTAACAGTCTATGCCTTAATAGGTTCTAACACACAACCCAATTTTTCAGCCACAACACTACTCAAAAAATTATGAGTACTCCCTGAATCGATCAGAATATAAATTGGTTTGTTTCCCACCATAGCAGACACCTTAATGGTTTGATAAGCCTGTATCCAATTTAACGCATTAAATGAGATGTGTGGAGCCAATTGTGACTCGTTATCACTCAACTCCTTAGACCAATCCAAGATTTGCATACCCTCAGGCTGATGCACAACCTCTTCTTCCTCAACTAACCTAGGCACTTCAACCAGAAACAGTTGAGTATTTTTTTAGCACAGACATGACCCCTTTCATATGGTTTATCACAATAGTAACAAAGACCTTTTGCTGTTTTTTCAGCCCTAACAGCTACAGGGATAAATCTTGGTTGTTGTTTATCAGACACATTAGAAATATGATAAGGTGTCTTAGATGACATTGGGTTCAAAAGCTTTTGGGATGGGGTGGGAAGAATTCCTTTCTATTGAGAATAAAATCCTGAATTTGATTTCCCAAATCTTTCACCACCTTTTAAAGTTTCATCTTGAGATCTAGCATACTCCATAGCTTGTACCACAGATGAGGGTTTAAAAGCTCTCACAAAAGATTTAAGTTGAGGTTGTAATCCTCCAATAAAGCTATCAAGAAAGTAAGACTCCGGAAGCCTAGCATTTTGGATTAACAACAAAGCCCTTAACTCCTCAAACTTATCAATATAATCATCCAAACTACCATTTTGATGCAACTTGTTAAACTCCTCCACAGTTCGTGATCCAAGTTCATCATTAAACCAAGCACATATATCAAAAGCAAAGTCCTCCCACTCAATAAACCTCCTAGACAAGTTGTACCTACCAAACCAAATTTCAGCCTTGCCTTGTAGATACATGGAAGCCAAATCTACTCTTTGATCATCAGGGATTTTGCAAAGTGCAAAATATTTAAGACACTTCTTAATCCACATTCTAGTATTTGACCCATCAAATATAGGAAATTCGACTTTAGGGTTAAAATGAAAGAATTCTTACCCCAGATTTGTTCCTCTTCGCCTGCCCTCGAGCTTCTGAGGTCTCACAAGAAGAGCTTCCCTTAGATCCTCCAGAATCCTCTGATGACTGTTCTTTTTCCAATGATTCCAACCGGTTTGTCATCGCATCTATCTTCTGTTGCTGAACATCAAACTTCCTTGATTGATCATCAACCTATTAGTTTTCTCATCAATCTTCGCCATTAGTAACCTCAATATTTCCTCCACATTCGCCATGGAAGTCTGCTTGCTTCGTGTTATTACCCCCAGCTTGCTCAAACGTAGCCAAGATCTTGCTTTGATACCACTATTACAGATCAAATAGGAGAGCTCATCCCAAAAGACTAGTCTGACAGGAGAGAGAGCCCATTTGATCTACAAACCCCACACCAATATCCCATTCTACCGATGTGGGACAAGTCCCATACCTTGCAATGGCATAAGACCCGTAACAATTGACCCCCCTTAAGGGCCAACGTCCTCGTTGGTCACGGCCACGTTGGGTCACAGCTGGGCTCTTCCCAGGCCACCCACTCCGTGGGCCACCACTCCAAGTCGGCTCTGATACCAATGATGTTGTGTTCTTGAGGAACACAGTAAATCGAGAGAAAAGAGAGAAAACATAAACGGAAAGAGAGAGAGAGAGAGAGAGAGAGAGAGAGATCAGGAAAAATGAGAATTATATTTCTGATATTGTCAATGTAACAGAACAAACTTTTTCTATTCTAATCCCCTCCTAAACAAGGCCAGCTCCGCATAAGCTAGCTAACAACCCCTAACAACCTTAACAGTCTTAACTAACATTTCCCCCATAACACTAAAACCACCACGATTAAAGCACAGCCTCCAAAGGCAACTAGTTTTGCAGATTTTAGCCCAAACATGCATTGTTTTTTGAGGAATGGAGGCAGGGGCAAGAGAATGTGAAGCTACTCAAGGGAGATTATGTTGCTATCAGTATGATAAGAGCGTTACCTACATGAGAGGAGACTTCACTGCTCACTAAACAAGGAATGTTGCATACAACTTCGTGGCACCAATAAGACCCCATAAAGCTGCAACAGAAACAAATCTGACATTGCTAAAGACTTTGATGGAAAGTGTATCTTGTGGACTTTACTATCACCTTGGAAGCCTCGAACTAGCATGGCCTGCAAGATAAGAAGGTCCGTCATCTATACATAATCAAATTAAAAAGAGCGGCAAAGATGAAGAAAAAAGGGAAATATATATGATGCATAACTCTTCCTTGCTTATACCCAATGCCTCCTTGCTTATACCAAAAACACTCTGGAATTCTTCCTAATCCTAATCTTCTTCCCAGGATTTGGAACATCTAGCAGTTTCTTATTTCTCGGGTTTCATGAACCTTGATTTTGCAGATCTGATCCCTACTTCAAATGGCGGCGGGTAAACAAGGCGGACTAGTACACGCACTGGAACCATACCTGTTTCATGTGGTAGAGGACCAGAGGTTTCTGACGATCGACCATGGATTCAGGCCCATTTTTAGAGAGAGAAAAGGGAGATTTCTCGAGCTTCAATTTGCTAGGGGTGGAGGAAGAGGTGTCTATGTGAGAGGACGACATTTTGATTTGGGTGAGTTTATTGCAGAGCTCGGAGAAGGTCCTTCAATGGTGGTTGTTTTTGGGTTTCTCTCTCCCATCGGTAGTTGAATCTTTGATTTTGACTGGAATGCTTTCTGGGATTGGGTTGAGATTGAGTGGTGGTATTTGGGTTTTGCTTGGAACGTGAGACTATGCGGGCAAATTTTCTGCACCTTTTTCTCTCTCCCTCTTTCTCTCTTTCAGGAACTTGAATCTTGAATTAGACCAGAAGGCTTTCTGGGTTTGGCTTGGAATGGAGAGTTTGGGGATTTAAAAGAGGAGAGAGAGAACGAGAGTCGAAATACTATACATATATGATTCAATTTCTCTCTCCTTCTACTTGTTAAAAAGATTAAATAAAAATATAATATATTCAAAGAAAATTCAATTTTAATTGTTAAATATTAAATTCCAATCATAACACCTACACATTAGGGTTGGGGTCTACAAAGAAGGACTAAACTGTAAATATTTTTTGGTCAAATCTGGTTTTAATTGATGGCAACACCAAGGGGTAAGAAAAACACCTCATTGTAAGTAATTCTTAAGCCCATCAACATAAATTCTTATTTTCAAGAAGTTAATATATTCCTAAAAAAAAAGAAGTTAATATAATCTTATAGCACCCTGAAAATTCAATTATAAAATTAAAGGTCAAAGTTTAACGTTAACTAACATTAACAAGGTAAGTCTCATTTTAAATTGAGCGTTACTACCGTACTCTCGAAGGGATACAAGCCAAAAAGGAAAAACTAACAATTGTTCTTCAAATTAAAACCAAACTAAACAACTTTAAATCCTGAGTTCAAACAACCCAAACTTAACTAACTCCAAGTTTTTCCGATCAAAACATGAATTAAATAACAAATACTATACATGACATTCTCACTTCTAATTCTCGTTCCCAACATAGATATCTTCACCACAAAACAGAACATTTAAAAAATATGAGGATGACTTCATAATATCTACCTCTAACTGTCAAAACAATTTAAAATTCATTTTAATTCATTTAGGGAGAGAAGCGACAAATCAAACCATTTCATAAATCATTGACCCTTCCTAGATGTATTAAACAGTTTTCATCAATAACAGAAATCAATGGACTTTCCTCATCCAAAACTGATTCACATTTTATATGTGAGCAGGATACCATATCCACTACAACATGGTTTAAAAAAAAGACCATTCTGAACGGTCTTAAGAGAGCCTGAACGGTCGCTCCAAGGGACGTGCGACCGTCCATTTGTAACTGTTCAGGACGGTCGCTTCTGAATGGTCGTTTGGCGGACCAGGCGATCGTTAATGAACGGTCGCAACCGGGAACGACCGTTCATAAACGGTCACAGAGTCGCACGACCGTTCATTGAACGGTCGCTAATTTGTTACCGTTTAAGAACGGTCGTTCCCGGTTGCGACCGTCCATGAACGGTCACAACTAGCGACCGTTCATTTAAACAGTCGTCCGTTTCAATTATTTTCTTTTTTTTGGTTCCCTGAATTGATACTCTAAGTAGAGGGTCAAACGGTCACAAAATAAAATTTAAACGGTCGCAAACATTAATATATTCATGAAACTAAACGGTCGCAAAATAATCTACAGATCCCAAAAGTTAGCTGTTTTAGTTGTTTATTAACATAAAAAAAACAAAAAAAAAGAAGCATGTCCTCATAATACTAGGTAGAAGGGTCCTGGGGAGAAGCGCTGTTAATAAAATTGTAGGGGGAAAATTGACCACTTGAGGGCGTCCCGTGGTGCTGTTGATTTTGTTCAACTTGGGACAGTCTTCCTTCAAATTGGCTTAACAGCTATTAATATTGAGAGATTGAGACTTCAAAGTCTAGTGTTCAGCCACCAAGGAAGCATAAGTAGCTGGGGTAGCGGTGGACGCGGAAGAACTCCCATGGCCCTCGGCCGTGCATAGCGAGCCGACCTTTCATATCGTCGATGATCCTAGATCGTACATTGACTGATTTCTGACATAGAAGCCACCAGCAACATTGTAATACAAATAGTTGGCTTCCACAGAAGTGCTCCACGCCCGCTGCAGCTACTTGCTCAAGGTAATCATTCTGCAAATGATCAACGTTTATGATAATGAACAACCACAACATGATCAAGATGTTTCTAATTTTTGATAATTAACTAAGGGTAAAGCAAAATGGACAATTTGTTTCTTATCAATTCAAGATGGATATAACTAAAGAAACCACCAAAGGTGCAAAATTGGTTCATGCTCATTTAGATATTGCTTGTCGTTTGCCTACTTACTATCAAAGCACATTGTCATTATTTCAAACTATTAACTTTGTTGTAAGTAATTACAACTTACTATCAACATACAACATTGGTTACAACACTCATTTTCTCATTAATAAATGCCATAACAAAAGGAAACTAGGGAAAGTCCCATGGAAATTTCGGAAGAGTTTCATCTGTAATATGGACTATCCCAACTTAAAAATACATATTATAAACCTGTAAATGACAATTTAAACTCAACTACTACCTCCGTCCCTGATTAATTGTCCTTAAAACTACTTTCATGATACCAAGAAATATATGGAATGGAGCAAAAAATTTGTACATTGTCCAAAATGTCCTTGAAAATATTCTTGGAAAGGTGCAAAAAGTGTATTTATAAGGGATAGAATGAGAATTATAGTTATTGGAAATGTAAAAGTTAGGTAATTGGACAAATAAAAAGGAACGGAGAAATTAGTTAATTGGACAAATAAAAAGGAACAGAGGTAGTAGGAGAATAAGGGGCCACACGCCCAATTACCACAACCAACAACAATTGCAACATATAATCAACCAAAACATATAGGGCCACATGCCGATTAATCCTATCGAGCCACACGCTCATTTCTAAACATAAGTTAAACATTCCAAGTTTCAACAATTAATCCAACATATAATCAAGAAAACATGTACGGTCACACGCCGATTAATCCTATCGAAGCCACACGCTCGATTCTAGACATAATTAAGTTAAGCATTCCAAGTTTCAACAACTAATCCAACATATAATCAAGAAAACATGTACAACCACACGCCGATTAATCCTATCGAGTCACACGCTTGTTTCTAAACATAATTAAGTTAAACATTCCAAGTTTCAACGACTAATCCAACATATAATCAAGAAAACATGTACGACCACACGCTGATTAATCATATTGAGTCACACGCTCGTTTCTAAACATAATTAAGTTAAACATTCCAAGTTTCAACAACTAATCCAACATATAATCAAGAAAACATGTACGGCCACACGCCGATTAATCCTATCGAGCCACACGCTCGTTTCTAAACATAATTAAGTTAAACATTCCAACTCTCATCAACAATTCCAAAATATAATCAACATACTTTAGACGAAAATAACTTACATGAACTTGCGCCGTTTTCGGGTCATTCAAGTGCTTGTTGCCCTCGGCGTCTTGCTTACACCGAAAATGCTCGATCACGTCCGCGGGGCTGACATGGATCCCTTGAGCAGCCTAGGAATATATTTATTTGAAACATTACAAAGAAACCTTGAAATCGGTAATGATGAAAATCGTTAAAGTTAAAGATTTTTGGATACTTATCATTTCACACACGTATTTACCGGCGGACATCGAGCCATCGTAGTGCTGATTTAGGGATGGGGCTTTTTTCCAGTTCTTCGTGTATGCCTCGACCCGAGCTAGGTAGGCTGCTGACTGTCGTTGCTCCCACATCCTCGTGCGGGCGTTATCATTCAAATAGGGGATCGGGGTACCCCTATCGGTTTTTTTCTCCCGATAGACTAGGCCCTTAAGGATGCGGATGAATTTTCTGTGCCACATTAAGAAGACCGCCTCTGCCAGGTCCATCTCATACTCGAACTGATTCTGTACAAGAACACATAAACAGAACGCATTATTACCGTACCATATCTACTAATGGATACATCCTTACTTAGAAATACTGCCAAAAGATCATCTTTTCATGGGGCTCCATATCCTGAGCGGAAAGCTTCTCCCCATTGTAGTGGGACCGTATACTCTCCGACACAATTTTGGTTACCTCGGTCATTGAAAACCTACAAGAAACGATCAACAAGTGAGAGCGTTGCAATATTAATTAATTAAGTATAGACCATATCAAATCAAGATCATACCAGTCTTCCCCTCTAATGAGCTTCTTCCTCGGGTGGGCTGGGTCGGGGGGTAAACCGGCCTCAATTTTCCACAACGAAGGAGGTGGTCCCATGTATGATTGTTAAGCTGCACTATTATAATCAATAATTGACCGCATAAAAAATGAATTTAAAGTTCATTTTAATTTGATGCATGCAATGAGTAGTCAAATAGCAATCATAAAAACGAATTCATTTAAAACCAAACAAAATAAAAAATAAAATGGAAACTATCACATAATGTAAGAAAAACAAATGATTGTTCAAACCAAGACACTAATCGTACACGTGCTACCTACTCATCATCATCATCATCATCATCACTAAGCAACTCAACAAATGCTGCCTTTTCCAATACATCATTCCCTTCTAATTCATCTTCTTCCACACCCTCAAGAATACCCCGTTCTTGTCCATCGTCATCATCACTGAATAGTTCGTCTCCCGATCCATCTCGATCGTTAAGTAGTTCGAACTCAGCAAGTGAAGGGGGGTGTACATTGTTGTCCTCCTGAAATGCTGCATCATCGAGTCCATCTATTGTTTGTCTTGGCTTAATTGTTAGTGTTGCAATCCAGGATGATATATCTTTCTTGGTAGTTGGGTAACGGATGTACACCACTTGTGTAGCCTAAGATGCCAACACAAAAGGCTCATACACCCCATACCGCTTTGCTTGGTTGACATCAACAAGATTGTAATGATCATGTACGACTACCCCACCTTGATCCAAGTCGAACCATTCAACCTTGAACAAGTGGACTTTGTATTCCCTACTACCCCTAGTATAAACTAATTCGATAACCTCTTTCAAATCCCCGTAGAAGTCAGCACCATTCACCCCTTTGACACACACCCTGTAATTTGCATTCGTTGGTTTATCGGTACGGTAAGCATGAAAGTTAATGTTGTTAATGTAGAAATTAGTCCAAGGTAGAACATCCTTCATTGGGCCATTAGATAAAGCTTTAACAACTTCGTATCTTTCACCGGTCGACATAACCTACATAAGTTCAATGTTTACAAGGTTAATCACGTGTAACCTATGTTGACGAATAATTTACAATTCCATAACTCCAATTGAAATGTTAACCTTTCTTCTCAACCAACGAGGGAATTCTTTGCGATGTTTGTTCCACAATTCACTTTGCGGCGTACGTGGATGCATGTGGGCCATCTCTTCTTCGAATTGACTGAAAATAGTCAACGCATGTGAAGATTTTTTGGTTAAAATTAAAGATAAGTTATTGTTAATTAAATTTTCGATTTAATTAATTTAGCTTGTATACCTTTCATATTCACTCATTAAATCAGAGCTTGAAAGGACATATTCATGTGCAACCTCATATTCTTGTTGGTCAAGGAATCTTTTTTTCCTTGCAGCTGGAGAGTACCCAATGTTCGATGAAAACAACTCAGGTATTGCTCCATTGACTTCGGATGCATCACCCAAATCGGGGTACGCGTTCCTTGGAAGGTCCCTTGACATTGTGTGCACTTCTGCATGCAGCACAGAAGTTGCAAATCTCCTCCTTTAAGAACACATTACATATGGAGCTTTCAACGCGCGCCTTGTTGCCAACCTTCTTCTTCTTCAAATGATGCAGAAATCTACAGCATTTGACAAACAACACACGTTGCAAATAAACTGACTGGTCCTAAGCTTTAATAAAATACACTGCAAATGCAATACACATATTCCTTACCTTTCGAAAGGGTACATCCACCTATAATGTACTAGTCCACCTTTAGCTGCTTCATATGGAAGATGTATTGGAAGATGCTCCATCACATTGAAGAATGCGGGAGGGAAAATCATCTCCAGCTTGCATATGATTTCTGGTATGTTCCTCTCCAACCGGACCATATCATGGACGCTCAACTTAGAGGCACACAAGTCTCTAAAAAATTGGCTTAATTCCGTTAGGGCTTTCCACACATTCTGAGGAAGCAACTCCCTAATGGCAATTGGTAGCAACCTCTCCATAAAAACATGACAATCATGACTCTTCAGACCATGTAATTTAGATGTGTTAACATCTACACATCTACGGATCTACCTAGGTTGCTTGCATATCCGTTGGGAAGTTTGAGATCTTTAAGCCACTTACATAATGCCTTGCACTCCTCTTTACCCATGACATATGCAGCTCCGTCCGTTCGTTCTTTATCAACGCGGCGATGCTTACAACGAGCGGCTAGGTCCTTCCTAGAATTCTCATCATTTTTTGTCTTTCCTTTGATGTCCATGATGGTGTTCAGCGCCTGATCAAACACATTTTTCTCAACATGCATGACATCTAAGTTGTGCCGAATTAGAAGGTCTTTCCAATAAGTAGCACCTAAAAGATGCTCTTTTTATTCCAATTGTGAGATTGAAGATAGCCGTCAACGTTGCCCTGTTGTTCAGTAGATGCTGGCCACCTTAACACCTGTTCCCAAACTTGTCTCCCAGTTAGGCGAGGAGGAGGAGGCGAATGTTCCTCTCGATTTTTAGAAAAAGCGCTCTTGTTAGTACGATAAGGATTGTCCATTGGAAGAAATTGTCGATGACAATCAAACCATGAATGTTTCCTTCCATATTTCAGCCACCGTGATTTTGTGTTATCCATGCAATTTGGAGAAGCTAACTTACCTGCGGTGGTCCACTCAGAAAGCATATCGTACCCTGGAAAATAACTTATTGTCCACAACACGGACGCTTTCATTCTAAACTTTTCCTTCAAAGAAACATCATACGTGTCTATACCCTCCTCCCATAACTGTTTCAATTCGTCTATTAACGGCTGCAGGTATACGTCCAAATTTCCCATTGGAGTTTTCGGACCAGGAATCAAGAGCGTTAGGAACATGTAACGCTTCTTCATGCACAGCCACGGAAGCAAATTGTATGGGATAGCTATAACAGGCCAAGTAGAATAAGTTTGCCTGAAACTACCGAAAGGGGCGAAACCATCAGTGCATATACCCAACCGTACATTGCGTGGTTCCGATTCGAACTCTTTGTGAGTGGCATCAAAATGCTGCCAAGCTTCACCATCGCACGGATGAACCATGTCATCGTCCCCTCGAACATTTGTTGAGTGCCACCTCATTTGCTCTGCTGATGTCTTAGTCATGTATAATCTTTGCAACCGTGGACCAATTGGAAAGTATATGAGCTCTTTGTGGGCGATTCTTTTACCTTTAGCCGTTTTCCACACATATCGATTAGCACCACAAAAGTTGCACCTATCAAGTATGGAGTTCTCCTTCCAAAACAACATGCACCCTTTGGACATACATCGATTCTCTCATGCGGAAGTTCTAAAGCTTTGAGTAACTTCTTCGTCGAGTGGTACGTGTCTGTCATTTCATTACCAGGGGGACAAATGTTTTTCATGAGGGCCAACAGACTGTCTACGGCTTTGTTAGGGAGATTGTACTCACACTTTATGTTTACAAGCCGCGACATTACTGACAATTGTGACATCTCGCAACCCTCATACAATGGTCGTTTAGACGCTTCTAACATTTCCAGAAATTTTTGGCCTCCATCTGACAGCTTATCCTCCATTGGGTCTAACGCATCATACGATAAATCTCTGATGGCATCCGTGAGAATTTCTTGCATTAGGTCTAACACATCAGTCATCGACGACCCTTCAATGTGGTTCGACGTTTGGATGGGGACTGTAGCATTGGGAGACACATACAACTCACCATGACTTGTCCACACAAAATAACGTGGAAGGAACCCATTTTTGTACAAGTGCACCTTAACATTGTCCTCACTATGGTGTTTCATGTTTCTACACTTTGAACATGGACACCTAAGTACTTTACCTGATTGGAACATATTGGTTTGTTTAGCAATTGGAAAAAATTCTTCTTTTACCCCTCTGACAAACTCTTTGCTGAGATACCCCTCCTCATCGATTCGCTCATACATCCACCTCCTAGTATTTTCCATCTAGTTCCAATCTGCAAGGTTGCGCAAATTACATTTCAACATTGACATTTGTTTATTTATCAACATATTAATATAGCAAGTGGTTGTTGAGTATTTGCATGGATGTGACATAATTATGTGCAACTTAATGTCTCCATTTGGAGTTATAAGTAATTAAGTTAGCAATTAGGTTGGATTAGCAATAAATTCGCTACCAATTCCGTTGGTTAACTTAATTAAGGGCATCTTCCCATATGCAAATGCAGCTTTGTTATGAGGAATAAAAGGTCAAAGTTTTACATACACCTCATCATGAGCTTGCGATGCATGAATGTTGGTCATGGCGCCTTCAGTTTCGGAAAAACTTATGAAACAAACACAATGTAATGCAAATCTTTAGTTCCTTGGTATTCGTTCCATAAGTTTTTCCGAAAATGAATGCGTCACGACCAACATTCCTACGTCGCAAGCCCATGATGAGGTGTATGTAAAATTTTGACCTTTTATTCCTCATTACAAAGCTGCATTTACATTTAGGAAGATGCCCATAATCAAGTTAACAAACGGAATTTGGCAGTCGCGTAAATTCATTCCTAACCAAACCTAAATACTAACTCACTTACTAATAACTACCAATATCCAAACTCAACCTCTTTTTATGACGTCTCCAACTAAGATATTAGAAATATAAATTACCCTACTAACTACTCTAAAATACCATCGCAAATAACCTATTTATTTTTGTAGCAACTGGTTGTTGAGTACTTAATTGGATGTGACATAATTATGTGCTATTATATGTTTTCATTCGGAGTTATGAGTAATTGAGCTACCAATTAGGTCGGATTAGCAACAAATTTACGTTACCAACTTCATAGGTTAACTTGATCAAGGGCATGTCTCCAAATGCAAATTCACCTTTGTTCTGGGGAACAAACTGTCATAGTTTTACATACATGTCATCAGATGTCTGCGACGTAGGAATGCTGGTCGTAACGCATTCAATTTCACAACTAGCATCACGACTAGCAATCAAGATTGAGTTCCTTGGTGTTCGTTTCATTAGTTTTCGCGAAGGTGAATGCATCACGACTAGCATTCCTACGTCACATGCATCAAAGGACATATATGTAACACTCTGACAGATTGTTCCTCATAACAAAGCTGAATTTGCATTTGAAGACACGTCCTTGATCAAGTTAACCTATGAAGTTGGCAGTCGCGTAAATTCATTCCTAACCAAACATAATAACTAACTCACTCACTAATAACTACCAAAATCATCCAAACTCAACCTCTTATTATGACGTTTCCAACTAAGATACTAATAACTACCAAACTTAACAAACTTAATATTCTAAACTACCATCACAAATAACCTATTTACTTATGTTCAATTGGTTGTTGAGTAAATAAATGGATGTCACATAATTATGTGTTAATCAGGGACGAAGCCAGAAGAATATGTTGAGGGGGACGATCATTATAATACTTTTATTATAGTTCAAAAAGAGAATTGTGAAATATGTTTATACTAAAGGAAAGAAAAAATGATCCAGTAATAAAGTATAAATTGTGTAGTTTACTCGCATATAACCATGTTCATTAATGTACTACTTGAATTATGCAAGTATGACATATATTAAATAAATTAATCATTTTTTTTATTTCAATTCCTTCACTTTAAATCAACAAATTTTAGATTATTGTCAATTAATACACTTAAGTCAGTATATTACAGGTTCATAAAATTGATATTTATTGGTGTATCATCATTACTATTTTTAGTTTTTATAATTATTTGCTATAGTAATATCTATATTTGTCAAAGTATCTGACAATGAATAAGAAAAAAAAAGATGGAGTCAAACTAAAATGTAATTAAAGAGCTTAATGTATAAGTGAGATGCAAATAAATATGTGAAATTAGAAAAAAAAAGAATTAAATATTAGACAAAAACAAGGGAATGTATACAAAACATTGCATCACAAATTCATATTAATATGTTGCTCTAGGCCAAGAAAAGGGAAAATGAGTACAAACATATGTTGAGCGTCGAACCCCAAACCATCTGGTTGTAATACCAAGCCCCTACCACTTGCTTTGTAATCAAGTTATGCAATTTTTTTGTTGACAATGCGTATTAAACTATTTCAAGTTCGGGGGGGGGGGGCAATTGCCCCTCCTTGCCCCAAGGAAGCCCGTCAATGGTGCGAATTTATGTCTTCATTAGAAGTTATAAGTAATTAAGTTAGTAATTAGGTTGGATTAGCAAAAATCTACGCTACAAACTTCGATGGATAACTTAATTAAAGGTATGTCTCTAAATGCCAATTCGGCTTTTTTGTGATCAACAAGTTGTCGGAGTTATATGTATGGATGATCAACTTCTTATGACGTAGCGAATGTCAATCGTTGTGCATTTAGCATCCCAACCACTTATAAAACGAACACCCAGGAAATCAAGATTGAGTTCATGGGTGTTCATTTTATAAGTGGTTGGGATATGCTAAATACACAACGATCGACATTTGCTACGTCACAAGCAGTTGATCATCCATACATATAACTCCAACAACTTGTTGATCACAACAAGGGTGAATTGGCATTTAGAAACATACCTTTAATTAAGTTAACCAACGAAGTTGGCAGTCGCGTAAATTTATTCCTAACCAAACATAATAACTAACTCACTTACTAATAACTACCAAAATCATCCAAACTCAATTTCTTTTTAGGACATCTACATATAAACTACTCGGAATAGAATACCAACTTAATCCTCTAAATTAACATCACAAATAACCTATTGTAACGACCCGCCCAAAACCCGTATTAATTAAAACCTTAATAGCAGTAATTAGCCCAAAATACGTTAATAAAATTTTTTCTTCTTTTACGTTACGATTATTATTATTATTTGTTTCTATGCATGACAGGTCTCGAGCAAGGCGATGGCTAAATGGGTTAATTATATGTCATCTCGGATGTGTGTAAAGCTATAAATATTAGTACGAGTTTATGAATATTTTTTTTACGATAAGTTATATAATTTATTTTATTATTCTCGATTTTACGCTTTTAACCGAGGAAGGTTATATCAATTTTAATGTCTATTTCGATCACGATTTATGTCATCCAACCTTCCTAATTACATTTTATTGTTCAATTTATTTTATTAGTGTTATCCTACCATTTTATTTTATGTGGTTCAACACTAGTTAATTTTTACCCAATTTAATTCCAAGTAATTTTATTTAGGTTTACAACTAAACTATTTTATCAAGTTTTATATCTATTAATTTTTATTTAGTCAATACCAATTATTTTTCTCTTACCTAACCTAATTTTACTTGTCTTGGTTAATTATTCTTTTATTTGTTTTTAGAGGTGGAAGATATATTTACATTATGTTAGAAGAGGGGGCCTTAGTTATTTCATTTTAATCCCACACCACTCAAGTCTCTCACAAACTCTCTTCTCCCTCTCACTTGTGCTCGGCCGACCACCCCAGCCAGCTAGCCCAGCCCTGTTCTTTGGCGTTTTCCGGCCAAATCTCCGACAGCCGGCGTGCTTTCCGGCGGTCCCCCGAGCCTCCTCCACCTCTTCTCTTGTTTTCTTCCTCAATTTCTCATCCAAGTGGTAAAATCCCAAAACCCTAACTCAAGCTTTTGCTTTCCTAATCAGATTTTCATGTTTAAATTGTGTATCTTTGATGTTTTTCATCTCTTTTAAGGTTCTTAAGCATGAATTTATATGGTGGTTGGATTAGGGTTTGAATTTGAGTTGTAACATGTGAGTTTGGGGTTGATTTTAAGTGTTTAAGTGTTGTATTGTTGTTGAATGTTTGAAATGGTTTTTGCATGTGAGTTCTAAGGTCTTGATTGAGTAAGATTAAGTGTTTAACTTCTGGAAATTGATGGATGTTAGCTAATTTGAAGTTTAATTGAGTTTTATTGCAAATTAGTGGTAAGAAGACACATGCATGTTGTTTTTGATGACCATATAAGTTTCTGTCTGGAATCAGAATAATACAGAGGACTAGAAGTATGAGTTTAGCCCAGATTTTTACTTAAAAAGATAGCTTAAATCATTGTCTAACTATGGGCTTTGGAATTTCGAGAATCCGGTATGTGTAGCTCGAGTTATGAGCGAAACCGTGAAGGGGTGCGAATTGTATACGAGTCTGAGTCAGTAGCTTGAGGACAATGTTTCGTCCATTTAGAGACTTTATTGGTTCCAGTGGTAATCATAAAAGTTTTAGGTAACGTTTTAAGCTTTCCAGAAACGTATGGTTTGCGTTCATCCGATATCGGGAGTGGATGTTATAGGGTCGAGACTGAAGGTTATCATTTGAGTTTCTGCCCAGAAAATTATGTAGTAAATTTGGAATTTTGTGAACCAATTTCAATCATTAAGGGATCCTTTTAGTTTGGAGACTCTTGGGTCAATATTAGGATGTTCAAGAAGTGTTTTCTAAATTGAAAATACTATCTTTTGGAGTTTAATATTATTTATCGAGTTATGTCTTTTTAGCTAAGTTAAGAAGTTTAAGTTATATAATAGAAATCGACTCTAAGTTGGAAGTTTGGAATGTTCCATTAGTCGAAGAGTTCTTTGAACCTCAATAATCATAGGATATATTCCTTCTCTAATGCATTAGTCCAATTCACCTTTCAAACACTCCCAAAATCCATCAATTCATCGTTATAGATTCTTCTTCGTCGCTTGACGATATATCCGAACAATCAAGAACTCTCTAATTTCCATTCTAGCCTTTCATTCCTTAATTCTCCATATTTCATCAATACGATCTCTTCAAATCATTCTATAAGTTAAGCTATTCATCGTTTACTTCCAAGCCTTTATGAGTTTCGTATCAAAAGATCAAACCGAAAGTTTTAGTTTCAAAATTACAGCTTTTGTTTCTGTCCGGGCTGTTTTTCAAGCCCTTCCCTTTATTTTTGGACCTCGGTCCTGTTGACAAAGTTGTAGAACTTATTTTTCCCTATTCCGGGAAGTACTCGTTTGTTTAATTCTGAGTTTTCTAGCCCGAGTTATACTAAAAATCCTATTTCTTAAAAACCTGAAATTTTCTTTCTAAGTTATTACGTTCGTAGTTTCTATTTTACTTAACGTTTGAAACTCACTAAGAAACTTCTTTGGTTCTCAATTTCTACACTTCTTATTATAGTTCCCAAGTCACCCAAGCCGTCCCGAGCTCGAGGCACGCCACCAAGTTTTCCTACTTTGCAAGGTACGCAAATTGTCCAACTTTTATCTTTCAAGCACGTTACGATGCTTATTCATATCAATTTATATCATGATCTATGTTACTACTTTCAAAAGTGGTCCCGCCATATTAGTATAATTCTAGCTATTCACGTGAAGTGCTAGCCTTTATTCATCTATAGGGTGCTCCTGATCAGAGTGACCAGACCTGGCCAGTGTCCGACTGCATAACAGTCACCCAACCCAAACTCTAGATCGGTTTGGGGCGTGCGCGTGTTAGGTGCTTTGCACCAGATCGTAAGGGATACCACTCTATTTTCTATGTATATATAAATATATATATATATATCATGTCTCTTTTATATGTTTATATTTATGCCAAATCCATTTAATACATGTTTAGCCCCGTCCCCGTTTTCAAAATGAATTTAAATACTGGCACTAAAACCGTTTTCGAACGGTTTGACGTGTTGGAGGTTTGTGTACTGAGTGTTTCCCCACTCACTTTGCGTATGTTTTCAATGTTTTGTTTTTAGGCGGTCCGAGCTCCCAAAGTAAAGACAAGGATAAGCAGAGGTAGAACTTCCACGTGTAGGGTAGTCTTAAAGGGCGGATTTGGCCGACCTCGGTGGTCTTCATGGTTCCAAAGATTAATTTGCATTGGAGAAAGTTTAATATATATATATATTTCTTTGATGGGTGTATAAAGTGTAATATCTATGGTTTCGGTGATTGTTTATGTTTGGGTTTAAGTGTAGTATTCACTTGGTGGTTTATGTATATGTTGGTGGTTTGTGTGCCTTGTCCCAAGTGGGGACGACGGTAATGCGTCAAACCTTGTCTTTTCCGCTGCGCTAATCACAGGGTTATGACATGATTAAAGATAATCTTGTGGTTAAGGGTGTTGGGGTGTTACAGTTGTGGTATCAGAGTGGAGTTATAAGAAGAGTTTGGAGAATTAGCATTTCATAGGAAGCATGACATGAATGTATGAAGTTTGGGTATAAATGTGTTGTATATGTGCCTCTTATGGTTTGAGATTGGGAATATGTGAAATTTGTTGGGATGGATGTTGAGCATGAAGCTCCAAATAAGTGTATGAAGTGCAAATGTTTTCTTGCAGGTATGAAGTTTTGTAAAATTATGGGATTGTCCGATTTATAGGGGAAGTGCTGCCGAAATTTCTCCAGAATTTATAGAGCTTTAGTAAAAAAAAATCTAAGGAAGTTTAAGTACAAATTGCAAGTAATCTAATAGTTTGGTACCGGTGAAGCTTGCTAAGTGTTCTTGAGATTATGAGGCATGTTAAATTAGTCCCTAAAAGAGAAGTGTAAACATCCAAGGAAAAGTTTATGAATCCAATTCCAAGTGGGATTGTTGTAAGGCGCAAATGAGGTGCAAAGTGCTTGATATTGGTGTATATTGAAATGTTTTAAAGCATCTATATGATACAAATGAATAGTAAGCACAATGCATAGTTAAGTAAGGTCATGGTGATCTTAAGAAGGGACAAGAGTTCCCCTAGTATCGAATAAAGTTCAAGATGGTTGAGTCTCGGACCTTGCCTTGTTTTTCTTTTATTAATTTTAACAAGCTCTTATTTGCTAAGTTTACTAAAACTTCGCGTTCATGTTATATATATGTAATCTAGAGGGAACCCAGTGGTGACCCTTTTCCCAACTCATTCGCAATGTTTATGGAGCCCAAGATCGATATTCAAGTCCATCTCAAGATGTCGCGAGACGTTTTGACGCCCATTGTACAAGCTAACCCGAAATCGGAATACAGCGATGACATGGTCGAGCACGTTGTGTATTGGCCACTCTTCCCCACGAGAGTCCGTGGGGCGATATTAGAAGCCGCTATCGTCGATTACTCCTTCGAGGAGCATCCGGCCGACGCGTTTGGTGCCTAAAATTTTGACTGTTCTGGTAATGGCGAAGTTGGAAGGACATAGTTACTGGCGTGGATTAACATAAAATACGGTTGAGAACTGTGGAAGATCTTAGTAAGCTAAGACAAAAAAAAATTCCATAAATGCAATACCGCGATCAAGTAAGGAAAGCCCAGCATTTCTATCCCTCGGTGACCCTCTTATTTGTTCACCCACGCATAGAATTTCCAAAATAAGAATCGCGACTTCTTGCTACACGCATAACCAGGATATACATGATGAAAGGCCTCGAATGTTAGGAGCATGGCTTTGACCGCTATCACCCTCGAGTTGTCACCTCCAAAGTATATCGATGTCAAGGGTATTCCCGAGGAGGGGATACCATACCCTTTTAACGATCTTTTGGGTCCTCAAATTTTTCCCTCTGGCCGTCGTATGCTCATGATTATGTAAAGGAGGTACAAATAGCCCCGGATTTTATGAGTGTCAAATTTAATTACGCCAAGGAGAAAATAAGTCTAGAAAAGGGACTAGAGTGACCCAAGATCTAAAGGAAGCCATGACTCGGTCAATGAAAACTGCACCTCCGCCTAGAACGGACGGGATGAAAGCACAAATAGGTTCTATGGGGATAAGGAGGCAGTAATATTGATGTATTCTGTCATGTATTGTCGACATGGAAAAAAAAAATTGGTATCTGTGTGGGATGGAAAGCAAAGGATTATACTAATAATTGTTCCATGTTTTAAGTGCGGGCAAGTTAATTCTTGGAATGAAGGAAATGAGTCGAACTCTAGTAACTTGCAAGGGGAGAGGAAGCACGCTAGTGGTCTTTAAAGTAGAAACTTGGGTCCAACGAGTAGTATACGTATCGTTTGAGCCGTTTTAGTATCAGAAGTAGGTACCTATATATATATGATTCCCCGATCCTTGAACCAGCACGTGATAGTGTTTTCGAGAGTTAAGAGCGGCTACTAAACCCCAGATGACCAGAAGAATACGTAACCGGGTAGTTGGCCACGTTGCCTTGACCAAGCTTAGGATGCGATATTCCGAGGTATCAAGAGAACATACCAATTTCGGTAACTCAGATTTGGATGTAATTCTATAGGAATTCACGTGAAGTAATAAAGGGAAGAAGTACGGTATACTTATCTTAATTGTTCAAAGAGTTTGAAGAGTCTAATAACAATGGTCAATAAGGTGAACAAGGGTTCTTATGAACGTCGTACTCATGATAGAGGCCTTAACGCGAATACAAGGATTTTGACATTGGTTGTGGAAATACTGATAGTCACTTCTAATTCTGTATAAGGAACAATGTGAGGGGAGAAATAAAAAGGGAAGCAATAGAATCATGATGAAATTAGGAGACTAATATGGGATTAGAGATTTATGACTAAGAACGAGACTAAGGGGGAAAGCTGGATTGGAGGGATAAACTTATTACGTATATGGGTTTCTTAGAGGCATCCAACGAGATTGTGAGGTTTAGGAGTTTTGATCCCTTTTACACATATACATGTATCAAAATCCACCTAGCCTTCTCTTTTAACGAGCAACCATTGTAAGCTTCAACCCTCCTCTGTATGGCTAACATACCTTGAGTTCATTGTTGAACCAAGTCTTATCTCACACTCATATTGTGCATCCTCCTATTAAAATTCATCTTTATCTTGTAAGACTGCATTCAGCTTTGTCAATTCTAATCATTGCTTATTCTCAAGAATTCCTAGGAGAGTTTATCGTTGTTATCGACCAACCATTTTGGCTCATGAGTGTTATGTTTACTTTTATTTGACACTGTTTCCTTTCTCAATTTCCTTCTGGCAAGTGCCTTTCTTTTATCAGTTATCCACTCATTTACCCAGTGATGATGAACTACATCTATATTACCATGCTTTCTATTTGGTCAGCTTTTCTCTTTTCCAAAGTAATTATTATTTTCCCAGTAAGCATCTACAGTTTATATCCAAGTTTTAGCTTAAATAAAAGTTACTATTCGATCAATATCAATAACTTACGTTTTGTACACCCCAAGCGACTATTGCCAACCATTCATGCATCCCCAATATTGATGTTCCTAATTCAAGAATCTTGACATACTTACCCAAATCCTTTCTCTCTGGAACTTGAAGGTTCTCCTTCCTTTGTATGACACTAAAAACTCCACAATACTTCTAAAAATTCACAGATTTGATTATCAAAAACTTACCCAAGATCTTTTCTTCATATCAAGTTCATTTCAGTGTCACATATGGTTTTCCTTCTTCATGGAATCTTTATAATTATTATCCCTATCATTTATATTATCCCTTGTTAGCTACCCGCATGAGAAGGTAGACCTTAGGTTGGACATCTTAATGTTGGGTATAGATTGGTTAAGCCTAACTCAAGCTCAGATTAGATGCGGGGAAGGAATAATCATTCTTAGGAATGCCTCGGGAGTAGAGGTTTGTTTTATTGGAGATTTAGGTATAAATTAGTGTCCTATCTAAACCTACGTAAAGGGCCGGAAGCTACTAAGTAACGGGTGCAAGGGTTACCTGTGTTCGATTAGTAAAGATCTTAGTGATCCACCCAAGATAGAAGAGATTTTCGTGGTGCAAGATTTTCTAGATGTTTTCCCGAGGAAGTTACAAAGTTACCCCGAGGAGGGAGATCGACTTCGAGATCAAACTAGTTCCAGAAGCTAGACCTATATCTAAAAGCACCCTATCGGGTGGCGCCAGCAGAGCTTAAAGAACTAAAGGTGCAATTGGAAGACTTGTGGAGCAAAGGTTTTATGAGACCTAGTACGGCACACTGGGGAGGCCCCAGTGTTGGTTGTAAGGAAAAAGGACGGAAGTCCGACGTTATGCATCGATTACCGAGAATTTAATCAAGTCACGATCGGGAACAAGCACCCTCTTCCAAGGATTGATGATCTATTTCACCAACTCCAAGGAACAGGAGTATTTTTCTTCAAAAATCAATTTGAAGGTCCGGATGCCATAACTCAAAGCTAGAGATGAGGACATCTCTAATCTGCCTTTAGGAAGAAGATATGGTCACTATGAGTTCACCGTAATGCCTTTTTGAGCTTACTAATACTCCAACAGTAATTATGGATTTGATGAATCGAGTGTTCAAACCCCGTTGGGATAAGGTTGTAGTGGTACTTATCGACGATATCTTGGTATATTCAAAAGGTCAAGAAGAGCATGAAAGTCATTTAAGAATGGTACTCCATACGCTAAGGGAACGACGATTGTATGCTAAATTTTCAACATGTGCATTTTAGCACAAGGAAGTAGGATTTTTGGGACATATGATAACCAGTGAAGGGATCCGAGTGGACCCTAGCAAAGTACCCGCCATTAAGGATTGGGCAAGACTTACTACGGCTACTGAAGTTCGAAGTTTTCTAGGTATGGCCGGATACTATAGAAGGTTCGTTCTGAACTTTTCTAAAATAGCTCTTCTTTTGACCAATCGCCTCACGAAATCAACCCGGTTTGAATGGACCGACAAGTGCGAAGGAGATTTTCCAACGCTTGAGGAGAAGCTTACAACCGCCCTAGTATTGTCCCTTTCCGAGGAAGGACAGGAGTACGTCGTGTACAGTGATGCGTCTTATCAAGGGCTGGGGTGTGTACTGGTGTAGGATGGTAAAATGATAGCGTATGCTTCACAACGGTTGAAGCCACATGAGAAGGATTATCCGACGCATGACTTGGAACTAGCAGCAGTAGTTTTGCTCTAAAGAGTTGGCGACATTATCTGTAGGGAGTCCCTACTACGATCTTCGCGAATCACAAGGGTCTCGAGTATATATTCACTCAAAGAAAGTTGAATCTAAGGCAGCGAAGATGGTTAGAACTCACCAAGGGTTATAGAATCTAAATAACCAATACCACCCCGGGTAAAGCAAACTCAGTGGCAGATGCCTTAAATTAGAAGACTCAGCATGGGACTTTAACTCATCTCAAAGTTCATTCAAGGATATGGCCGGAGTTAAATAGGGAGAATGTCGAGTTAGTAAAGCAGGGGAACATCGCCAAGAGACTGGCTATACTGACCTTTCAACCGGTAATCATTGAAGAAATTAAAGTCGAACAAATGAATGACCCTGAATTCAAGAGAATTGTGGATAATCTACTTCAAAAAAAAAAAAATAAAAAAAAAGAAGAAGGCCTGGATTTTAGTCCACGAGGATGGAACTTTAAGGTTTCAGAGTAGGCTATGTGTACCCAACCAAGAGAAAAATTTAAGGCTTAAGCTTTTGGAAGAAGGCCATAGTTCATCGTACTCTGTACATCCAAGAGGTACAAACATGTATAGGGATTTAAGAGAGCACTTTAGTGGCCTAACATGAGAAGGGACGTAGCTAGCTATGTAGATATGTGCTTAACTTGTCAAAAAGGGTCAAAGCAGAACATCAATGATCATTAGGTGAACTTCGACCTTTAGAAATTCCCACATGGAAATGAGAATCAATTTCTATGGATTTTGTCGTGGGATTACCCCTCACAGCTTCTAGAAGAAATGTCATTTGGGTATTTGCAGACCGCCTTGCTAAGTCGGCGCATTTCATTCATAGTCATGAAGGATGGAAAGTGGATAAGTTGGCAGATATCTATGTCCAAGAGGTTGTGTTTTCCTTAGGGCTTCTCCAACTAAAGGGGTTCGAAGATTCAACGTCAGGGAGAAGTTAAGCTCTCATTATATCGGGCCTTATTTCTTTGTGAAGAAGATAAATTCAATGGCGTATCGTTTAGATTTACCCTCCAAACCTAGGGCAAATGCATGATGTTTTTCTCGTCTCCCAGCTTCGAAAATATGTGCCGAACCCAACTCACGTTCTAGAGGAAGAACCTCCTCTGTAAGCAGAAGATCTCGCTTTCGAGCAAAAACCGATCCGAATTTTGGATCGTAGAATAAAACGACTCCGTTCTAAAGAAAGTTCCGTTAATCAAGGTACTAACGGCAAGCCAAGACACCTCGGAGGCCACGTGGGAAACCGAGGAAGACATGAAAACAAGCTAACCGCAACTCTCTTAAAGTTTTTCATTCATGATTAATCCAACAGCAAGTTTCGGGGACGAAACATTTTTTTAGGAGGGGAGGGTGTAACGACCCGCCCTAAACCCATATTAATTAAAACCTTAATGGCAGTAATTAGCCCAAAATACGCTAATAAAATTTTTTCTTCTTTTACGTTACGATTATTATTATTATTTGTTTCTATGCGTGACAGGTTTCGAGCAAGGCAATGGTTAAATGGGTTAATTATATGTCATCTCGGATGTGTGTAAAGCTATAAATATTAGTACGAGTTTATGAATATTTTTTTTACGATAAGTTATATAATTTATTTTATTATTCTCGATTTTACGCTTTTAACCGAGGAATGTTATATCAATTTTAATGTCTATTTCGATCACGATTTATGTCTTCCAACCTTCCTAATTACATTTTATTGTTCAATTTATTTTATTAGTGTTATCCTACCAATTTATTTTATGTGGTTCAATACTAGTTAATTTTTACCCAATTTAATTCCAAGTAATTTTATTTAGGTTTACAACTAAACTATTTTATCAAGTTTTATATCTATTAATTTTTATTTAGTCAATACCAATTATTTTTCTCTTACCTAACCTAATTTTACTTGTCTTGGTTAATTATTCTTTTATTTGTTTTTAGAGGTGGAAGATATATTTACATTATGTTAGAAGAGGGGGCCTTAGTTATTTCATTTTAATCCCACACCACTCAAGTCTCTCACAAACTCTCTTCTCCCTCTCCTTTGTGCTCGGCCGACCACCCCAGCCAGCCAGCCCAGGCTTGTTCTTTGGCATTTTCTGGCCAAATCTCCGGCAGCCGGCGTGTTTTCCGGCGGTCCCCCGAGCCTCCTCCACCTCTTCTCTTGTTTTCTTCCTCAATTTATCATCCAAGTGGTAAAATCCCAAAACCCTAACTCAAGCTTTTGCTTTCCTAATCAGATTTTCATGTTTAAATTGTGTATCTTTGATGTTTTTCATCTCTTTTAAGGTTCTTAAGCATGAATTTATATGGTGGTTGGATTAGGGTTTGAATTTGAGTTGTAACATGTGAGTTTGGGGTTGATTTTAAGTGTTTAAGTGTTGTATTGTTGTTGAATGTTTGAAATGGTTTTTGCATGTGAGTTCTAAGGTCTTGATTGAGCAAGATTAAGTGTTTAACTTCTGGAAATTGATGGATGTTAGCTAATTTGAAGTTTAATTGAGTTTTATTGCAAATTAGTGGTAAGAAGACACATGCATGTTTTTGATGGCCATATAAGTTTCTGTCTGGAATCAGAATAATACAGAGGACTAGAAGTATGAGTTTAGCCCAGATTTTTACTTAAAAAGATAGCTTAAATCATTGTCTAACTATGGGCTTTGGAATTTCGAGAATCCGGTATGTGTTGCTCGAGTTATGAACGAAACCGTGAAGGGGTGCGAATTGTATACGAGTCTGAGTCAGTAGCTTGAGGACAATGTTTCGTCCATTTAGAGACTTTATTGGTTCCAGTGGTAACATAAAAGTTTTAGGTGACGTTTTAAGCTTTCCCGAAACGTATGGTTTGCGTTCATCCGATATCGGGAGTGGATGTTATAGGGTTGAGACTGAAGGTTATCATTTGAGTTTCTGCCCAGAAAATTCTGTAGTAAATTTGGAATTTTGTGAACCAATTTCAATCATTAAGGGATCCTTTTAGTTTGGAGACTCTTGGGTCAATATTAGGATGTTCAAGAAGTGTTTTCTAAATTGAAAATACTATCTTTTGGAGTTTAATATTATTTATCGAGTTATATCTTTTTAGCTAAGTTAAGAAATTTAAGTTATATAATAGAAATCGACTCTAAGTTGGAAGTTTGGAATGTTCCATTAGTCGAAGAGTTCTTTGAACCTCAATAATCATAGGATATATTCCTTCTCTAATGCATAAGTCCAATTCACCTTTCAAACACTCCCAAAATCCATCAATTCATCGTTATAGATTCTTCTTCGTCGCTTGACGATATATCCGAAAAATCAAGAACTCTCTAATTTCCATTCTAGCCTATCATTCCTTAATTCTCCATATTCCATCAATATGATCTCTTCAAACCATTCTATAAGTTAAGCTATTCATCGTTTACTTCCAAGCCTTTATGAGTTTCGTATCAAAAGATCAAACCGAAAGTTTTAGTTCCCAAATTACAGCTTCTGTTTCTGTCCGGGCTGTTTTTCAAGCCCTTCCCTTTATTTTTGGACCTCGGTCCTGTTGACAAAGTTGTAGAACTTATTTTTCCCTATTCCGGGAAGTACTCATTTGTTTAATTCCGAGTTTTCTAGCCCGAGTTATGCTAAAAATCCTATTTTTTAAAAACCTGAAATTTTCTTTCTAAGTTATTACGTTCGTAGTTTCTATTTTACTTAACGTTTGAAACTCACTAAGAACCCTCTTTGGTTCTCAATTTCTACACTTCTTATTATAGTTCCCAAGTCACCTAAGCCGTCCCGAGCTCGAGGCACGCCACCAAGTTTTCCTACTTTCCAAGGTACGCAAATTGTCCAACTTTTATCTTTCAAGCACGTTACGATGCTTATTCATATCAATTTATATCATGATCTATGTTACTATTTTCAAAAGTGGTCCCGCCATATTAGTATAATTCTAGCTAGTCACGTGAAGTGCTAGCCTTTATTCATCTATAGGGTGCTCCTGATCAGAGTGACTGACTGACACGTCGATCGCATGGCGATCACCCAACCCAAACTCCAGATCGGTTTGGCGCGTGCGCGTGTTAGGTGCTTTGCACCAGATCGTAAGGGATACCACTCTATTTTCTATGAATATATATATATATATATCATGTCTACTTTTATATGTTTATATCTATGCCAAATCCATTTAATACATGTTTAGCCCGTCCCGCTTTCAAAATGAATTTAAATGCCGCACTAAAACCGCTTTGAACGGTTTGGCGTGTTGGAGGTTTGTGTACTGAGTGTTTCCCCACTTACTTTGCGTATGTTTTCAATGTTTTATTTTTAGGCGGTCCGAGCTCCCAAAGTAAAGACAAGGATAAGCAGAGGTAGAACTTCCTCGTGCAGGGTAGTCTTAAATGACGGATTTGGCCGACCTGGGTGGTCTTCATGGTTCCAAAGATTAATTTGCATTGGAGAAAGTTTAATATATATATATATATATATATATATATATATATATATATATATATATATATATATATATATATATATATATATATATATATATATTTCTTTGATGGGTGTATAAAGTGTAATATCTATGGTTTCGGTGATTGTTTATGTTTGGGTTTAAGTGTAGTATTCACTTGGTGGTTTATGTATATGTTGGTGGTTTGTGTGCCTTGTCCCGAGTGGGGACGGCGGTAATGCCTCAAACCTTGTCTTTTCCGCTGCGCTAATCACAGAGTTATGGCATGATTAAGGATAATCTTGTGGTTAAGGGTGTTGGGGTGTTACACCTATATACTTGTTCCATGACGTAGTTTCAAATGATTTTGAAGCGTGCTATAAACAACATGTCAAAAGTTGAGGATGATATTCCTCAACTTTTCAATTTGTTGATTAGCGTCGAACTACAATGAATTTCATGGAAAAGGTACTTGGTGATATTGTGTTTGTTTATTTCAAGTTTAGGTAATATTCCCCATAATGTCGTTACACTACTTAATATTTTCATCAACCATAAACCCTAAATCCCAAACTATAAACTCTAAACCGTATCCATAAATAATAAACCTACTTAGAAATAAACATAATAAAAGTTAACACAAACAAATTAGCAAACACAATAAAGTTAATAAAACCTTTAATAATCATACACATACTTAACAATAGTTTTCATTTAATCAATCATACATTCATAATTTTGCATGTTCAACTTAAACAAATTAAAATAAATAATGACAAATACCTTAAACATTTCATTATAATACACATTATTCAACAATTTTTATCAACACTTACGCATGCAAACATTAAACTTTTTGCACAAAACCAATACATAAAAACTAAATTTTTACAAATAAAACACAATTATCAATTTTTACCAAACCAATACACACAAAACCAATACATAAAAACTTAATTTTTACCAAACCTACCACATCTTTAAGCTAATTATTCACAACCAAAATACTAACTAATACAAAGTTTAACCTAACAAATACTAAAATTATTAACAACAAAACTAACTAAACATTTTTTACACAAATGTTAACATAACTCATACTAATTTATGCATGCTTATAATTTATACCCATAAACATACAATTAACACAATTAAAAATTTTCAAAAAATATACCGGGGAGTGTCACCGACGACGGAGATATTGACCGGAGGTGGCGGAACTGGCGGCGACTACGACAACGGGGGCGACGGTGACAATTGCTAGTGAGAGGATGGGTTTGTGTTGTTATTAACCACCAAAAATTTAAAGAAAAAGATAAGGAGGGAGAGGAGATGAACTTACCATCGTCGGCTCCGGCGAGAGGTAGCGGAAATTGGCGGTTAACGGCGGAAATCGCCGGTCTTTCTTCAGAAACGGACGAAGGAAGGGTCGGTGTTTTGGATGACAACGGGAAGTGAAGTCCGCATTCGATTGTCATATTAAATGCAGCACGACCGTTCATTAAATGGTCGCTATTTTGCGATTGTTAAATTAAACGGTCGTTCCATCGAGCGACCATTCAACTAAATGATCGCTAATTGAACGGTCTCAACCAACGGTCATACTGAAGCATCCATCTTGTAGTGATCCCTTAAAAGTAACATAACAAACCGGATCTCAGATACTTTGCCTACCACAGGCTACGACTAGAATTACCGGGATAACACATCTCCGCCTACCACAGGCTACGACCAGAATTATCGAGATATCACAACTCCGCCTACCACATGCTACGACTAGAACTATCCGAGATATCATCGCTCCGCCTACCACATGCTCAGATAAAAAACCGTGTGCACTCCTTACTTAGGGAAGTAATCAATATCAACACTATATCATGGAAGGATACCACATCTTGGTCTTTGGGTTATCCCCGATGCCCGCTTAATGTTTCACTTTGAATTATTAGTATTCTATGCATTCCAAGTTCACAGTTCTCAACACAAACCAACGCAGATTCCCAAAACCGGTAACAAGAAACCACTTACAAAAGACCATCTCATCTTCCGCATTTTAGAATTCAACTTCCACCAGTCAATAATCAAAACAAACGGTCAAAATTTTCCACATAAAGTCCCCTTCGAGATGCAAATTCCAAAACAAATTAGAAATCACAAAAAAAAAAAAAACTTAAACTGCACCCAAATGGGGATTAGGGCATAAACATTATTTGGATTACTTCACTTCACTTCAATTCACTTCCACAAACACACTTGAGCTCACAAAAACGATGTATCATGCCTAAAATAAAATAATTTTTATAATTAATAACGCACTCTAGAAGTTAGTACACGCTACATTCTACCTAACCCTCTCATAGGAACACTATAGGGTTCCCATCATTCTTGAAATAACATATTAAAACTATCAACATATTTCAAAACACACACATTAAAAAAAAATTACAAACATATTTCACACATCAACACTCTTAACATAATTAAAACTGAGCATGTACATTATCTCAAACTTCTTCCAATATTCATACTTCCATATGTACCATACATAATATATATTTAAAAATTCATATATTAATATATAACATGACTTATATGACTAGTCTTACTCATGATACGTTATTAAAAATTATAAGAACTAATTATATTTATTTCCCTATCAGGTTTTTTGGAAAGAGGATTTTACCCATCACCTTTTAAAAATTACATACACCCCACCTAGACTATTGACCACACACTAGATATGTCATTTGACCTAAGGTATAATTATTTTAGTCTACATTTTTGGTTTGGGACAAAATTTTAATATGTATAGTTTTCCTAAAATGCCCCTCCATTTAACAACAAGCTCCTTTGTTTAACTGACCTATTAGTAGAAAATGTGGGTCTCCTAATTCTTACGGTTCCTAGCCATATTTTTTTCAATCGGTTTGTATGGAGCTGCACAAGGCAGAAGATAGTTCGCCCTTGCTGACTCTCTTTTTCAATCTGTCAGCAATCATAATCACTAATGTGATGAAGGTCAAAATATTAGGACTATTGAGAGTTATCTATTTCCTGGGGACAATATTTAATTTCAAGACAACAATATATATCAATATATTAGGGTTGAATTATATTTAGATTTGTAAAAACACTATACAATACTTTTTTGCAACATTTTGAATGAGAATTTAGGATTGTCTATTAAAAAAAATGACTAATCAGTAAGGAAATCAAAATGTAATTTAATTGAATGTTTCCAATTTATAATCAGATCCAAAACAATTAGATCCACAACTTATTTAACTAGCCAATCAGCGCTGAAGCGAAGGGGCGACGACAGCACTAATCGAGGCACGGTGAGTAGGGGTGTCCACAATTGGTTACCCGCAATTTCGGTTAATTGCATATGCGGTTAACCGCTTTTACAGTCTACGAATTTTATAAACTTAAACCTAAACTGCTTTATGCGGTTAACCGGTTTGTGGTTAACCATTTTTGGAAACTAGAAACCGAAATCGTCGGTTAACTGCATTGATAACATGGTTAACCACTTTTTAGGTTCGGTTTATGGTTAACCGCGGTTTACCGCCGGTTTTAGAAATTTAAAGTAACAAATAAGGAAAAGAAATTAAGATTTTGTTTTAAATTTCAAATTTTACTACTAAATTAATCAAGATCGGTTAACCGTGGTTAACCGTTTATCTTCCTCTTAATTTCTTTGAAAATTGCGGTAAAAGCAGTTAACCATTTGGATTTTTAGAAAATTGCGGTTAAGGTTAACTAAACTGATTTAACCGCAATTTTCAAAAAATCCAAATGGTTAACTGCTTTTACCGGTTTGGTTTATACGGTTTTGCAAATTGGTTTTTGGTTTCGGTTTTTGTTGAACACAACTAGCGGTGAGAGAGGTACTTGCAACTGAGGAGAGGGAACTTCAAGCAGAGCCACTTGAAAGAGTTCGTCGTCGCTTTCAGCAACTGGAACGACGACGACACCAAGCCTCCGAAAATGACGTCTAGTCTAAAAATCGCATCGACACCGTCCAAACAAGATCAAGAAGGCCAAGGCGACCCCCGCCCTCCCCAGCCGTTGGCCCTTCTTCGACCGCCTCCTATACCCCACCACCTCCATCCCAGTTAGAATTCCCATCGCAAACATACCCTTCCCTGCCCCTCTCCCCCACCTTCAACCTGCCCCTATATCCAAAAACCCCTGCAACAAATTAGACAACACAACTATCTCTCTTCCCTGCTTTTCCCAAACAAGAGTTGCGAGGCCTCAGGACGGTGGCGCCGACAGGGGAGGAGGGAGGGTGGTCGAAGGACTCTGGTGACAGCCGCCGGCGGCACTGGAGAGGAAGGGGGCAAGGAGAGAGGAAGCAAAGAGGGTGTGGGGGAGTTGGGTGAAGGAGTTGGCGGCGGCGGTGGAGATTAGGGAAGCATATGAGGCGATGGAGAGTGCCAAGTTGCAACACATGATCAAGACGGAGAAACAAAGGATGAAGCTCATGATGAAGACGCATTTGGAGAGGGAGAAAGAGGAAGATAAAGGGGAGGACATTTTTGTCTTTTGTCTTTTTGAAACCAAACATAACGATTTCACTAATAGCAAGTCATACGGCACTTACAATGAAAATTGTGATTGAACAATTGTAGATCTAAAACATAAATATGAAATTCAACTTCCACATAATTAATACTAATTTTACTGACGTTCGACTCCGATTTCTTCGATGACTCTGCATCTTTCTTCGATGACTCTGCATCTTTACCATTGATGGAGAACCTCACAACCCGTGCTATAGCGATATGAAAGTCAATCATCATCCAACGTATTAGACCATACCAATTGAACAAAAACTCTAGAAAGAGACTAAAAACCCTAATTAAGGGTACAATAAAAACTCTTACAAAAGAATAGGCTAACTTTCTTTGCGTAAACGTAAAACTAAACTAATAATCAGGGTCGAAATCAATCAAATTGGGGCTTACCATCGACAAAAGAATTGATGGCTGCCCCTCCAAGGAAATGGAGGCTAAGGTTTTCTAGAGAGAAAAAGAAGACGAGTTAGATAAATTTGATTTCTTAAATGTAGAGGAAAAATCCTCGCATCCAAAAACTTGGGAGGGGTAAATGTTATTTGTTCAAAATTATAAACTTTGGCTATGTTCTTTATGGTGTAGTGATAAAATTATCCCTACATTTCTCACCTTTTCCCACTCTATCTCATACTTTTTTTTACCTACTTTGCATAACATACATTTAAAAATTTATATATTTAATAAGTGATATGACTAATGTAACTTATCTTAGTCACAGTATCTTACTAAAAATTATAAACTATATATTCAAAAATTCATATATTTAAACGATGTGGTTTACCTTCCCCAACACTATCCCACCTTTCGCACCATTTCTCACCCACTCTGTATCCCACATCACAAAAGAACACGTCTTATATATTCTAAAATTCATATATTTATATTCCCAAACATTATGCTACTCACATTTTCCACCTTACTCACCTTCAACTTTCCTACACTCTAAAAGTACAGGGGCTAAGGCCCTCTTCTTTTGTAAATTAAGATAAATTTATCACACTCATCCCACCCTAAACCACTCCTACACAATCTTTTATATCCATGTTTATCTGATTTCAAACTACCTTGCCTATCCTACATAATACTTCCTATGTCCCATAATAGTTGTCATATTAGGTTTTTTTTTATCCCACAATACTTGTCATTTTATAGTTTCAATGCAATTTTTTTTCATTAATTACCTTTTATTAATTTTCTTAACACAAAAATCGAAAAAAGTAAAAGAGAGAAAGATATGCTACTCTTATAAGTAATTTAATATTATTGTTTCATAATTTTCCATGCAATAGAATACTTGACTACTCCTTTTCTTGATTTCGATATTTTAATTTAATGGACAACTATTATGTGATGGAGGAAACATATTTAAAAATGCATATATTTGAAGTTCGATTGTTTATTTCGGGTTATGTGAGTCATCTCATGCAAATATGAAGGGCACCGTTATCTTACATTTTGAAAGTAAGGTGAAGCCTTGCTCTTTTTAACAATGCAATGCGGTGCCGTGTGATATTATAACTTGTCAAATTACTCAATATTCTTCCATACTTTATCATATCATATTATGGCTCTATTCTTTTATGCGGTTGGCTGTCTACTTTAAATTTTCATACCACACCGCAACTTCCCACAGCCCACCACAACATGCTAATTCGCCATAATTTACCACAATCAACTTTTTCAACTTTTTCACATTTACTAACACAATTTACAATTATTAAAAACAAAAACCACCACAACTTATCACAACCCACCACAATCCACCACAATTTCATCACACCGCACTGTGACATACCGCAGCCAGCCGTATAAAAGAATAGAGTCATACTTTACCACAATCATTACCAATATATATAGTTACTTTTCTCCTCTACTTTTCATATTCTTTCTTTTCACCTAACACATCAATCACACTTTTCACAAATTATACCATATTATTCCACAATTTCACTATACCGTACCATTTCCGCATCATACCCACCACACAAAAGAATAGGGTTTTAGTTAATAATAAGAACAAAAGTATAAATTCAAAAAGACAACACATACGAACCGCATAATTTTTTTATGGTTATAAACCCACAATGTTTTTAACAAAAAATAACCAAACATAATTAGAGAGCTTCTCTGTGATTATATTTTCCAAATGAAGAGGATTGAAAATAATACTAAAAAAAACCTAAATTAGTGCCTGTGGATTTATTAATTTTTTAAAAGTAAGTTTTTAATCATATAGGATCAAAAACGCAATTTTAAACAATGTAAGGCTCGATTTGTAAATTTAACAAATCAAATATCCCCAAAAATTATTATCACAAAAACAAGGGTATTTGAGTCATAATTTTTTGTAGTGTATGATAAATTTTACATATTTAATTCACTGTAACTTACCTTTATTTACTTTAACTATCAAACTTTACATTTTTTGCACTACCTTACCTATCTTATATTATATATATTTAAAAATTGATAAGTGATATGATTAATATGACTTGTCTTACTCACAATATTTTATTAAATATTATAAATATATATTTAAAATATCCATACATTTAAATGATATAATTGATATGAATTAACATGACTTGTCTTACTCACAATATTTTATTAAATATTATAAATATATATTTAAAATATCCATACATTTAAATGATATAATTGATATGAATCATATGATTTATCTACTTATACTTTTTTTATCTACCTTTACTTAGATAACTTTACTTATTTTCCTTACCTTCTCTACCTCTTACCTACTCAAAAAAATTAGGGCCAAAATATGTTTTTAAAATTGTAGAGGTTCCATAATTGTTTTTACAAAAAGGGTATATATATATATATATATATTGGACGGATCTATGGGATATGTAGGGGTGTCCACGGACATCATTAGCCAAATAATAATTTGTGATTTTCTAATATTATTTGGAAGAAATTTTCTTAATTGAAGCAATTGGACACCGTAAAAAAGTCCCAAATAACATAACAGGGGTGTCCAATTTGGCAGCAATTCAAAAACTCTAAAATATTACTCATTATGTCCCAAATAAATTGTTCAAGTTTGACTAATTAGGTCAAAAATTTTACCTGAATACAATATTATTAGTGTTGCTAAGATATATCGTGAAAAATTAACGGTCAAAGTGTTATATCGAAGACTGTAAAAAGTAAACTGAACAAACGGAGGGAGTACCATTTTTTTTTATAAACAAAAAGTGTAAGTCAATGAATTGGGGAATTGGGTATCGGCATAAATTTACCATATAAATATCTAGTTAATGTGAAATTTTTAGTTTATTTGGTGGGCAATATATATATGATGATGTAAAATATCGTTAAATTTGTGAATATGTCATTTAATATTTATTTTTATTTTTATTGTTATTTATTTAAAATTTATTAGTTTATTTTTCAAAAAAGCTTATATAATAACAAGTATATTGGACACCCCTAAATTGAATGTCTAGATCTGCCCATATAATGGCGGATCTAGACATTCAATTTAAGGGTGTCCAATATACTTGTTATTATATAAGTTTTTAAAAAAGAAAACGAGAAAGAAAAATGTCAAATGGTGTAAAAAATACAAGTACTGGTACAAATAAGAATTGAGTCGGTGGAAGAAGGAAAAAAGAAAGCGATGAATAAAGAAAGAGGGTTGATATGGATTGCTGTTTCATATGGATTGCGAGAAACCGGAAGACAATTAATCATGAGCGGGTTGACCCAGGTGTAATACCTGGTTGGATACGCATAGAACTCGGCCTCCTTTCCAAAGGAGAGCGCGACGAAGGAGATCATAGATTAGGCCAAGAGGGAACCATCACACAAGCAAACTGCGGTGAGTTTGTCTGGAGATCCAATGGGGCACAAGATTTTGATGGCACATTCATTTGCGATGGAGCTTGGCACTGCAATACCTTGAGAGGAGGCATTGGTTGGACATTGGTTCAGCAGGGTCGGAGAACAGAGCAACACACACAACCAAACCTAGGAATGTCGGCACTCCAATTGGAGCTAATGGCGGTTGAGAATGTGATGGTAAGAGCAAGTGATAAATCCATGAAGAACGTCATGATCCTTACTGATTCATTGGAGGTGATTCAGGCTTTCAGGGATCCCTCCCAATGTCCACAAGCTTGCCTAAATGTTGTATTAAATTGTAGGTTGAAGTTGTTAAATTTCAGCTTTTGTAAAATTAAGAAAATTAGTAGATGTGTAGTTAAGGAAGCCCATACCCTGGCGCAGGAGGTCAGAAGTCCCGCCCTTCCTTAGCTGTCTTTATCTTCATGTACTCTGTCTTTTTCGCCAAAAAAAAAAGAATAAAGAAAGAGAATCTTAAAAAAGAGAGAAATTTTGTAATCACATATGCGGTCACCATCTGCTCCTCACAAATCATTTCCAAAATGCAACACAAATTTTGTCCCGCTTAGCTGTATCCATACGACCTGCACATTTCGTTCAAAGTCGGGTCTCCTGTATGAGTATGGGCTTTGGATGATCTATTCTATTAACTTTAAGGGCTGTTTGGCATGCAATGAGAATAAGAATGAAAATTTATAATAGGAATGAGAATGAGAATTTATAATGAAAATGAGAATTAACATGTTTTCATAAATTATCAACTTTCTTGTTTGTTTTGTGGTAATTCGAATTGGGAATATGATTGGGAATAAACACACATTGACAAAAATAAACTTTCATTAATTTATGAATGTTTTAATAAATTGAAATGGATAGAAGGACATAAATGACACACATTTACATCTAGAAAATCAATTACTATATGAAAAAAAAATATATTTAAGTTCATAAAGATCTTAATAAAAATTAATTAAGCATTAAATATGAATTAAAATTTAAAAACAAATATATAAACGCTCAAAATATGAATGATTCAATAAATCAACATGATAGACCGATTGTTGACGACTATATATATATATATATATATATGTATGTATGTATGTATATATATATGTATATATATATATACACATATATATGTATATACATATATATATATATATACACACACACATATATATATATATATATATATATATATATATATATATATATAAATAAAATAAGCTTCTTCTCGTAGAAATCGACAATCAAGCATCATACTTCTGAATCGATTGTTCAAATTGCTGAAGAAAATGAAGAAATTACACAGAAGCCGGAAATACAATCGAGGGAGTCACTGCCGAATCTGGAAAACCGCAAGACCTCATTTGCATCACTCGTTGATCCAGATGCAAGCACATCTCTGAGGTATGTAACAAGTCAAATGGTAGAGGGTGAGAATATAGCCACAATTGAAAAGCAATCGGTCCAAGAAGAGATCGATTACTGGAAAAATTCGTGATGTGTTGTGTTGTTGGATCGAACCCTCCTTTTCATATAATGGAAGGTTTCTTCAAGAGAATATGGGGTAGATATGAGCTGAGTAAGATAGCTACGATCAGAAAAGGCTTATTTCTAGTTCGATTTGATAATGAAAAAGACAGAGATGAAGTTGTGCAGAGAGGAATTTTCTTCTTTGATAATAAACCCATGATTGTAAGAGCATGGACTGCTGATCAAAAAATTGACATTGATGAAATCAAGTCACTCCCAATCTGGATCAGATTCCGCCATCTAGATCTCAAATACTGGAGTACCACTAATCTCAGCAGGTTAGCGAGTTTGATTGGTATACCAATCAAGACTGATCGTGCAACAAAGGAGCGATCTCTGCTAACTTATGCCAGAGTGTTAGTGGAAGTACAATTAGATGGTGGTTTCCTAGAAGAGATCAAGTTTGCTAATGAACAAGACCAGATTGAGAGACAGAAAGTTGTATATAAATGGAAGCCAACTAAATGTCAACATTACAAAATGATGGGGCATGAAGTGGCAGAATGCAGGAAAAAGAAGGTTGTCCAACAGGATAAACAACCTGCACATCCAAATCTAAAGAAAGAATGGAGGGCAGTCACACAAAAAGGAGAAGATAATGGAGTCATACGTCCTCCAAGACAAATGACAGTGGCAAGCACAAATAATCAGCAAAAACCAGCTTCCTCTCAGGAACAACAGGTCACACCAATAAAGAATCAATATGCTCTACTTGCTGATGAGAACTCTGAGTATAATCTTGAAGCTGATGCAGACATGGCAGCGGGGGCCTCCCCTCCAGCCCAATGAGAACCTTGACCTGGCACATCAGGGGTCTGAATGACCCCGTCAAATAGGAAGACATCAAATGCTTCCTTAGAAAATGCCACGCTGATATTATCTGTCTCACAGAAACAAAAACAAAGCTTGCAAAGGAGACTATCTTGACGAGAGGTATGTTTCCAAATTGGAATCATTGCAACAATTTTGCCATAGATAATAGAGGGAGGATTTTTATTGCTTGGAATCCTATGAGCATTCAGCTCTCCCCCATCAGGATAGACTCCCAATTTATCCATTGTCAGGTCATAGACTTGAATCAGAATGTGCAGCTGCACATTACATTCGTATATGGTTTTAATAGAAATGAAGAAAGAGCCCCCCTTTGGGAAGGAATCAAACAGATTTATGATCATATGAATGGACCCTGGAGTGTTACGGGTGATTTCAATGCCATTTTACATCCAGAAGACAGAATTTTTGGTACTGTTGTAACAGATGCAGAGGTTAGGGAATTCCGGGAATGTATTGAACACTGTCATCTGTCTGAAATTGGATGTCAGGGAGCTTCTCATTCTTGGTCGAATGGGCATATCCACACAAAAATAGACCGGCTTTTTACAAATGAGGATTGGTATCTGCAATATGAGTTTTTCTATGCCGAATACCTACAACAAGGGCTTTCTGACCATAAACCAATCCAACTCTCCATCACAAATGGACCGAGAAAGCAGATCCGTTTCAGATATTGCGATATGTGGGCATCAGACCCCAATTTTTTTCAAGTGGTGGAAAATACGATCTCTTAAGGGTCCTCCCAATACCCAATGCATCAGCTCCTAGCTATCCAAAAGTCTTTAAAGAAGGAACTACGGGCTCTTAACAAAGTCAAATTTAAGGACATTCATATCCAAAGGGATAGAGCTAGAGATAAACTCCAGGAGATACAGAAGATGCTGGATATACACCCGTCAAATGAAAATTTGCTGCAGATCGAAAAAGAAGCAAAAGGAAGTTATTTAACTATCCTTAAATCTTCTATGAGCCTTATAGCCCAGCAAAGTAAGCTTGAAGCAACTATTTTTGGAGATAGCTGCTCGAAAGTCTACTTTACAAGGATGAAAAAAAGGAAATTGGCCTCCACCTTCTACAAATTACAATCTACAAATGGACAGATGATAGAAGGTTTTGAGGCTGTTGGTAACCACTTGGCTGAGTACTTCAAAAACCTGCTAGGCCACCAGCCTACAAATAGAACTCCTGTAAACACGGACATTGTGAAGTTGGGTCCTCACCTTGATTTAGCAACTCAAATTCAGATTTGTAAGCCCTTCAGCGACGAGGATATTAAAGATGCAATATTCTCTATCCCCAACACAAAATCTCCTGGTCCAGACGGGTACACCAGTGGGTTTTTCAAGGAGACGTGGCGTAAAATTGGTCGAGTAGTTTGTGATGCTGTCCAAGGTTTTTTCAACACTGGAAACCTCCCTAAAGCTCTTAACAATACAACACTGGTTCTCATCCCAAAAACTGAAGCCCCTGTCAGTGCTACAGATTTCAGGCCAATATCGTGTTGTAATGTGGTCTACAAAGTAATCTCAAAATTGATCGCCTCAAGACTCAAGAACATCCTGCCTATGTTAGTCTGTGACAGTCAAGCTGCCTTTGTCCCAGGGAGAGAACTCCTCCTTAATGTTCTCATGTGTCAAGAATTAACCCGGGGATTCCGTAGGAAAAACACTCAATCTAAATGTCTGTTCGGTTGTAATTTTTGTGGTTTTATAAGTAAGGATTGTCGATCTCAGGGATGGGTGTGAGGCTTGATTAAGGTAATCGGTTTGTGTAAAGGGGTTTTTCTCGATGCGGAAAACGATAAATTATGTAAATGAAAGCATTAAACTAATTTAGACATGATAATAATAAATAAAGCAATTAAAGGAAAGCAATAAAGAAAGCACTTAAGGATGAAAGCGATTAAAAAGCATGAATGAAGACAATGAATGAACAACGAAATTGGGAACGAGGAATTATACCTTCGATGACTAATCTTCAATAAACCTTCAATCTACACTTGAATTTCCCCCGAACAAACAAGAAATTGTGGTTTGGATTACCAATAATCCCCCAAATTCTCACTAGTAAGTAGAATTGGAGTTCCTTGACCCTCCTCCCCACTAAAAATGGAGTTGATTGTGGCTAACACTATAAAGCTTGGAAAACAAGTCAACAATGGCAATTATAGAGAGAGAGAGAGAGAGAGAGAGAGAAAGCTTGTAAAACTTCAATGGAAACTTGCTTGAATTGAGAAAGCTTGAGAAAGTTTGAATACAAATGCTAGAAATCAATGAAAGCTTGAAGAACAATGAAGAACAATTGAAAACTTGAAGAACAATTAAGAGAGATTAAAGCAAATAAAGGAAAGTAATTAAATCTAATTCTACTCCTAAAACTACCTAGGCTAATTCTAATTCATCCCAAATGGAATCGCAGCTAAGGCTTTTATAATGACCTAAGTTAGTTGCACAAAACGCAGCATCTCATTTCCAGCCTGTACGCAGAAAACGGATTTGGCTCGGGCGAGCAGTGCACTCGCCGCCGGCGAGCAGGCATTCTGGTCGCGTGTTTCTCGTTCCTCAGCAACTTCTCCTCGGCAGCTCAGAAGCTCAGCTCGGTCGAGCAGGGCCCTTGCTCGGGCGAGCTGGCCCTCTGTTTCTTCACTGCCTTAGCCATATTTTTTCGATCTTTTCCACGTTGTTGTGTAGAAGCATGGCTCGGCCGAGCCAAAATGTTGCTCGGGCGAGCCAGCTTTCTGTCTCTCCTCTTCTTGGCTCAAATTCAATCGGCCATTCTCGCTGACCTTCCAGAGGCATTGCTCGGGCGAGCCAACATGCTGCTCGGTCGAGCAGCCCTTCTGCCTTCACTCCTGATTTGGCGAGTTTTTGCTCCGTTTTGGCGCCATTTTAGGTCACTTTCTTATTCTCCTACAAAACTACAAAAATCTCATAACTCGAATAAAATACGGGGTTAGAACATATAAAAACTCCCTAATAAAGAGAAGAATTCGGCTCGAAACGAGACCGAACAATGTCTTTTCAAGATTGATCTACGGAAAGCTTTTGATAGCGTCAACTGGGAATTCATCAGAGACATCCTGCAGAAGTATAAATTTCCTACTATCTTCATAGAATGGATCATGGCTTGTATCACAACAACCCATTTCACGGTTCAAGTTAATGGGAGAACCTACGGTTTTTTCAAAGGGAAAAAAGGACTAAGGCAAGGTGACATTTCACCTCTCCTCTTCATTCTGACTATGGAATACCTCTCCCGAAGCCTCACACATGCTGCAAATAACGCCAAGTTCAAATACTTCCCGCGTTGCAGAAGGCTCAAACTTAATCGTCTTGTTTTCGCTGATGACCTGATGATCTTTAGCGCAGCAGACATAAACTCAGTACTACTCATCATGCAGACATTAAACCACTTTACAGAAACATCGGGCTTGATTGCAAACAATGCCAAATCCACGGTCCTAATTAGTGGGGTAAATGCATGTATCAAGCAGAGCATCCTGAACATCACAGGCTACGCTGAAGGTGAACTACCTTTCAGCTACCTCGGAATGCCAATTACAGATGGGAAAATGGGCAAGCTTGAATGTAGCAGTCTGGTTGAGAAAATCACTTCAAGTATACACAGCTGGAAAACTAGCAACACCTCTCTAGCAGGACGAGCAACACTCATTAACAGTGTCCTGATGGGCCTTTACTCTTTCTGGGCCTCGATATTATTCATACCAAGGGCTGTGGTGGACAAGATTGAACAAATTTGCAGGAATTTTCTATGGAGCGCGACTGAAGTGTACAACAAAACTCCCCCTATCGCTTGGAATACAGTCTGTAGACCAAAATCTCAGGGGGGATTGGGGCTTCGAAATCTGAGAGTGTGGAATAATTCCTTAATTGCGAAACAAGTCTGGGCAGTTGCAACTAAGAAAGATTGCCTTTGGGTGAAGTGGATTCATGAAAGATATGTTAAAGGGACAGACTGGTGGCACTACCAGACTCAGGATGATGTCTGCTGGTATCTAAAGAAACTGTGCAAAGTGAAGGATCAAATCAATAGTGACAATCCTGCTGGGTTCCTCCAGCCCCTAAAAGTCAAAGCTATCTATCTCCAGTTGTTGGGAGATATTGGGAAATGGAAGTGGGCCCGAATCGTGTGGGGGAGACTGAACACCCCACGGCATTCCTACTGCACCTGGTTGGCTATCCATCGAAAGCTGCAGGTGAGAGACAGATTGCATAGATATATCCCATCCATCCAGCCAGATTGTCCTATGTGTGCGGAGGACAATGAAACCATAGATCATCTTTTCTTTGATTGCAACATATCCAGGGAAATAAGAGACATGCTTCACAACTGGCTTGGTACTGCAATGGCAAGCAATCTGCATCACTGGTGTGAAAAAATCCTCAATATGAAGAAAGAAAAGTGGAAAAAAGAAGTCATCTATGCGAGTTTCTGCAGCTATATTTATAATATTTGGATGGCTAGAAACAAGGTTGTGTTCAAAAACATACAACCAAACCCCAAGGATGTTTTTTTCATTATCAAGAAGTGGATTAGGGATAGAACTCTATATATTGCTAGCAAAAGCCCAAAATATGGGAGATGTATAGATTTATTATGTGCCTAGGCCTTGCTATTCTCTGTACTGAATATGGTTTTTGAAATTTGAATAAAATCTTTTTTCAAAAAAAAAAGTATATATATATATACATATATATATATATATGCGCGCGCGAGGATTTACTAATATATTAATTATAATTAATATTTAATTAATATAAGCAAAAGTAATATTATGTTTAAGTAACAGTAGCCAACAAGATTGACAATAAATTGAGTTTTTATTTCATATATGGAAAAAGAATGAATAAATGTGAGTTTTTAATTTTTTTTAGATAGGGGTAATTTCGGTATTTAAAAGTGACTAATGAATTTCTAATGTCTATTACCACACCTCCCCATGGTAATAGATTATTGGGAATTCACACATTCTATTCCCATTCTCATTTCCTAATTTTTTTTTGTTAGCATGAAACAAACATGATAATTGTAATCTCCAACCCTCTATTCGCATTTCCAAGTGGCTATTCTCATGAAATAAACGACCTTTAAAGTTTTTATACCCAAGTACTCCCTCGGTGTTTTAATTGTCCCCTCCATTTTTCACGTCGTGATTCATGATAGAAAATTATTTTTTTTTTATAAAATATTACATAAAAAGTTTATTGAAGAAAGATAAACTTTAGAAAACATGAAATCAATTATTTAGAAACCTAGGGAGTATTATACTACAAATTAAATATATTTAATGTTAGACTATGTGAATTGTTGCTTGCAATGTCGTTTATGATATAAATATTTTAAAGGATAAAATAAAATAGTATTTAATTATAATTAAAGCGGTTATAATAATCATAAATATATTTCTAGATACAAAGAGTGAGGGTCGAAATATGTATAGTTTAGTGAGGATATTTTGAAAAATTTATATATGATTATATTTAGCTTTTTTGAAAAATCATGTAATATTACTCCCTCTGTAATTGTGTGCATTTATTTAGATGGAGGTGTTTGAGAATCAACTAGAGGTTGTTGGTTGTTTTGAGTTAGTTGTTTTGCTAACTACTCCCTCCGTTTTAATTTATCTGTCATCTAAAAAATTGTATTAAAAACTTTGACCATTAATATCTTAATTTGTATAATGATTCGTCAAATAAAATTGATGTCATTAGATTCAGAATGAAAAATGTTGTCAAAAATGTATAATATTATATTTGCTTTCTTATAAAAATTTTATATTAGAAATTATTAATTAAATATTGACATTGAAAACCGTAAATGACAGATAAAAAAGAACGGAGGAAGTATTTAACTTTTGGTTGTTTTGTTAATTGTTTTCTTAGTTGTTTGTATTAGCTGTTTTGTAAAGAATATTTGGCAGAGTTAGTTGTTTGTAGTAATACTTTTTGTTTGATTTCCAATTGTATGGTGCCTTAGTTTTACTTTGTGTTTTATTGAACATTATATTTTTTTTATTTATTGTTAGATTTCCCTCCATATTTTTAGTGCTTTTTTATATTTGTATTTATTATTAGGCTTTTTTTCCTTCTATATTTGTGTGACTAATAAATAATCACTACAATTAATAATACTTGTATTAATAAGCTAATAACTAAATGTTCATCAAATGCCAAAATTTCTTGATCAAGCTAAAAGCTTTATATTTGTGTGCGTGCGCGCGCGCGTGTGTGTCTATATATATATATATATATATATATATATATATTAATTAGTGTGACCAATAAATAATCACTACAAATTAATAATACTTGTATTAATAAGCTAATAACTAAATTGTTCATCAATTGCCAAAATTTCTTAATCAAGCTAAAAGTTTTATATTTGTGTGTGCACGCACGTCTCTCTCTCTCTCTCTCTCTATATATATATATATATATATATTAGTGTGACCAATAAATAATCACTACAAATTAATAATACTTTTATTAATAAGCTAATAACTAAATTGTTCATCAATTGCTAAATTTTCTGCTATGAATTTATGAGTGCTATGAATCTCATGTTTGCTTTTTCTATGTAATCCCATGTCGAGATGGAACAAAACGCAGAGGTAATTAGTGCCATGAATCGATTTTTGGACATCAACGTGCATTTGTGATTGAAAGACAAACCCTAAAAGAGAGAGGAAGAGCAACCAGCGGTTCCCCTTTCTCTGTCCCCTAGTTTTTCAAAAATAAATAAAAGAAAAACAAAAATTATCTAAACTAATCGCAGCCCTTAACTTTTAATCCAACGGTTTTAAATTATAGTTCTTTAGTTCTTATAATAAGTGGTAGTTCTCAATAGATTCTTATTATAAGTGGTTGTTCTCAATGGATACGTTCTCATATATATATATATATAGGATAATTGGATTCTAATAATCCCTACTTTCACCAATTTGTATTACAGATTGGTCAAAAAAAATAAAATTGGATTGTAGTGGTACTAAATCCACCTCCACATTCTTCTTATTTTTTTTCATTCTTACACTATATTGTTTTTATTTTTTTCGTTCCTGCCCCTAGAAATTTAATGAATTGTAGTTTCTAAAACATTTTTTAAATTATTTTTTTGAGACTCCAAATAATGATTATGATTTTTTTAAAATAATAAAAGTTAAAAAATCGTAAAAAATAGTAAAAAAATGAAAAAAATTGGGAGAAACGCTGTAAATTCATTAAAAATCATTGTAAGGTGTTATACTAAGTTTTGAATCAAATACAAAACAAAATCTATGATTCCCATGAAAATATCCCACTACAATCCAATTTTATTTTTTTTTGGACCACCAGAATACAAAGTGAAAGTACGGTCCACTATTATCCAATTGGTGAAAGTAGGGATTATTAGAATCCAATTATCCTATATATATATATGTATGTATGTATGTATGTATGTGTATATATATATATATATATATATATATATATATATATATATATATATATATATATATATATATATATATATATATGAGAGATGATATGTCATAAATTTAGAAATTATTTAGTCTATTCATCTTCTCAATCTGTCATTTAAGATCGCCACTAAGTCAGCCACCATTGAAATTGTTTCGGGTGCATTATTGTCCAACGCCCCTCAAAACTTAGTGCATTATTATCCAAGGTCAAAGTTGAGTGCATTATTGTCCAATACCCCAAAAATTCAGTATATTAGCATCCAAAAATTCTTTATATATATACATGTCATTAACTTTTAGCATTTTAGAAAGAAGTGGGTTAATCACGGTAAAGGGTGGAGACCCTCACTAATCTTTGAATGCTTAAACACTTAACATTGCAATTGCAAGTGGTAACATGACAATTTACAAACACTCCTCCTGTACAATCCAACTGCAATGACAATGAACACAAGACCCTCCCAATCATGCAGCATGCATCCGTAATTATCTTCTACATAAACACTAACACCGCGTTGTGTGATCTCCAAATTATGTGCATTGATATTACTCATGGGACTAAAAGATGAAACATTGACCCTACCCAAACAATAAACATACAGGTTGTAGTTCGTATTCACCATCCCATCCACAACAACATCAAACGCAATGAACTCCATCCCCTTCATAATGCCAAAGTCGAATGCAGGACCTTTCTTGAGGGTGATGCCAAGTGCTATCGGATCGGCTCTTAATACAGTCACATTCCCTTTACGTTGTGCCAAGTTTTTGACTTTGTCCTTGGCCAACTGCTGCCCGTCCATGGATATCTTGACGCGGATGTCTTTATATTTGATCTTGAACTTGTGGTTTGGGTTTTCTACCGTCGTGACAACCCCGAACATCCCTGTGAGGCGACCCTCTGGTGTGATATTGAGGCCGGTGACCGATGTCTGGTCCAGAAAGAAGTTAGGGTTTTTGAAATCTGACACATAGATAGACACAAGGACGGGTATTACTACGAAAATGAAGAGGAATATTGCACATCCACCGGTAGAACACAGATCCAGGTTGTATATTTAGCCATTGGATTGTAATTGTATGCACCTTGTTTGATATGTAGCGGAAATGGAGCTAGAAAAATGTAGATGTATACAAATTTTGGATGTATGGAATTATTATTTTACTAATTGTAGTTCATTTATAGGAAGGAAGGGGTATGGGATTGATTCAGAAATTGCTTTTTTTAAAAAAATTTCTATTTGCCCCCAATCAAAGTAATAATTGATCAAGAAGGTGATGGAGAAATTTCAAGGAAATTATTAATGAGATGTGCAGGAATGTTTGAATGTCAACTATAATCTCAAGAAAAGTCAACGTCCCAACAAGTAGTTTAATATGTTTGCATTGACTTGGAAAACTTAAAGAACCCCCCCCCCCCCCAATCCAAAAAAATAATAATTTAAAGGCCTGGTGGTTTAGGGTAGGGCTGTCAAAAATCCGGGTCCGAATACGGATTCGGACAATCGGACATCAGACAAAAAACATCAAACCATGACCCTGTTTGAATTAACAATCGGACACTTTTTCCCAACCTTAACCCGGATGTCTGATGTCCGGACCTGGATGTCTGATGTCCGATTTTTTTGCAGGGGGCACTGGGCAGAGAAATCGTCCTAGGGTTTTTTTGCCAAAGAAAAGATTGTAACTCCTCTTGGTAATTGTAAAACGGCAATCATTGAACAACATATAAGACAACTCTTCTAGGGTTTTCTCATTAGGCTCCAAAATTGAAAATTTTGAGTTTTGGACCCTATTTTTCACTTCCCGCCCAAGCCCAACAAAGACTGAATACTCCTTACTGGAAATCGGACAAACCCGGACCCGGTTCTGTAAACCCGGACCCCGTTTGGATTGAAAATCGGACATGTTCGTTTGTCCGGATTTAAAATTCGGACGTGATTTTGATGTTCGGACCCAATTTTTTCTGGGTCGGACTGAACCATGTTTTCGGGTCGGACAATTTTTTGACTGCCCTAATTTAGGGACTTGGACCAAAGCAAAAATTTGAAAAAAAGTAATGAGTTTCTCTTTTTAAAAAAATGGTCAACATCACCCATTATAATATTATAAAGATACCCTCATTGAAACTAACGTATTACAATCTTCACCCTTTGAACTCAAATATATATATAAAATCCAATTTTCTTATATATATGGGAACTGATCATGTGAGCATTTAATCATTTGGTGACCATATGAGCATGGTTGGATATCTGACGGACATTAATTATTGTTTTCGTGAACATGAAATCAGCAAAGGGAATATAAAGGCTTTACTTGACAGACATCAAATGTTGATATCCCCCTTTCATACTTCATGTTTATAAAAATTAACACTTGATGTCCACCTTTCTTATTTAATGTCCATGAAAATAATACTTAATATCCAATCATGCTCACCAGAGGGTCATGAGATACTCCTACAAAAGGCGGCTTCTTGGTCATGATTCACGTGAGGGCACAGTAGATGGTAATCACTAGTATGTCAACTAATGATAACACCCCTAAGTCCCCTAACAGAGTAACAGTTGAACTATTTCTAACCTGAGCGATATGAGCACCATTTCTGACCCAAATAAATGAATATATCAATATCATATTCGTCTTGTATAACTCATAGCTCTAGGGGTGGACAACAAGCCAAATCCCCATAGGATCAAGAGGGTTAAAGCCTAAAAAGTAACGATTGTCAAAGGTCAGATCGGTGAAGGGTCGAATCATTAACAAGCCAACCTGTTTGACAATATTAAACGGTCAAAAATAGTGCTCATATGATGAGACTGCATGAACATTATCAGCATCATAGCACAACTTTCCACCATGAACAATATCGATACTATAGCTCAACTTACTAACACCGAGTGTGATACTATACAAATTTTGAACACCAACTTGCCATTGAGAGATGACTTGGCCATTGGGGATATTCGGCTACCTTGTAACGGACTTTGTACATGAATGAAGTATTTCATCCTATGAGCGCCTCCAATTTTCCAACTTAATATTTGCAAACTATCCGTAGTGTTTATAGCCCCTAAGATTCCGAAACAGAGCAGATTTGATCGGTTAGATTAGAGGTGTATTGGGATTCAAGATGAGTTAGAGGTGTGTTTGGCTCAGCAAAATTCTGCGGAATCTCCAGAGGCTTGCAAAATGAGGTAAGACAGGTTAGAAAGGGGGGTCATTTCTTGATCCGTCTCCTGAACCTTTTCAGTGGTGGTGAGCGTTCTACCTCTACGTCGTCATCCTCAACTTGATTCAAGTTGTCTTCGGTTTTCCCTATGACATCCCCAAAACACAAACACACAATCAGCGTAATCCAACCAACAAGTGAAATCGCATGAATCAAAACATGGGAAAAATTTGCGCACTTAAAAACAAGATTGCATTAGAGAGCAGCTCATGACATAAAACATTGAAGAACCCCTACACTGTCCCTATTCAGATCTACAGAGGTAACGGGGCAAACGGCCGAACAGGTACACCCGGAGAGACCCATAAAATACCGATCCCAGTCATCAATGGCCAACATAAGCACATAACTAGTTGTTTCAACGTGTTTGCAAGGGAAGTTGTTCTCAACTTCTCATCAGTCAATATATAGAAGTTAGAACCCCAAACCTTCGGAATTTCTTTTATCACATTCTCAGAAAAGAAAAAAAAAAAAGGAAAACAAGTAAAAAATGAAATTGAATACAGGCAGCTTCTGGGATACCTTGAACTTGATTGTTATCAATCTGAACAGCTTGTTTAGCATCACTAACCCAACTGAAATTAGCGAGTCTCTTGGTCCCAATTGTGATAACGTCAGGATCTTCTTTCTGCTCAGGAATTTCACATCTTCCATTGAAAGGTTCCATGTGACAAAACCTGACAGGAAAAAGGAAACTCTCAATGTTAGACCTGATATTTTTTTTTTCACCTTTTTGAGGGTGTAAATACTGAATAATGAAGAAAGATACACGTTCCATAATTGTCTCAAGTTTTCTTTGCAAAATTTAGATTGTCATAACATGGACACAGATGAAGCTTGCGGAAAACTGACAGCACCTCACAAGACAGCGAAAAGAAGCAACAGCATACAGAAAAGGAAAATAAAACTTCATGAATATTGTTACTGTTCACAATATAATTTACCAATCTCCAGTCAAGGTGCTGCTGTCGAAACCACTGTTTAACATTCTCCACTTGCGACACTTTTAAAACTGCACCCATTCCCGATCGGGTTTGTAGATAATAACATTATCCTTTACCTGACAAATCAAAGCAAAAAGAATGTTTTTTATTTTTTTCCACTAGAATCCAAAAGGCACAAATAAGGTGCACGAAAGGCATGCCTTTTGTGGGCTTTCTGGATAAGCCTTGCCTAACCCTATCTGAGGCGCCAAGGTGTGAACCTTGCGTCTCACTGGGCCTAGGCACACCTCAAGTGAGTCTTTTCAAACTAAGGTATTACTAGAAGGATAAAACATACGAAATATAAACATATTATGATTGTGACAAATATAATGTATTTTGATATATTTGTATTATCTTCTTAGTTATATTTAGACACATTTAGGATACTTAGAGTAAACATATGATATATATTCTAGTTGTTTAGTTTCCTTCTTTCATTATGCTTCTAGGCTATATAAGCACAATTATGTAATAGGGAAAGACTAGACTTGAATACTATTGAATCATTGAATTGAGTTTATTGAATCAAAACTAATAGTCGACGCATTAATGCCTAGACTTGCAAATTTGACCTGACCGAACCCGCACGAAAATTCTGGGCTTTGAACACAATTTTCTCGACCCGAACCCAAAATAGACCAATCTCAGAAAACCTGCAAATTAGCATGTCAAACTCGACCCGCCCGTTTGACTGAATTCCTGACTATTAAACAAGTGCAACTTATTCATCCATTATTTCTCTAGTTCAAGTTGAAATATTCAAAATAATGTATCGTTGATAGAAGATAATCATATTTTGTTATATATATTGTACAATATAGTATTTAGAAACAACTTTTTTCAAAGAAAAAAAGGAAAAAGTCACGGTTGTAACCTGTTGGGTTGACCCAAAACCGAAATCCAACGTCCGTGTTTACCCGAACCCGAAATAGACCTGCTCCATATTTACTCGAATTCGATGTAAACCAAACCCATATTTAGCCCGCTCGTCCAAAAAGACAGGTCTATTAGTGCCTATAATGGAAGCGACAATACCAAATGTGATGTAGGACACTGGCCGAGCGAATTCTACACCAGGAAAATCCCACAAATAATCAATAAACTTATTTCACTTGATTCAATAACATTCAAGTCGTCTTTCCCTACTATATATAATAGTACCTATACAGCCTAGCAGCTTGACAAGAGAAGGAAACAAAACAACTAGAATATAAAATACTATCCTAACTCCTAAGATTTGATAATATCTTTATTCTAAATACTAGTAAAAATCATAGTTTTATAATATAAGTTTGGCATAATAATGTACATTAAATTTATTACAATAAGTAGATATATTGTCTATCACACCACACTGCAACTTTCCAAATTCCACCACAATCCACCACAACCCACCACAATCTACTTTTTTCTAATTTAATTTATCTTTTTATTAAAAGTTAAACTCACCACAACTTTCCCCAACCTACTACAATCCACCACACCTTTTCCCAACCCACCACAATTAACCACATTTCCTCCACATAGCACCGCACCACAACCAGCCGCATAAAAGAACGGGGCCTAAGTAGATATTGCCTTAAACTATAATAAATATGAAAAATTACAAATAATAATACAATATTATGTAATGTATATATAGTATTATATTTATTTCAAATATAATGTACAACAATTTAGTTTCCATACAAACATAAAATCCTTTAAAAATGTCGTATGTTAACAATTTTAACATTTTTATTGTATAAATACTATAATTGTATCAAAATATATTTACATAAAACTAAGAGAAATTTTTATAGTGAAATTTACTTCAAATCAAAATACACCCGACTCGTATTTATCCTAAAAAGGAATTTACAATCAAAGAACATTTGACCGGTATTTACTTGAATTTGAAATATACCTGAGTCATGTTTTTAGAGTGAAATTTATCCGAAATCAAAATACACCATACCCGTGTTTACCCTCTCTTTTAATATATCCAAGGGTAAAAGAATAAATTCATGTGTGACCGGTATTTACTTGAATTTGACATATACCCGAGTCATGTTTTTAGAGTGAAATTTGTCCGAAATCGAAATACACCGGACCCGTGTTTACCCTCTCTTTTAATATATCCAAGGGTAAAAGAATAAATTCAAGTGTGAACACAAGCAAGCAAGCAGGCAGGTAGAGTCGCAAACGAAACCACGCAGCTGTTAGAATCTTTTCTTCTATAGTATATGATATCTACACATAACTAAGGAGATAATACGAACATATCAGAATACAATATATTTGTAATGTAACTATCATAATATACTCATATTCCTTATATTTTATCCTTTTACTACTACTAGTTTTCATGAAGGGCTATCAGGATAGCTGAATATGTAAAAAGCGGAAAGCAGCATATGCAACAGAGTTAAGACGAATAACATAAATCACTCTTCATTAGACATATTACCAGCTTAAGAGCATCAAAATGTGTATCCCAGTATTCATCTGCCTTGCTTCCAAGCCATTCTTCAAGGTGAGCATAAGCTTCACAATCTTGGAATCCTTGCTTGTTGCTAAGAACCCAAACATCACCATTCCCGTCATCCTGTATCCAGAAGGCAGCAAAAGCCTTAATGGATGCTAACTAGCCAAAGACATAATAGCAGGAAAACCTAGAAATATGCAATCAAAGGATATCGTATATATACAACGTCGGATACATAGATCATCTTTTCACTTCAAGTGTCTGTGCCATATACTTGTCACTTGGATGTGAGTATGAACACTTGACACTTCATTTTGAATCAAAAAAGTATATGCAACCTTTTTTAGGTATGAAGGAGATTGCAGGGTCCAATAACACAACTCTGTAGGATACTTTTTGAACACAGACAGGCTGAATCCAATTTGGTTGGACTAAATACAAGTAACATTCACAGATCATGAGTATAGGATAAGAAAACTCACTTACCATCAACTCAGTAACATCAATGACCCCAATCACACCTCGACCAATATCAGCACTGTGGATCATACTGCCCACTCTCTTGTAAGCCTAGGAAAGCAGAGAGAAGGTGAATAGCAAAGATTAGAGTTGCTTCAGTTTGTTATTTTCTGTCGAACCGGAGCAAATTAGATGTAAGGAAAGTGGGCATAAAAGTTGGCATGTTGCAGATTATTCTTTAAACAGTGCATCTGAACAATCAAGCACTGGATAAGAAAGGATAAGAAGCACACAGGGTTCAGGGATTAGGGGCAGAAAAGATTTGATATTAAATTGAATTTCTCACATGATTCATGTAAATCACAGAAAAAGATATTGGTACTTACAAGACCAATATGAATATATGTAATACCAACTTTTATTGGGCATGCGGATCAATTGGATTAGGTATACTTCCAACAAGCATGAACTCCAGTCCTCATAGAAAGTGTTGGTGCAGACATTAGATAAGGCTTAAGAAACATATGATCAATTAAGGATTCCAGGACAAAAGCTAATCTTCTAGCCATCTGTGAGAGTAGAGGACCAGTGTACAGAAAGCAGACTGCACTCACATGTCTATTGCCTTGCTCAAGCATTTGAGTCTAATATTAGATCCCCCTTCCACCTTCTCTGTTTGAAGGGCATCACGTCAGTAGCGAGCTAAGTAGGATCACACTCCCTCACAGAGCTCATAAATGAACAAAGACAGGTACCAGCAAGTCCATGAATGCCTCTGCACTTTAGTTCCAGAAACAGCTCACACGCAGAAAAGTGCAGGTCCCCTTCACTCAACATGATTTTAAGGTGGCTAAGATGATCACTTAGATGTCTAGCTAAACACATGTCACAACTCTCAATCAAGCTCGCAGGGCCTCAGTTCACCTTAATTAACATGTAGCACTACTACACAACAGCCACATCCCATAGACAAGACGACAATCCAGGCAGGCAATATTTCTGCCATTCCTGAACTTTTTAGATATTTTGCTGCAAATTCACTAATATCAAAACAAAGGGTATGTCATGATCGGTATAATCTAGTTCTCTTGGCTCTCCTATTCATTCATTAGACAAAAGTCAAAGCCTAGAAGACCCCACGCGGAAGACAATACGACAACATACTTCAGTTTCATGCTGGTTCTGTTTGTTAAGACAGTCCGCCATCATGGTATAAATCACTCTTTTAAATATTACATAATGCCTCGATGATCAACGACAACCATTGGAAACAATGACACCACCATTAAATAGTAAAATCAGCTAGCCACAAATTAAGGCTAACCAGCTGAAAGATTGCTTACCTCAATCAGACGTCCATGCCAGTACAAAAATACTCCACAGTTTGCCTGATCCCATTCCAACTGAGAGCGACCCAGAGCTGAGTTGAACAGGTTTCCCCATAATTTCACCATTTTCGACAACAGTACTACTCAAAGATTTCGCTAAAGGGCGACTTCTAACCTGTACAGGAGATCATTAATTCCCTAAAGGGCAAATCGAAATTGATAAACCACAATGCAAAAGAAAAATGCAGTATTTACCAGAGAACCTTGAACATATATCTTCATTCTAGGCTCTAAAAACATCACTTCCAAATAAGACCTAAGTGAATAGTCTAGAAGAACCTGGAGGAAAGGATGAAAAAACTCACTCATCCAGATAAACAGTAAAGACATTTCCACAAAAGCATAGCTAAGGAACCCCCCCCCCCCCCCCCGCCCTCTTGCTGTAGGGGTGGTCCAGTAGGCAGTGGGGAAGAACAAATGATTTTGAGAATTACAGAAGGGTTTCCAACCTTTCGATTTGTCTGTCCCGGACGAGATCTGACCCGTCTTGAGCGAGTAAGGATGTCACCATGGTGGAACGTGCTCTTTCCACACAGTCCTGTTTGCCACTCCAGAGTGTAATCTGATCCCCATTTGTCCAGATTCCAGACATAGATTTGAGTTCCTGTACTGTTTTTAAACAGAGCAGATTTTCCACCGATAAGATACTCATTAAATGGTGAAAACTCCTTAATAGCTCTCAAGTTGCGCAAAGCAAGTGCTTATGACTGTACGGTTCTATCGAATTCCATGTATTGTGACTGTCGACGATAGCTAACAATAGGTTTCTCCACATTCTGCATCGAAAAAGAAAGGTGTTGCAATTCCAAAAAGGAAAATCTATGTAGAATGTTCACTATTAAAAAGCACACAAAGATCAGAAACATTTAGACCATGAATTACGAATCATGACAAGTTACATGCAAAAGATGGTGCTGGCTTACATCTTTTCCCTCATTTAGAGATTGAGAAAGTAAAGCAATAGAACGGGATTTAGTTGTCTGTGTGAGAACTAAAGCATCTCTTCCAAGCCTCATTGCTCCTGTCTGAACAAAACAAGTCTTGGATCAGTGAAAGACAGATTACTCCACGTGACACATTGGAAACATAGACTTTGAAACAATCCACTTTAAGAACGGATTTCAGTTCATAGCTTGAAATTAAAGTCGATGTCAATTATCTTTATATGTAACTATAATTTTACCTCACTATACACTATATGTCCTTTTTAGTTTCTGAAGACAACTCAGATCATCAGATTAGAAAATACTCATGCAACATCATTCTCTCCCCCCCCCCCCCCCCCAAGGATTAAGAAAATTCACAGCTGCAAAGGCAACAAGCCATAGCCAGGATAACTTCATATCTTTCAAGATCTCGGTCTGTTGTCCGGTTAACATAGCATATTCTATATACATCCACAACCTATTGTCAGGCTGGTATAGCATATAGCAGCAATGGACAACAAGCAATAAATACTATTTTGATGGTGGGAAAAATATTGGTAGTACACTGGTTCAGAGTTCTAATCATTACAAGTCAAGAAGAAGCTTATTCGATATGGGATAATAATGTGCACCATTCCACCCTCCCCCCCCCCCCCCTAAAAAAATAAATAAGAAAATAAAAAAACAGAGAAATTTTCTTTTCCCAGAATACATTTTGTTTCTAAGATCGCCTTTGGCTCCAGGCCTTTTTGTTAGTTAATCGTAATCCAGCCTAGCTCCCAGCCAACCTTTTTTCTGAAATGAGGCCCTCGATAACACAACATTAAGGCTCCTTCCTTTCGTTTTTTTTTCTCTTTTTTTGTTTTTTATGTATATTTCATTTTACAAAGTAATTCGAAAAATTAAAACGAATGATAATGGACTCATTCCATATATCAAATCCACATAAATAAATTTCTTTAGGGCCAGTAGTGAGAATTTGTTAGATATTAGGATTTATTTCATACAAATAAGTCATGTAGTTCTTATATATTACTATTTAGCAATCTTTCAAGGATAATTGTGCTAGTGGAACAAGCTTACTGCCACTGGAGGGAACAAAGAATAGATGACCAGATACAGTTGAACAGACACACATCTTTATAAAGAGGATCCCTAGGGTAACAAAAAAAGAGCACGATGACTGAAAGATAGAATGATGGAGGACTACCTTAAAGCCCACACCAAACCTACCAATACGATCCCGGTCGTCTTCATTTGGTTGACTGTGTCCAAAAGAAATCATTCTCAATATTTCTTGGTGATCCATTCCATCCCCATCATCAGTGACAAAAAGCATAGGAATCTCACAGTCAGCTGCTTTATCATAGATATTCTCTATTCCAACATCTACCCTGTTCCAAGCGACACAAACAATAAACAAATACTGCAAAATCAATGAGGGCGCAGAAAATAAGCGAGATATATAAAAACACTGCAAACAAGAGACTGATTGGAGTGATAGAATCTCATCCTTAAGATACAGAACTAAAATTATTCTGCTAACAAAAGGGGCTTCAACTAACCTTGCTGCATTTACATCCCTTGAATTATCAACAAGCTCTGCAATTGCACCAAATATCCAAGCAGAATGTGCTTGACCAAGAGTCTTCAGATAACTGGGATCAGCACGGACAAAATTTGATTCTGGTGAATTGGCGTCACATTCCGCAAACCTGGGATGACTATTAACTGCCTCAGGACATTTGGATATTGTGGACCATGCACCCTTCTCAGCCGAATCGCTTCCTTTCAGATGTGCATCTGATGCAATTGCAATGTCATCCAACGAGCAGATAATATGGGTTTTCTTTGCATTCCCTGACCTACAGTTTTGCTTAGAATTGATTGATTTCTGGGAAGTTGCATTCGAAACTGCAACAACCATAAATATTGATATCAGTGTCACCAAGTTCTCAATATATTACTGTAAAAGAAAAAAACCAAGAACAGATGGAAAACCACTATTTACACATGATAGTCTCAACAGTGGAAAGTAAGACTTACAGCAGAGGTAAACATGGCCTTGGCATCATTAAACAGAAGTGGAACACAGAGAGAAATAGCAGGGTTTCTATACTTTTTCCTAGTGTGTGTGCATGATAAAGACAAACCTGGCATTGCATGATTTTGACATCTTGTAGTGCCAAGTCCTTCCAGTAACTCATATGCCACCAAAACATGGTCAAAATAAAGGCCATTGGCTGTCTTATTAGGTTTTGCCCCCTCAGGTGGAAATATGAATATCTTCAATCCTCCAAATTTCACAGTTGCAACCTTCCAACAATGTCAGTAGCACAACAAACATTCTAATCAAATAATTCTCTATCAAAAAAAAAAAAAAGACTTGTTCACCTTCAAAATTTTCAGATCACGCACACATGTAACCATAATTTAAAATTGTTTTTTTAAAAAAAAATAAAGACTGCAGATGTAAACGTCCAGGGCGAGTGCCCTCATGTAAGCAAGTGAACCGGTCTCAAAGATGATGCGACAGGCGAAGGAAACTTTCCGAGACCCATAAGGAACCAATACAAACCCACTTAAGTTATCCCTGACACCGATTCACCACCAATACATTTTCTTCAAATGCTCATCTGAACAACTAAACTTTAATCCAGAAACTAGAACTGTTACACGTTGCTTAAATTGTCATATGCTATCTAAACCACTATCTTCTAGCAAATAGGGCCTTAGTCACTGAGAAATGTGAAACGTATGCACCGAGACAGACAGAGAAACAAAAGGAAATATTATTGATCATGGATCCTGTTATTCCTGTATATAATTGTACAAGTAACAAGTGTATACTAATGTCCTGACTCCTGATATACATTAGGGTACAAGATCATATCCAAAAAAGGGAAAAAACAGAGCTTCGTATGATCGAAATTCCTTACAATCAAGTGTTGGGTGCCGCCTCATACATGCATTCAATAAAAGAGGGTATACCACACTCAGTTGTAAGGAATTTCTAGGCTTGCTGCTCATTCTTCATCTTCTCGGCCTCGAGCTTCCTTAAAGATGTCGAACTCAGCTTATCGCCGCCCATTGCTTCAGGCACCAGGTCTACCACTTCAATCTAAATATAACATAAACAGAGAATAAGGACTACCGGGTCTAAAAAATCTCAGAGATGCAGAAGAATGCTTCAAATGTTTGAGGGTCTAACATTAGTACCTTTAACTCAGACAACCCTTTCTCACATCTTTTTCGATTCACTGCAAGTCCCCCGGACAATGTCTCTTTGCTGTCAAGATGCACATACATTGATTAATCATTGCAAGCCATCATCGATACATATGTGTGCATGTTTTTGGTGGCTACTTTCTGGGAAAACACTGGAGAGCCCCTTCACCACAAAAAAATAGATAAATAAAATAGCTAGGGGTTAAACATTTTCCTGCATACGATTTTCTCGCAAACCACACATAACAAGGTCCATTGTACGTTGTGGACCAAACCAAGACATTATACGCGAAAAGCCGAAAACAACAATTAAAACAATACCATGCAAAGGGTATTTGCATTTCAACCTTGAGTTTCTCGAGTGGCCAAAATAAGCCTCAACAAACAAATCTCAATAGAAGAAAAGAATGAGCTTAAAGTATTAGCAACAAGTAGGCCTCCTCTTCTATCTGTTTTTGGAGCAGTTTTTCATGTAATCTAGAAAAGAACACACCTGACAACGATGGCTTCCAGATTCTCCTCAACAATTGAAGGACCATAAGGGTCTGTTATAGGTTCTACTTGTACAATGAGCTCCGGCTTGATAGACTGCATAAGTTGTAAGAAGGAAAGAGAAGAAGGAAACACAATGTGAATAATCAAATTTAGTCACATATTCAACAACATTAGATAACAGTTAGATAGGCATGTCCAAGTCTGGCTGGCCTATATATTTTCTATCAAACTTGTCTATTGAACAGTGGCGTATACCCTTTAGGCTTTGGGGCGACCATGGCCACCCTTAATGTTTTTTTTAAAAAAAAAAAAAGATAAATTGGGATGATATATGCAATGTATGTTTGCCAAACAAGTATAATAACCTAATAATATATTGGACACCCCTAGTTTGAAAGCCCAGATCTGCCAATGCTATTGAAGTTCAACCTAAGAAACTACTGGAAAGATCTCACACACACATGGCGTCAAATTAGCTGAAAAGACAACTTCCCCAATCCCATCAGAGAATGACAAAAATACGATCATGAAATTGCTTTTGCCTTACAGACTTGCAAGAAAACCAGAATGAAATTACATTGCAAAGATGTCATCAGAATCCAACAAAACTTATTCACACGTAGTACGCACCTTAATATAATCTTCCACGTTCTTCATCCTTTTTTCAATAGGCTCTATCAATTCAGCATACTGCAAAATGTTCCAAAATTCAGGTAAGGTAAGATACAAAATCACTATCCGCCAAATCACTGCTCTAGTGAAAGCAAATAGCTTCAAGCTGCCAAACGAGCACTGCAAAGCAAAATACTCTTGACCTGATAAAAATTACACAAATCGGTGTTAATGGTTCAACCCTGCCAGGTGTCCAATTTTCAACCATCAACAAGTGAGGAACATGAGGGCAATGTAACCCACCTGACATATCAAAACTGAAGTGCAGGAGAAACAGGATATAAGTCGCATGATCACATCAAGGGCTATCTAGAGTACGACTCTACTCTGTCACTATATGCCTATATCAATTCCGTTACATTGCCATCCATATCACGAAATCATTATATGGAAGTTGGAACTTGTCCAACACAAATGTTCTTGCCTTAATACAAGCTAGGTGATCCAGTTTCTTTGTTATGACGCACTGCATCCTATGTTTGGAGAGTCCAATGGACACGGATGACAACTTTTCTAATGCGTGATTTTCAACCAAGCAAGCTTAAAAATCTACCCACAGAAACAAGTGATCTTCCATGTATTTTAAATTTCCTTTTCTAGCTACTAACTTATTTTTTTAAAGAAGCGTAAGTAGACCCACCCACTACACCCCTATTTCACGAGTAACCACCGGTAAATTTTACAAGCCGATGATAAGGGGTACCAAACTGGTGAAACTGCCCATGATAAGCATGAGCTATGATCCACCCCGCAATTTCCACTTAAGGAAAATATTTTTGCTCCTACCAAGAATTGAAACTTGGTGGGGAATTTGAAAGATATGGTTGATTACCAACTTCCTAATCACTTCTTTGGTCTGTTATGGATGCCAATAATTGTGAATAAGATGAAAATAACCAGGGGGGGTTATCCAACAGGAGTATACATTCAGTTGCAAAAATTGACATGCTATGCATTATATAAACAACATTATAAAATAGGGAAGGCATAGGAGATAGTTTACCTGCTTCTTTGCTAACAGAGGGCCATCACAAACTCCAATTACGACACGATCTCGAGCAAGGTCAGCTGCTGCCTAAATAGTACATCAACAAATACTCTGTCAAACATGTTAAAATAATCTGATCTTGGTAAATGAGCATTCACAGGATAAGGAAAAAAAAAACTATCTCATTAGTAGACAACTTCCACAGCAATCTTAGCCCAAATTTTCCCCGCTAAGGTACACATTTCCAAAATTATAAAGTAAGGATATAAAGTAGGAAGGAGAATCATAAGATCAACACAGCACCTACTTTTGCAAGCAACTAAGCATACTCTCAACATGTTGGACTCTCAGATTCCAATTGCAAATAAAGTTAAGGTCTATCTTACTCCAATTCATCACTTCTTACAGACTTTGAACACCAAGCCAGAAGAATCCAAGAATCCACCAAAACCCATTCACAATCACACAAGTCAACGTGAATTCTAAACAATTTATTTCTCAAAGTCCCAATACAAGTACAGAACAGTGCCTACAAGGTGTTCGATCAAATGCCTGAACCACTAATCATGTGAGCTACGAAAACACTGACCGACCCAAATCAAGCCTCAGCTTCGTACATCCCCTCCAACCAAATGGGTAAATCTATAGACAAAATTAACTCGATGCCCAACTGCCCAAGATCACAGAAATCCCAAATAGAAAACAACAAAAATAGCACAAGAGGTAGAAAAAAGGTGTGACCTTGAGGAAGCGGCGATGGCCATCATGTAAACGATCAAAAGTGCCACCAAGAACAACGGCTCCATAAAAATTTGGAGGAGAGAGATTGGAATTGGAGTAATCTTCAGTTACTACATCTTCAGGGCCCAATGCCATCTTATATTTATTGTATTTCTTTTGGGCAAAAAGAGGAGTCAAATGAGAAACAATCCTAAACTGGTATAAAGTATAAAGGCCCCCTCTTCAGATCAGATACGGTAAAATATATGTTGCTCACCGAACTTTTCACATAAATTTCTTGACCATCTCTTTTTTCGATAATTTGTAAGTCAAAAAAGGTTAAGAAGACATCAAATATGCTATAAAATCCACAACAACAGCAAAACACCAAGAGTCCAGCACAAACATAACTGGTTACAACGAGAACAATACACAAAAAAAACAATCAGCTATCTAACAAGACTCTTCTTTTGTTCCGGCATATCATCTCTGACCATCTTTTATAAAAAGAAAAAGGAAAACAATTCGATTTCCCTTTTTGTAGTTTTTACTTTCGTTGGATTCCAATTCTTATGTTCCTGAAAAAAACGCAAGGAGAACGATATTGACAATCGAGAATGATAAACATCTTGGATAAGACATATATTAAGTGTCTTATCATTGTATAAAACTTATATATTCGTAAATTAAAATTAAAAATTACATGATTGACTTTTATAACTATAATAATATATATAAATGATATAAAATCACACTTTTATCTATATTTTTTAAAATTTACAAAAAAAAAAAAGCGTCTAAAATATGTCCAACGGATGAGGTTCATACGCTAAGGTGTCAATTTTAATTGTTGGCGTAGCCAACACATTCCCAGCTTCTTATAATTGATACTTAATGATATCTGTCAAGAAAAATTAAGATTAAAAATGATAACAAGTATTAATTTCATAAGAAGCAAAACACTTAAACGGTGTCTTGCCCCAAGACACATATCATCACTTGGGTGTCAAATTCATGGATAGAAAATAATTGGGTAAAAGTTAAATTTTGAATAATTTTGGTAATTTATGGTAAATTTTGATAATTTTGGTAAATTTTGTTAAATTTACCCTCACATATGAAAATTTTTTTTTTTTTTTTAACTTTGGTAAAGTTTTGGTAAATTTTGATAACAACTACCCAATTCAGTTTACCTATAAATTTGACAGACCCTAAATTGTTAAGTGACTATAGGTTTATTGGGGAGATTTTATTATAATTTAAAATTTTCAATTATCATAGTATAATTATTATTTATTTCATCTTTAAAAAATAAAATTGGCATACATTGATTAAAGTTACCATTTGTAATAAGTTATTTATAAGAATAAATTTTTTTATAAAATTTAATATTTCTTAGGAAATTTCATCCTAATTGATTTTTTTCAACTATCATTGTTAAAAAGTATAACTATTGTTGATTTAACTTACAAAATCAAAATCAATATATATTGATCAAAGTAAATTTTGTTGCAACAATTAGTCATATCCCTTGGAGGGTAGAGCTTCGGGAGTCGGTGTTGTCCGGCTAGTTATCCCTTGGAGCAAAAAATTACTCGGAGGTACCCTAACTTTTGATGAAATGTTTTTCAGGTACCCCAACTTTTCAAAACTCATTTTGGGGTACCCTTACTTTTTGGGTTAGAAATTATTAGGTATTTTTTCGGTCATCAATTTGGTTAAGTGACCGAAATACCCTTGTTCTTCCATTCTTTGAGAAATACCCTTAAAGAAGAAGAATAAGGGTATTTTGGTCACTTAATAAAATTGATGGCCGGAAAAGCACCAAATAATCACTAACCCAAAAAGTAAGGGTACCTCAAAATTAGTTTTTAAAAGTTGGGGTACCGAAAGATAGTTTCCCCAAATATTGGGGTACCTTTGAGTAATTTTTTGCCCTTGGAGGGATATGACTAATTGTTGCAGCACCGGCTCCCTTGGAGGGATATGACTACTGCAAGTGTTCCAAATATAGAACATCTGGAATTGGGTTCCTTCAAAAGACTCAAGGGTTCTGGCCAGTGGTCGATCCAAAATTTAAACCAAGTGGTTTCAAGAATAATATGTGTGTTTAACATTTAACATAGCTATCAAAAAAAATGAAATTACATTAGTACATATCTAGAGACTACAATGTCCATTAATTCAACAACTCAGAAAGTAGCTCTACACAAATACATCATATTATGCGTAAAATCCCCTCTCCCATCAAAACATTCTCGCCAACATAAATCAAACTAAAAGAACAGGTCCATAATTAGCCCATCAAATCAACAACTCAGAAATAAAAGATGGAGAGGATCAAAAACTGAAAAATTACAGCTCAAGAGCTTTCAAGAACGTAAGCACTTCGCAAACTCCAACAGTTCAACCTAATTTCGGCAAGGAAACAGTTTGAGCAAAAATCCCGAATTTCACCAAGTAAGTAGAACGAAATAGCATTTCAAAACCAAATCCCTTAAAAACGAGTTACAAGTTGCAACAAATTGAAATGCGAAGATGAGAAATTGTGAGGAGTAGAACAAATTGACAAACAAAAACAAACCTGGGTCCGAGAGAGGGGAAGCCAGCCGAAGTGACTTGGGGAAAGTATAGTAACCGGAAGCCCCAAGTCCGCCAGATACTTGAGCCTTGTTTCATTTTTGTTTTTTAATTTTTAAAAAATAGAATGTCTAAGATTAAAAAAATAGAAATAATTAAATAAACAAGAGAAAACTAAGAAAATGGGAAAACAGGAGACAAGTGGTAAAGAATATAACCATTACTCCCGGTAGCGGACCAGCCGGATCTAGACTATTAATATAAGGGTATCCAATATATTTATTATTATATAAGTACTTTTGAAAAATAAAATTATAAAATTCAAATAAATAACAATAAAAATAAATATTAAATAACATATTCACAAGTTTAACAAAATTTTTCATCATCATATAAATATGTCCACCAAATAAATTGAAATTTCACATTAACCTGATAGCGGTAGTCTTGTAATAACTCAACATATAATTTGATAAACTAACAATCAAAATTTAAAATTTTTGACCTAATTAGTCAACATGGACAATTTATTTGGGACAGAGGAGGTAATATTTGAGGGTTTTTGGGTTGCTGCTAAATTGGACACTCTTTTATGTTTTTTGAGATTTTTTTACGGCATCCACTTGCTCCAATTAAAAAAATGTCTTCCGAATAACATTAGAGAATCACAATTTTTTTATGGTTAAGGGTGTCCGTGGACACCCCTAAACTAGCTACATATCCGCCACTGATTAGTCCATTAGGTCGACCTTCTCTTGAATATACTCCATCTGTTTTTTATTATTTGTCATTTATACTTTTTGAGGTTCATTTTTACTCAACAATTTTACACATAATATTTTTATAAAAAAAATACGATATTATACTTTTTCAATGATACTTTTTATTACAAATCTAATGATATCAATTTTATTTAATAAATCATTATACAAATTAAAATATTAACAGACAAAATTTTTCACACAATTACCTAGACGACACTTAAATAAAAATGGAGGTAGTATTATTTATATTATCTTCATTGAGGATGGTAAGGAAGATGTATTTCACATATACATATCTTTATCTCTCAATATTCATAGTCTAAATAGTTGAAGTCTTAAAACGGATTTGTTTTTCAACTTAGATCGTACTGTACTAAAATAAAAAGGTTCATTAAAGCTCTTGTACTTCTTTTTCTTAGAGTTGCTAATAGTAAATAATTTATAAATCTTATATTAATTGGAATCAGATTCTTTAAAATTATTAAATTGAGGGGTAAATTATTACATATGACCCCTCCATGTCTCGTGTAGATGGGATGTCGAAGTTTGGTGGCACTAGTCTAAAAGGCAGAAGATCAAATTATTGAATAGTTATAGTTAAGGGCATTCCCAACACTCCTTTCTTTATTTGGGGTTTTGCTTCTTAAATGGTTTAGGGTTTTTGGCACACCTCAATTGGCCTTGTTTCATATTATTTTTAACTTTTAAATTTTAAAAATATAAATAATCTTTTTTCTAAGAAAAAGATAGAAATAATTAAACAAGAAAAAACTAAGAAAATGGGAAAACACAATACGTATTTTACATAAAGGTAAGGAATGTAACCATTAGACCATCCCTCTCTTGAATGTTACATTGATGTTGTCTTCAATGAAGATCGTAAAAAAGACGTATTTGTAGACTTCGGAAAATTCTCGTTGAGGAAATTGGTTTCATTGGTGCTAGTTGAGAGATTGGGAACCGATTAAAGTTGTTTAACTCTTAAATAAGGATGCTTTCGTTTTGAGAAAGATTTAATGATTCTCAAGGATCATAAGCTTGTAAATTCACATAGGACAATCAAATTTGTTTGGGATAACTAATCTCATATTTGCTCGGGAATTACTTCACAAAGTATCATGGAGGATCAAGGTGGGTCATTTGATTGACCCAGTAGGCCAAACGGGCATACTTGGGGGTACGGCTAGTGAGTCCTCTGATCATTGAACCAGAAAAAGGGCCAAAAACAGGACTATGGTCATTTGGCCTTGTCACTGTTTTTGCCCATTTTCTGTTCTTTTAGCATGTATGCTTCTACACCGAAAGTGAATAAAATATGAGTTGGACTAAATAGAGCGGAAGAGTCATAAAACTGAACTATGCAAGTCATGATAAAAGGAGTTGCCCGTTGATTTTAATGAAATCAACAAACCTAAAAAATGAAAACTTATGTCTACGAACCCGAATTCTATGTTCGAGAGTAAGATTACGATAATGCCAACCCCACCGCCCTCTTTGCCCTGCATATCTCATAGATACCAAATTCCAATGCAGGCATAACGGTAGGGGTCTCATTTTGCACTTCGCCCGTCACTTCGGGTTCCGCCCCGACCCCTTTTCACCAGATAGAGTCGGGGGAAACATGTGGCTTGATGGGGAAGTGTCGTTTCTTTGGTCCGTGCGCGTTTGATAACAATGATAGGTGTTGGTTGATTTATCCCAACAATGTGTGTTATCCACTTCCCCATGACCACCAATCAGTCCAAGACCCACAGAACATCTTATGGCTCCCTCTATCCCGCATATCCCCATCCCTCAAATCCCACCTCACATTCCACCCCAAGACCAACCCCAACCCCAAGAACCCTTTTGACGCTCTATCGAGTATTAACTCGATCAACGAATGTCTTGATAACATGAGCCTTGTTGTTGGCGAGTTTGGAAACAGATTAGATGAGATGCATGAGACCATGATCACCCTCACCGAAAGGGTCAATCTTTCCTTGTCCCAACAGGAAGCTTCCCATGCGGACTTGAGGGGGATAATCCAAGCCCTGTTCGACAACTTTCCTACCTTACCCTCCACAACTTTCCCCACCTACTTATAAGAGTGTAATTTGGTTACTAATTGAGAAATGAGTAAGTGAGTACCTTGCCAATCTTTGGCAAGTGTGTAAGTTGAGAGGCAAATTATAGTGAGGACTAACTCCAAGCATAGCTTTTTAGCTCCACTTCCCCAAATATTTTCCACCCCTTTCCCTTAACCTAAGCTTTGTTACAACCATAAAAAACCCTCCTGATTGTCACTTGTGCATTGCACATTAGCGGAGGAGAACGAGAAGCTTATCAAGCATATGGTATAGGTTGCTTCTTTGGTTTGAGTATTAAACCCACAGTATTTGTTGCATATTGAGAGTTGAAGTGTTTCCACATTCCCCAAAGTGAGGTTTGCTCATCAACCGACCTATGTTCATAACCAACTGCGCATATTTGCACTCACGTGAGGTTTGTTGGTGGTTGTTTGTGTCTTGAAGGTGTTTATCTCCTAAAAGTTTCGAAAACATCCCTCTTTCTATTTTCCACTGATTCGATTCCCATATGGGTTATAGTTGGCTGTGCTTGATTGACTTATAAGTTCTGGTTAGTTCGCCAGAGGAGGAATGTAAATGTAAAAATTGATTTTCTTTTCGTAGTCTTGAGCCTATATTTCAAATCTCCTGTTTAACTTACTAATTTAATTTTGAGTCCTTTTTTTCTCTTTTCTTGTTTCATGTTCTTAACTTTTTTGGGGACAAGCAAGAGCTAAGCATGGGGGGAATTTGATAAGTGTATATTTTATAAGGTTATTTAGGTACTTAACATGTGTGTTTTGAGTCGAGTTGTGATTAAACTTGTTATTTTATATTGGAATTCGAGACTACTTCACTTGGTTTAAAGATTGGTAGAATTTTGCAGATTATGTGTCAAATCAAGGAAACCCCAAGAGAAAAATTGGGGTAAAAGGTTAAGGAGGAAAATAGCAAATAAAGGTGGAAGGCCCAACCCAAATTGGACGCCAGTCTTAGGCAAAGATGAACGCAGAAGGTGCTGCCCGCGCTTGGCCAAGTTTCTTCAACGCCAAACCCGGCACAGCCAGCGCTAGGCTTGGAAGCTTCTATTGTCGTACTTTTAGGAGTACGGTTGTCGTATCCACATGGAGTTGTGTTATAGGCACTCAAAATTGACTCAAGTGTTTCAGGCTAGGTAAATAAACCAGGAATGGCGGTGGTGGTGATCAAACTAAAAACTACGAAAACAATAAAACATGCTCAAGCTGTAAAAACAATAATCAACAACTAATCAATATGACTAATCTAGCCTACCAATTCTAAACAAGCAATTAAGAGGGGTCGATTGCAACATATTGAACGTCAAAGCCCTCTCTCGAGGGTCAGAGACTCGCCAAAGCCCTCTCTCGAGGGTCAGAGGCTAACTTAATCCAATGACTCGTCAAAGCCCTCTCTCGAGGGTAAGAGATTGACTTAACTATTCTAACTGTCTATTCTCATAGAGTTAGCCTAATTAAACAAGGATTAACAATCTGGACCTAGTCAGAATTCAACACTCTCGTGCCAAAACCCTAACCATTTTCCCGACCTGCACTAGCGAATTGATCTCACCTCTCAGCATAAATCAATTGCCTAAGGAAAACAAGTGAACACTCTCTCGGGCATTTCATCCAACATGGGCAAAGAGAAAACCTCACATTATAAGCATGAATTCGGTAGATTAGGCCTAAACAAGATTAATTCATCATCAAATACATTAATCACAACCCAAACAATACTAAATTAACAACAAATTAACATACTACAACAATTAAAATGGAACGAAAGCAAACGAGAAAGTAAATAAGCAATAATGTAAAGAGCGAGAGAAAGAAAACTTAGTTTTGATATTAGATGCGAAATCCGAAGTGCAATCCATGAACAAGAGACAAATTAAACATAAATCTACCCTAAAAGCCTCTAGAGAGGCTTGAGAGAAAACTCCCTCAAAGTCTAGATAAAAGATAGAATGAAAAACTAGAATGAATAGAAACCCTAGAATTATGAATTAAATATGAGAGAAAAAACGAAACTGCCAACAGCACACCCTGTACTGACCTTGGCACAACGTGCTAACATGAAAAATCTGCAGAAATGATTTCCAGGCAACAACACAGCCCGTGCTGGCTTTGCACAGCCTGTGCTAAACCATTTTTCTCTCTTTTCTTCAACAAAACTTGTGCTAGGGGTTGTGCTAGTTGGCCTTCTCTTGATTTCTTCATTCTTCCACCTTTCATTGCTCCTTGCCCTCTTCCTTATCATAATTATAAGTGTCGATCCTTAATTATAAGGGGTAAGAACACCTATATACAAGCAAATTCACACACTTTAGTTATAAATGAGGGAAGTAAATGATTCTAACTTATAAATTAGGGAAAAAGGGCTTGAAAGGCGAAAACTAGCATAGAAAAGAAGGCTAAAAACTCGTAAAAATCCGGTTTATCAACCCCCCTATGCTTACTCCTTGCTTGTCCCCAAGCAAGATCATCATGAAGTACTAAAGAAATAGGGGAAGAAGAAAACCAATGTCGCCCTCGTCAGGTGAGGGGGCATACTAGACAACCTAAGCAAGTGCACACAAAGGTCTCCATAGTAAGATTGAGAATCAAATTGAGACGAAATTGTGGTTCAAATTAGGGGTGAGCAAAAATTCCGGGAGTCCCGGTCCCGTTCAACTCCTGGTCCCAAAGTCCCGGTCCCAGTGCGACCGAGACCGGGATCGGGATTGAAATAAAAGTCCCTGTCACAAGCGGGACCGGGAGTGGGATTTCACCTCATCTCCTGGTCCCAATCCAAAGTCCCGGTTATATATATATATATATATATATATATATATATATATATATATGTATATATATATCTTTCACCTAGTAACGAAGAGTTTGAACTAAGAATTTGTCCTCGAAAAAAGGATATATATATATATATATATATATATATATATATATATATATATATATATATATATATATACACTTCTTTTGCAAAAAAAAAAATAATTTGGAAACTGTCTTTCTGCAGCATGTTCAAATTTGAATAAAATATTGTTTCAAACTTTGCATTGTCACAAGTTTCAAATATGACGTTGATTTAAAAGCTATTACTTTACAGGCAGTGGTACAAATATGTTGGCAGTGGAGTGCTAGGCTAAGGACATTTGTAGCAATTTATTAAATTTATGTTATTTTTATGTTATGTTTTTTTTGAAATAAATTAAATAAAAGGTGCAAATAGGTCAAAATATCGGGACTAAAAAAAATCTCGGTTCATTTCCCGGTCCCAATGGGACCGGGAGTGGGAGCAAAAATCTACTCCCAGTCACAATCGGGACCGGGAGTGGGAGCAAATGTTTGCTCCCGATGACAACCGGGACCGGGACTTCGAAAAATTACCGGGATCCCAGTCCCGCTCACCACTAGTTCAAATCAAAATTGCAAAACGTAGTAAGCAACACAACCAATCTATCCCAACCGAAATGCAATCAAGTTCCATTCAAATGCTTGGCGAACTAGTTGGGATCGGTAGGACCTCACTTTAGGGTATGTGGATCACTCCCCTCATGTGTTTGAAAAAGTAATGGTGGTTCACACAATACTCTCCCAAAACAAGCACACTACCATAAGCTTGCCAAATTTCTCAATTCTCCACCACTGGAGACAAACCATGCAAATTTTCCAATCAAGAGGACTTATAAATGGGTTGTCATGAGGCTTGGGTTAAGGGAAAGGAGGGGAAAATAATTTTTGGTATGTGGAGCTTAAAAGCCAAAGCTAGGGAGCACAACTTTTCCCACCAAACAACAACGAACCGCCCAGCATAACATAATTCACACCATTACACCAACCTTTCAAGTAGCAAAGGAGCAGAAGTTTTTTTTTTTCAACAAAATACTATTCTTGCCTTAACAATGAAATCAAATTAAACACTTTATTAGGTTTAATTTGTCTCCTCCACCTGCTCTTTTTTCACGCACAGTATAAAAGTCACGAACGCGCACATATTCGACAACTCTTTTACACTAGATGTTTTTGAGTTCTTTTTCCACACCGTCAAAGAGAGAGCCGCCACTGAAGGGGATTGAAGATTTAAGCTTGGGAGAATGAGACTTTCACAAACCGGGATTGCATTCTATTGCCAAATCATGGGTATCTTTTATTGTAACATCCCCGGTATATGGTTAAATGTGGCTTAAAGGGATTGAAATGACGATTTATATCACCAATGTACACCTTCTTTTATGGTAGCTCATCCGTTGGGAACTCCTCAGTTAAGCGTGCTTGGCTAGGAGTAGCCTCGGGATGGGTGGCCTTCTGGGAAGTTTTCCCAGGCAGTGTGTGAGCGAGGACGAAGCGCGCTGGAAAGACTCGTGGTGATTTGTGCGGCGAGTCAGTGATCCGTGAAGCAGTTATCAGTAATGTTCGCGGCCCGAGAGTGGTCGGGGCATTACACTTATTTTAGGTCCAATTATGTTTTCCAGTTTGATTCATATTACTTTAGTTGTAGTTTTTAACAATCATGAGTAGTTAATTTCTTATTTTAGGGGACGAACTCGATGTTATTCAATTAAACTTCAGTATTTAGTTTCAGTATGAAGTAATTTGCTACAGTTCATTTAATCTTTGTGGTTTGTATGTCATAGTAGTTGATTGATCACCTTTTACTTGGTCTAGATTCTTATTATCGAATCGAAAGATTGTTGTTTTGAATTGAATTAACAAAGATTAAATAGGAATAAAACTCGATTAGAAATAATGTGCTTTTATGCATAGGGTCGTTATATAATATGTTATTATCTTTGATTGAATTGAATAGCCATGAGAATAGGTGTTTAATTTAGTCATTGCAACTCACCTCGGATCGAAAGATTGTTGTGATAGACCTTAGTATGATTATAGACCCCGAACTAATACAAGTTGTTGAGTGCTAGAATTAGTACCTAATTAATTGATTAACTAGAGTAAACCCCCTAAACACCTTTTAATTTTGATAAAACCTAAAAAGTTTACATCTTTGATTAGACTAGTGATAGTTGCTTAGTAAAAACCAAAACTTTGACCAACCTGGCATCCTTTATAGTGGAATAGTCCAATGTGTAAGATGTACAAGCCCTCATGGGAACGACCTTGATATACATTATACATCATGCACTTACGGTGTATCACAATCGACACAAACATTTGGTTTGCCACTCTTTCACCCTTAAATGGGTTAGAGTCAACTTACATCAACATTGGGTTTGCCACCCACTAAATCTCATTAGGAGTAAGGATCGACCCGTCCAAGTCTGCCACCCTGTCGTAGGGTCGACCACTACAGGTTTGCAACTCCGAATACCTAATGGTTAACATTAACGCTCAGTATGCTGATTTGAAACTCTTAGACCAACATATTTGGGAACCAAACGGTTAAAAACATGTAAAGGTTTACAAAACATACACAAACTTGATATCTTACATCAATAAGACATTGGTCTGATGATCGTTACAATAAGAAGAGAAGTTGGGGCACCAGATGCCCTGTACATACTTGACGAAGGACTTTATATGTCCAAGTACAACTAACTACACAAGATCCCCTAAGAAAATAACTTAAATCCAATGACGTGTGAACAATATGGAGGCCCCCTTACATCTAGACATCGCTTGTTCAATATAGGCAAAGATGGAGGCAGCACGTCAGGCCTTAGAGGCATCCCTTATAATGGACCTTCTCGATGGTTTTGGCCGGAATCACAAGGGCAAAGGCCCGAAAAGAGGATTACTTGTTGGAGACGAGCACCAAAAACTGGAAGTACCTTCCCTTATGAACAAATCTTGAAGATCATTTAATTATGTTTTTGGATAAGTAACCATTGCACAAGCGCTTGTCGAAAATACCGCAGCTCAACGCCATGGCGACGACCTGTGAATCCGAGGGGCACTTGACAAGAGGGCGCACCTAGTCTAAATCTACGTCCAGATAGTCTTGAGAACATACATAACTCGCCCTCGGCTTCGATCTCAAGCTCCCACGACAAGTGCGACCTAATGTCTAGACGATTTTTGTAGTCTTTCAAATGCAAGAGAGAAGGGTAGATCAATACACCTCATTCAGGAAAAGCTAACCACTCTTTCCTTTCGACCATACCACTAATGCAATGCACCTTAGCGATATCCATAAGAGCAAGTTGTTTAACCCACTTAATCATAGTGTTAAACTAGTCACGCCAAAATGAAACCAAGTTGGGAACTACCAAATGCCTCCCCATAACTTGAATTCATCATGTCGCCAAGGACAATTTTGCACGCACGTTCTGGAATCATGACTACAGGAAGTTTGCTTGAGACATTCTAGCCATAAACGTGCATATCTCCTCAAAGTTATGTACTCTCTCAAGAGAAGCAAAACACGCAAAAAATCCCTCCTATATATAGAGGGGAAAAGGTCGTTAGGGGACACTTACAATGCGCGCTGACCGAGGCGTCATGACAAGAATCAACGAGCCAAATGACAAAAACAAGTGTGTGTAGATCGCATGACACTCCAAACAACCAAATTCCAAGTTCTCGTAGAAATTACAGCAACCAAGGGACGTGAGGGGCTTAATATTTCAGGGTAAAAAACAACATCTAGATAAGCCTCAACGACCCAATGTCTAGTATATTAGTTCCTTACAAAAGAAGCCCACTCCAAACAACCCAAGAGCTCAAGTCAAAGGAAATTAATCAACTTAAGGGAGTAGCCTAATGGTGACATCGCCAACCCAAGAGCTCTGTGACAACCCAACTCCCTTCATCTAGAGGCGGAATGAGTAAGTTGTCCTTGATTTGATAGGGAATGACAATTCCACTCCTGACACATTTCCCTATAAATATCCCATTACAATACATGCAATGAGACATCTTCTCTCTCTCAGTCTTTCTATACTCTCTTCTCACTTCTATGCTTATTTCTTAGGCAGCGACTACTTTGGTCACCACCACCTCCTTCCTTAGACATACATGGACTCGAGCATATGAGGGCTCCCCTTGGTTCTCCAAGGAAACCTTCCTTGCAGGTGCAAGGCCTACTTAGATGGAGCACTAGGGTCAAGGAGTTGCATCTTATCAAATGAAAGGCGCTGAGGAGTCACTGCTTGTCAGAGTCGAGAAGCACTAATGGCGCCCCACTTCTTTGATGTGGTACTACTTAGTCCCCCCTTGTGACCGTCTTCGCCATCGCCCACATCCATTCACAAAGCCAATCCACCAATGTCAACGCTAGCAAGGCCCATCTGAACATCATCCCAAGTCAACCTCAACTCCAACTAATAAATCATATCCTCCCAAATTCAGCCCTTCACCAAGTGGAGGTAAATGTAAAGTTTTTCTAAAGAATGGTCCAACGCTTCTTAGCCAGAACACTGATCATTATCATTTATTATTATTCAATCATTGAATATTCGAATAACATAATAAAGGAAACTACCATTCAATATATAAAGAAATCACTCCAATTCGCACCACCATTAATCTAATAGGTAAAGCAAACCCAGATTTGACGAAGGGTTTTCAAATACCCAAGTTTTGTATTCATCCACAATCATCAACGTAACTACCTTACAAAACGAGAGAAGATAAAAATATATAGGGGAGGGGAAAGCCATGAAAGAATGCCTGAAAAAACTGAGGTCACGACATGACCTTCATTTCTTGCGGAAGAGGGCACTGATCCTGCAAATGGTCATGGGTGTGACCTTTGATGGTCACGGGCCTGACATGGGTGGTCAAAGCCTCAAAGGTATGACCCCAAGGTGTCATGGCTGTGACTATGTTTCTGAGAATTGTCACGGGCGTGACCATTAGGGTCATGACCGTGACTGCCTTCTTGGCAGTTTTTCTGCCATATTTTCAAACGCACATAATTTCTTCATTCGAACTCCAATTTGGCTCCATTATATATCAACGAAAAACTCTCAGTGTGAACTTTAATCTCCCCAAATCTCAAGAACATCAAAGCACTACTGAAGGAGTTATGATGGAAAGAGTGACCATATGTATTCTCTTTTGCCCAATTTTGCTAGCTTCCTTCTTTTCATCTTCTTCTTTCTTCTCCTTAGTCTTCGGGGTTGATTCTTCCTCCCTTATTCTTGTTGTTATTAAGAAGCCCTTACAAGGTTTGAGAATGGTCCTGAAGAGGACCTAAACTCCATTCAGAGACCTGAATTCCACCTTAAAAAGGATGTTAAACCCAATCTTTGCTTGTTGGGAAAAGGCTTGTTGGTGGGAAAAAGGATATTCTTCTTTAAAGCTTTAGTAATATTACACATGCCCCTCCTAGCCAAGAAACCAGGGTTACGACCGTGAAAGCTGGAGGTCACGACCGTGACAACACATGCCACACCCGTGACCTTGTTTATTCAGTGGCTTTTTTCACAAGAAAACGAGGGTCACGGTCTTGACACCCCAATGTCACGCCCGTGACCTCTCTAATCTGGGTTTAATTTTCTTATTTCCCCCTTCTTTATAAGTACCCCAAGGTTATCTTTTGTAAGAGGCTTTTATTAATTATGATCATGAATAGATTGGTGTAGCTAATTGGTCTCATTTTCCCCTAAATCTTGTTTACTTTATCCATAATTGATTTGTTATATCCATGAGCGCTTGTCATGTTCTATTGGGACGATCGTGGCATTTCGATAAGTAAGCTACTCATGATGGTTTTGAGAACTCCTATTCCTTTGTGCATAATGACGAGAAGCTAAAATTAATTTTTTTTATCCCCACATCAAATTAAAATCGGGTTAGGTGGTGAGAAGAGAAACCTTCTCACGAGAGAAACACAGGAAGAGTGTGCTTTTGGTGAGAATAAGCAAACCTTGGCTTTGTCTTTGCCTTGTAGCAAGCCTAGTGAGTTAGAGTGTTTCAAAGCACCAAAAAAGATTACCTAATTCCCTTCTTTTCTCCTCAACTCTTCATTCGTCACCCAACAGACCTCCAATCAATTTCTACTACAACAACGATGGCTACGTATTGGGCTTTGAAGCTGATTAGTCCTTGTTTTTGAATATGGATGGAGTAGTGTTGTAGCTTAAGGAACACCTACCTAGCGATGATCTTTCTTTTGATGATTTTGTTATGGAATTCAATGAGATCATGCATGATGGGGCTATCCAGAAGAGCTATATAGGAAATGCCAACACTCCCTCTTTCTTCAAAAGTTGACATGTCTTTAAAAGATGTGGAGTCTTAAACCTAGGAGTGCCCAAACCCTTGAGGAGTTCTTATTCTGGGAAGTTAAACTGAGGAGGGTGCCTCACTTTTTACTCCCAAGAGTTGAGGGCAACTCTTTTTCAAGTGGGGGAGTCTAGAACATATTGGGAAAGGCCCCCTAACTACTCCTCACATGGGCTATAATTCAACCCCGATTCTTTTGGAAATGTTAGATCTGTTCAAAGTAGGACCGGGCATGCATCTCAAGGTGAATCTGGACCCTCATAATGGTGGCTTGATGATCTCGCTCGGGCCTTCTAAGGAGCTCAGGATCAACCGACAAGAATAACGAGAAAATTCAATCCGGTAGGTTGGACGAGGTCGATGAAGACTTGAGCCGTAGCTAGTCATAGTCGTGATCCCCTTAGTAGGGATGACAATGGGCAGGGTTTGGGTCGGGTCCAACTGGACCCAGACATAGACCCGCCAAATTTTTTTGGACTCAGACCCGCCCCGAGACCGGGTGGGTCCCAAAAACTTGGACCTGGACCCAGACCCAGACTCACCGAGTCCGCGGGTCCATGGGTCCATAGCGAGTCTTTATTGGGTCCAACACTCTTATGTATTTTTTTTACTAGATTTATCAATTTTTCGGGTTAATTTTATACGTGCGCAATTGAATAAAAATGACTATTCTATTTAAATACACATATTTTCAAAACAATAAAATTTCGAGTTCAATGTACAAGGTTATGAACAAAAATTCAATATAAAAAATTACAAAAATCATCCACACATCAACTCTAAGAATGCAACTATACAACTTAAAATGGTAAAAAAAAATAAAAGTTCATGATTATCGCACTATACAACTCTAAGAATACAAATGCATTAGGGTTTTCATTATATATATATATATATATATATATATATATATATTTTGCACAAGAAAACAGGTTATATTAACCAAATCAATGTAGCATACAGGGGGTGGAGGGAAGATCCCTCAAATCATATTCTAAGTACTATATCAACCAGTCTGTCGTATTTCTTCCGATTTTTCGCTACCATAATGACCTTATTTATTACATCATTTTTTACTTTTGTAACTATCATTTGAGGAGTAACGCGTTGAGTCTTGTGGACACGGTTGTTCCTTTTAGTCCAAATATGATAGACATACGCTGTGAGAAAAGCACACTTCAGTTGAGCTTCTTTACTGGTTTTTCGGAGATCGCACAGCTGTTGTTTCCATTCTTGGGAGGTTGACAGATGATTAAGACCCCAAATTCCCAAAGATTTCCTTACCTCTTTCCCATAAGTGCAATCAAGGAAGAGGTGATCAATAGTTTCAACCTCCAAATCACAGTAGGGACAAAGGGACTGACCTCCAGGATGCCAACGCATTGTTCTAGCTCTGACTGGGAGTTTTCCGTGTAGAAGGACCCAGGTGGTGAAAGACTGGCATGGGATCGATAGGGGGTTCCAAATAATTGAGGCCCATCCCACCTCATACATGGTCCCAAGGCTCCAAATGTATCCACCTATTGCATCGTAATCTCCCGTTGTTGAGGCCCCTCCTCCTTTCCAGTGCCATCTGTTTCCTGGTTCACAGCCCCATTTGAAGGAGACTTTAACAAGGCAGAGGTGCTTAAAGTAAGTGCAGACATCATAAGGAGGTTGATATCCCCACCAGGATGACCCTCGAATGTATTTGACATGAATCCATTTGACCCATAAGTTATCCTCTTTCCTCTGAATCGCCCATACCAGTCGCGCAATGTTGGCATTGTTCCAAGATGTTAGGTCTCGGAGGCCCAGTCCTCCCAGATGTTTTGGTCTGCAAACAACCCCCCAGGCCACCATAGGGGTTTTACTATAATGAGAGGAAGAGCCCCAGAGAAAATTACAGCAAAAACGAGTAATTTCTTCAATTGCGTGCTTAGGAATGACGATTATTCTTGCCCAGAAGCTATATATCCCCATCAGAATAGAGTTAATCAAAGTGACTCTTCCAGCATAAGAGATGTGCCTGCTTTCCCATGTTTTGATTCGTGAGAGAATCTTTTCCACAAGAGTGTTGGCATCATTTTTTGTGAGGTTACTAGAGGAGATAGGGATTCCCAAGTATTTAAAGGGTAGCGTACCTTCTCTGGATCCTGTGTCAGCAATGAGAGCTGTTGCGGCATCATTGTGTACACCTCCAATGACCATTTCTGATTTTCCATTATTAGCGATGAGGCCTATGGCTGCTGAGAAGTGGTCAAAAGCCTTCTTAAGGGTTCGAATGGAGGTGTTATCAGCCGAGGAGAGCAGGATCAGATCATCTGCAAAAATAAGGTGAGTGATTTTTTTTTGTTGTGAGCATGTGAGCACTACTAATATAGACTCTTGGATCTTAGATCAAGGGATGGGAAAAAAAGGAGGACTTTAGTTTTTTTTCATCCCTTTTTACAACAGCTCACGTGAGGTTTTAAAAAAAAAAAAAAAAGGGGAAAAGCAACAATGACTTAATTACAGCCGGCGCATGGTCATCAGTTTCTAAATCTGATATTTGAGTTTTCAAAATCCCTCCTTCATAGTGAACATTCGTCTCCCCCCATAGTTACAGCCATTGTCGACGGCGATTGAGGACCGAAGGAGAAAGAGTGGACAGCGACTGAGGATCGAAGGAGAATCATTGGACGACAAAAGTCGGTCTCTGACGACGATAGCCCAGAATTTCGACCTTGCTATATAGGTATATATATGCGAATTAGGGTTTATATTGCTCTATCATATATTTATTTGATCTATACTATGGATTTCAACACAGATTTCTTACCCCTAATTTCAGTAAAAATTAGCCAAAGGTTCAAACTTTTCATCTCAGAATTTCAACCTTGCCTTTACATCTTCAGAAACTTGAAATTTCAATGCCAATGGCTGAGGAAAGAAACTCGAAGGATGTATGTGTGGGAGAAGGAAGTAAAAGGTTAGTCAATGTTGAGTTTGCCGTGATGTGTGATGATAGTCAGTGATGAATTGGGTGATGATCGATCATGATTGATCATAATCAATCTTAATTTTATATCGTGATGGGTCTATTAAGGCAGTGTTGAATTGGAGTTCTAGGTTTTTCTTGATTTTATGACATGATGATTGATCATGATTGATTATATATAGATATAGATATATGTTGTGATCGATGTTGACAAACATTAAAGGTGTGGTCCACAGTGTGATTGATGAATGTCCACAGTGTGATTAATGAATGTCCACAGTGTGATGTATGGCGTGGTGATTGATCGTAGATGATTATACATATATGTGGTGATCGATGTTTACAGACATTAAAAGTGTGGTCCACAGTATGATTGATGAATATCCACATTGTGATTCAAAAATGTTCACAGTTGATTTTTATGTCGTGATGATTGGTCATGATTGATAATAGTTATACATATATGTGGTGATCGATGTTCACAGACAATAAAGGTGTAATCCACAGTGTGATTGATGAATGTCCACAGTATGATTCATGAATGTCCACAGTGTGTTTTATGGCGCGATGATTAATTATTATTGGTTGTAGAAATGCATATAACAAAGGGAGTAATTGCGGCTCTTGTTTTTTCTTGATTTTTATGGCGTGATGAGTTATCATGATTGACTATAGTTATACATGTATGTGGTGATCGATGTTCACAGACAGTAAAAGTGTGGTTCACAGTGTGATTGATGAATGTCCACAGGGTGATTAATGAATGTCCACAGTGTGATTTATGGCGTGATGGTTGATCATTATTGATTGTAGACATGCATATAACAAATGTCACATGATTACAATGTGGACATTCATCAAAGGGATTAATGATAGAAAAATCATACTTTGATTGTCCAAATATATCAGAATTGTTGACATCCCTAATGCTTACAGTGGACAATCAAATATGACTGTGTCCCATAGTGTGATTGATGAATGTTTACAATGTAAAGGCATTGTTCATAGAGTGATTGATGAATGTCCACAGCGTGATGGCGTGGCATGCATATTTGATATAGCCATATTTGATTGTCAACTGCAAGCAGAGGGGATGTCCACAGTGTGAATGATGGTGTGTGATGCAATTTAAATGATGACGTGTAATATATAAATGATGTCAAGTAATGTATAGTATTTGATGTCCACACTGACACATTGTAGTGATGTATAATATGTAGACATTTTTAATATTTTGGTGTCTCTATTGATGCAGTGATGTCCCTGACGTTACGGTCGACGAAGTTACACCTACAGTTTTGCCCCCGTCTGTCCCGATGAACTACCAACTGAATGATAACGCCGAGTGCGTCCCAATTAGTGACAACCAATGGTGGGTACCAGAGGAAGGAAAAAGTTTTGACAATATTGACGAGGGCAAGAGTTTTTATGAACGATATGCTGCAGCAGTGGGCTTTAGTGTGCGGAGTTCTAGCCACACGAAGAGTAGTACGGGCTTAGAGTGGACATCTATTTGTGACACCATGGGCTTTAGAGTAGGCTTTACGCATTTAGAGTGTGGACATTCATTCATCACGCATGTATATTTTTCTAAAATAATATTCAGTGGCATGCACCTGATATATGTTAATTAATTCCTCAGAAGTGATGGCATGTATTATGTGTGCCTTTTTTTAGGATTCATTATGGATGTATGGTTGGCACCACCATGGTATAAGTAATAAAATTGCAATATAAACCAATGGTGGCAGGGTACGAAATTTAATTGACCTTTTTTAGATTATTTGTAAGTTGTGGACATCTGTTTGTGACACCATGGACATTACGCATTCATAGGGTGGACATGCATTCATTATGGATGTGTGATTCACATGGGGTTTAATTGTCATAGCAGAAGAAAGCATTAATATGGTAAGGGTATAATGGTAAGTAGAATGTGATTCATTAGTTTGGTGTGTGTGATTGCAATGCAACTTTATTGCCACCACTTATGTTATTGGTAATTCTGCCAAGAAGGACGATATAAGCATATGTTGTGGACATCTACTTGTGAGATCGTGGACATTACGCATTTAGAGTGCGGACATTCGTGATATGCCCAATTAATGATATTGGCAGTTATATCATGGACTTCATATGGCATATTTTAGAAGTATCAAGAAGGATGACAAAAGTATAAGTTGTGGACATCTACCTGTGACACTGTGGACATGACGCAGTTAGAGTGTGGACATGCATACATTATGGATATGCGATTGGCACGTGGTTTAATTATCGTAGTAGACGAAAGCATTAAAATGGTTATGGTAGAACGTGATTTATTAATTTGGTATGTTTGATTGTGTCATAGAAGACGAAAGCATTAAAATTGTCATAGAGGGTAATTTTATGGTCAACACTCATTTTATTGGCAGTTCTATCAAGTAGGACGATATAAGTATATGTGTGGACATTTATTTGTGACACCGTGTACATTAGTTGTTTAGACCGTGGACATGCATTCATTATGGGATATGTGATTGTTATGGGGTTTAATTTTATGGCATAATTTCATTGTCACAACTCACGTTATTGACAGTTCTATATGACATTTGTTAGAGTTTTCTAGAAGGACGATATAAGTATATGTTCTGGACATCTATTCGTGATACTGTGGACAATACGCATTTAGAGCGTGAACATGCATACATTCCAAATGGAAACAGTGAGGGTTTACATGTTTATATATTGTGGACATTTCCACTAATGTTATTGTGCACATATTCAACTAATATTGCAGACATCATCCATCATTAATGCATCAAGTACTAACATAGTATCATACATCGCTAAAGGTGGTTCCTGAAATACAAAGTGCAAGAAAAAGCCCTCAACACCAATGAAACTTTTGTTCATTACACTCATAAGTCAACCATCCACAAGTTCATGGTACATAAACTACTACGTAATTCAAATCTAGCACTTAACCATCTACAAGTATTTTGGTTTCATCCCAATGCGATGCTTTGCTAAACACATGATCTTTCAATTTGTTATATGCATGCATAATTATGTCGTGACAGTAGCGTTTCCTCAATGCTTCCAATCGGTCCGCCTATAATGATAGTGGAAAAAAATAAGTTGACACTCGTCATGCATATTGAATCCAGATTGAATCCATATTAGGGAAAAGAAAACAAAGGGTGCCACAAGTGGCGGGTCACTCACATCATCCTCTGTTATCCAGCACTCCCAATGTTGTGGACTGAAGAACGTCTCCATGTGTCTCATGCAATACACACCACTTTGGTATGCGTTTGGGGTCGAACAATACTGAAGCAACAACATCTCTAGGGTCCCCCGAACTAATCGGGCTATCATGACCCCTGTCCACGAAGGAACAATTTATCATTATTTGAACAAACACCATTTACATTTTATAAAAAACATACAATGTTAGTGTGGGCATTACCATTTTTCACAGCGCACATCAATTAATGCCAATGAGGACATCGCCATTTTCGTTGAGTATACACACACCAATGACTGTGGACACCAGACTTTATGAAATTCGTACATTCAAATCAACTGACCAACAACGTGGACCACACTGTGCCCAATACGTACATAATACCCTACTATCATATTGTACGTGTAACCCATACCCACAAACCCACCCATACTTAAATATATTCTAGACCCAAACTTTTCATTTGTTGACATCGAGTAATTTCACTGTGCACAATTAATCATTGTTTGAACAACCACTAGCTAAATAATGTCAGTGTGGACAATACCATTTTTCACAGTGAACATTAATCAATACCAGTGTGGACACCACTTGCATTTTATTCAATATACGCAAAACAATAACTGTGAACATCAAACTTTTAATATGTGAACATTAAATACTACAAGCATTAGGGATGTCCACAATTATGATATATTTGGACAATCAAAGTATGATTTTTCTATCATTAATACCTTTGATGAATGTCCACATTGTAAGCATGTAATCATTTGTTATATGCATGTCTACAATCAATAATGGTAAACCATCACGCCATAAATCACACTGTGGACATTCATTAATCACACTGTGGACATTCATCAATCACACTGTGAACCACACCTATACTGTTAGTGAACATCGATCACCACATACATGTATAACTATAATCAATCATGATAACTCATCACGCCATAAAAATAAAGAAAAAACAAGAACCACAATTATTGCATTTGTTATATGCATGTCTATAACCAATAATGATCAATCATCACGCCATAAAACATACTGTGGACATTCATGAATCATACTGTGGACATTCATCAATCACACTGTGGATCACATCTTTATTGTTTGTGAACATTGATCACCACATATATGTGTAACTATTATCAATCATGACGAATCATCACGGCATAAAAATCAACTGTGAACATTCATGAATCACAATGTGGACATTCATCAATCATACTTTGGACCACACTTTTAATGTCTGTAAACATCGATCACCACATGTATGTATAATCACCTACGATCAATCATCACGCCATACATCACACTGTGGACGTTCATTAATCACACTGTGGACATTCATCAATCACACTGTGGACCACACCTTTAATTTTTGTCAACATCGATCACAACATATATCTATATCTATAATCAATCATGATCAATTATCATGCCATAAAATCAAGAAAAACCCAGAAATCTAATTCAACACTGCCTTAATAGACCCATCACGACATAAAATCAAGATTGATTATGATCAATCATGATCGATCATCACCCAATTCGACACTAACTATCATCACACATCACAACAAACTCACCATTAATTAACTTTTTGTTTCCTTCTCCCACACATACATCCTTCGAGTTTCTTTCCTCAGCCATTGGCATTGAAATTTCAAGTTTCTGAAGATGTAAAGGCAAGGTTGAAATTCTGGGATGAAAAGTTTGAACCTTCGGCTAATTTTGTACTGAAATTAAGGGTAAGAAATCTGGGTTGAAATCCATAGTATAGATGAAATAAATATATGATAGAGCAATATAAACCCTAATTCGCATACCTATATAGCAAGGTTGAAATTCTTGGCTATCGTTGTCGGAGACCGGCTTTCGTCGTCCAATGATTCTCCTTTGGTCCTCAATCGCCGTCGACAATGGTTGTAACTAAGGGGGGAGACGAACGTTCACTATGAAGGAGGGCTTTTGAAAACTCAAATATCTGTTTTAGAAACTGATGAACATGCGCCGATTGTAATTAAGTCACTGTTGCTTTTCTCTTTTTTTTTTTCTAAAACCTCACGTGCGCTGTTGTAAAAAGGGCTGGAAAAAAAACTAAAATCCTCCTTTTTTTCCATCCCTTGATCTAAGATCCAAGGGTCTATATTAGTAGTGCTCACATGCTCACAATAAAACCATGCTCATATGATCATATCCTATATATATATATATATATATATATATATATATATATATATATATATATATATATATATATATATATATATATATATATATATATATGGGAAGTGATCATATGAGCATTGTATTTATGTGACCATGTGAGCACTAGGTTTGTGGACCATTGGATCTCCAATCTATGGATGACAAAAAACGTGGAGTTTAACTTTTTTTTTTTAACCCATTTAAGAGGCCCCTCACGTGAGGTTGGTAGCAAAAAAAAAAAAGAAAAAGAAAAAGAAAAGCAATTCCCCTTCCCAAAAAACAACGCATGTTCAGCCCTCTAGTTCCCAAAAAAAATTTTGAATTCAGTTTCATCTTCCCCCTCCCCCCAATTCCAAAAAAAAAAGAACAAGAAAGTGTTGTATGTCTCCACCCAACGCAGAGACCCAAAATTTGAAATCCCAGTTGTCGTCCAATTCGAGGTAATGTTTTCGTTGGGTTGGGATTCATGGCAAGGTATACATATCATCCTTCTCAAGTAATTTTCGAATCCATTTTGTTGTATGGTCTTTTTTGAACTTGTTGTTTAGGGTTTTATGGGAAAATGATTTCTTGTTGACAGAAAGGCAAAAGGTTGATTACAATGGAGACACATGAAGATGAGAGGGTTGCAAATAAGGAGAAATCAAGCAGCAGGTGAGGGGTTTTGTAGTTTGAAATTTTAAATTGAAATTTTTGTTGACGTTTGTGTATGCTGAGGTTCATTGTTTCGCAGAAAGATTGAGGGTTGTGTTGTATGTGAGAAAATAAGTGTGGACATCATCACAAGTTGCAAGAGTGGACATTGGCGTCAGTGGAAATGGACATTAGGAAAAATAGATGGTCAGTGCTACTCTTGGTTTTATGTATTTATGAACATAAATCGTTGAAAATAATGGTTGACATCCCCTTCTTGATGTCCCATGCTGTTGTACTTGATGCCAACAATGATAATGCTTGATGTCCCCTGCTGTTATGCTTGATGTCCATACTGATAATGGTTGATGTCTCCAGCTTGTTATACTTGTTATTCATTTCATTATAACTTGATATTCACTTGGTATGTAACTTGATATCCACTTTGTATGTAACTTGATGTCCGCTTGTTATACTTGTTGTTGTACTTGATGTGCGCGTTGGTATTGGTGTTGTCCACAGTAATAATGATTAATATCCACTGTTGTCATGTTTGATGTCCATATCTGCGTTGTTAGATGTTAATAATCATGATGCGATGTCCATTGTTGTTACATATTTATGACTATACTCATTATGCATGTTGTCAAAGTGGACGTTAAGGTAAAGAAAATTGGACATTTAAGGGAAAATGGTGATGCTTGTGTATGTCATTTTGTTGTAGTTGATATGCATATTGGTAATGGTTAATGTCCATAATCAAGAATGAAATTGGTGTGTTATTTGAGTGTTGTCCACAGGGATATTGGTTGATGTCCATTGATGAAACTGGGGGTGTCCGCAATATTGATTATGTGTTGTGAATATACGAATTCGTTATGTAGTTGTCCACAATAGCAATAATAGATGTCCCCTGTTTGGGATGTAATTATGTTGTTAAAGGCGGGGGTTTGGGGGGTTTTCAAGAATGAAATTGGTGTGTTATATGAGTGTTATCCATAGTGTCATTAATTGATGTCCACCGATGAAACTGGTGATGTCCACAGATATATTATATGTTCCATAACTTGTGAATATAATGTATGTGTGTGTCCGACTATATATATATATATATATATATATATACATATATATATATATATACATATATATATATATATAGGAAAATTGGATTATAATAATCCCATGTTTTGCAAATTGTATGGCGATAATTCCTACTTTTACTTTGTATTCTAGTGGTCCAAAAAAAAGGAATTTGAGTGGGACGCTGCCGAGTTGAGCGGTGGTGACTCGGTGGTTTTCTGACATGACACATTAGCCATGTGTTAGACTTTGGTTTTAGGTGCCACGTCAGATTTAAAACTCATGCCTATTATTTTTCCTTTTTTTAATTCCAGCTTGGATTAAATTTTAATCCCATTTTCCCTTTCTTTCTCTCTCTTCTTTTTCCCTTTCCCGTTCATTTCTTGTGTGTCCTTTCTCTCTCTCTGTCTCTCGATCTCTCTTTCTCTTCTTTTGTACCATCTCTCTCTCTCTCTCTCTCTCTCTCTCTCCTCAATCATCCAGATTCATAGAACATTGTTGTATTAACAAACCTCCATTCCTAATCCTCAAATCTCATCTTCATCTTCGTCATCACCCACCTCAATTAACAACCCCACATTTCTCTCTTTAATCCATCTTCAAATCTCAGGAATCTGGCGAAGGGCTGCAAATAGAAAAGGGCTCAAAGGGCTCAAACAAAACCCCCCATTTTCCCATAAATTGAATCTACTAAAAGTTGTATTATGTAGATAAATTACACACCCATGTATGGTTTTATGGTTTACCATGCTCAGATGCCCCTGTTTTCTCCTTTCTTTCTCTGTCTCTCTCTGTCTCTCTCTCACTTGAACCCCCACCCCCAAAATCAATCCTCTGTTAAAAATAAAAAACAGAGAAGAGGCAGAGCAAATTATGTGTAGTGTACAGAGAGCTCTCGGGACCATTTGTTGGATGTGTTACGTAATTACATACCTTACAGAGAGCTCTCGGGACCAAAATGTGTAGTGTAGAATGTAAATAATGTTTTGGCAAGAATTTACCGTGACAGTGAAATCTAATTTCACTTTTTTTGTTGTTTTGCAGCATATGGAGGTCAATTATGAAGTTCAAAAACTGTTGCATTTTACTGTTCTTCTGTCAAATGAATTTGAGGTTCCTGGATGGTACTTGTATATGATGTTATTTTGATCTCTTGAATATCTTCCCCGTTGTCCAAACAACCCAGGAAAAAAGCCCTTTTGTTGATTTTATGGTGATAATGGTATATATATGTATTTCTTGATTTTGTTAACAGTAGAGCTTCAGTAGTTGTATGCTTTCTAAAGTTAAATGCAATAAATATTAGTGTGTTACCCCGCCCTCTTGTTTTGGTTTTTATTCGTCCCTGTCATTTTAGAGAAGAATGTGGGTTGCAAAATGGAATGAACCACATCAATTTCTGGGCTCCATAGGTAAATTTAAGTGTTTCAAAATTTTTACTTGGATCAACCACATCAATTTTTATCGCCATTATTGGTTGGAGAAGAGAAGAGAATGAGGAGGGAAAGGGTGAAGGGGAAATCAAAGGAATTGAATACAGAGGACTAACAAGAAAGAAAAAAGAAGAGGGAGAAAGAAAAGGGGATGGGGGAGTATTTTTTACTGCAGGGCAAACAACGATAAAGGGAAAAGATAGAGAGAGAAATAAAAAGGGAAGGAGGGTAAGTTTCATAATCCCTATTGGAAAAAATTAAAGGAAAAATAGGAAAGACATGTGTTTTGGATTTGACGTGGCACCCAAAACCAAAGTTAACACATGGTCAATGTGCCATGTCAGAAAACCACCGAGTCACCACCACTCAACTTGGCGGCGTCCCACTCAAATCCATTTTTTTTGGACCACTAGAATACAAAGTGAATGTAAGGATTATCGCCATCCAATTTGCAAAACATGAGATTATTATAATCCAATATATGTGTATATATATATATATATATATATATATATATATGTTATTTGAACCTAAGACACCAATTTCACTCTCTTACCAATTGGATCACTAATTGGAGGAATGTCAGACGAGGGCTGGCAGCTGCTGTGATCTCTACTACAATAGTTGTGATATGGGAAGCAAGGAACTACAAGAGATTTCCGAAAGATCAAAAGTTGTTGTCAGCGGATGAAGCCATAAAGAAAATACACTTTACTATACTACATAGATTTCTGTATAGGAAAAATATAAATTATAATCGTTGTATTGACATCCTACTAGAGTAGGAGGGTTTTTTCCTTTCCATAGGTTCTTGGTTTTGTTTTTGTTTTATGACCCTCTTTTTTAAGAGTGATTTGGAATGAAGAGTTTTTTCTGCCAAAAAATAAAATAAAAATATATGTTTTTTGAAGAAACAGTGAGTTAATTCCATTAACAAAGAAAATAGAGTTTACAAGACAAGGGGTAGACAATCTGTTACCCCAAACAACACAAAGCAACACCTCAAAAATAGCTCAAAACAACTGGACAACACAACAGATTCATACGAATCGAAATGAAGCATCTTGAGACACCAACCCAGCTATCACCTTGTCGTCTCTTTCCAAGTTTTGGTAGACTCTTCGGTTCCTCTCGTGCCATACATGATAGATCAAAGCAGCTATCACCAAAGCCATTCGGTGTCTCATATTCCCTTGAAGTCCAGATATCAATAGCTCCCCATCTACAATGATAGAATGAGCAGAACTAGACATCTTGCAAACTTCAGAGAACACTAACAAAGTGTAAGAAACCGAATGGCCATCCAGTTGGAATGAGCTTCAGGTAGGAAGGTAGGAAGAGAGAATCGTGGCCATCCATTCTAGATCCAATGCACCAGATTAAAACCACTATACCCCCCACCAAAACAGCCACATGTGTGGAAAAATTTTAAAAAATGGGGGTGCAATTATCATAGCGCAAGATTCAAGGGGCATGCTTTTGGCAGGTTACAATTTTCTCCTTACTGGTATTCATTAGCATCTTCAAGGCATGATCAAAGATTTGGAGAAAGAAAACACAATCTTGAACACAGGGAGACGACAAGTGTCTCATTAAGCATCGGAGCTCAGACACCGTTGGTCGAGTAGTCGCGCACGTTGACCGACAAATGTGTAAGGTATGTCTGTGTTTCTGGTAGTCGACGTCGTCGGTGAGAAGCCGGAACATACATGCTAGGGAAATCGTCATCAAAATTCCAAAAATTTTTGTTTATCAACTCTTGACAGGAGGCTAGAATATCAGTCGATCAAGGATTTGCCGTCGAAGGGGGTATAGCCCCATCCGGGTAAGTCATCTTTGCCCAAATTTGGTTAGTGCAACTAATTTGAACGGGCTTTGTCTTTCTGGGGTCTGGGCCGGGGATGGTCGGGGGTGGTGGTGAATTAGTGGCCCTGATTCATGGATTATATAACAACTCACTGACAAGTGTCGTCTTTTGTGTGTGTGTGCGACCATTAATTGATTGTATCTGGCATCAGACGCTCTGATCATAGGAGTAGCCATGGGTTCAACACAAGCCAGTGTTTACGTGTGCATTAGTTGTGTGCATGGAACGAATAATGGATGCATGAGTACATGTTTTGGTACATGGCCACAGAAGATCGTGTATGGCCACGCTAGTTCCAGTGTGTGGCCATGTCGAAAGTATGTGTGGTGGGATGTGAGGTTTGGAGGGACTAAGTATGGACATTACCCGCGGGGTAAAATAACTCATTACCCGTGCTATATGCCACATGGATTGAGACGTTCTTTAGGCAGACGAAAAACTGGGTATCGGGGTTTAAGAAGGATGACACGCCACAGGTTAGTATGCGACAATGCAACATTCTGAGTTGGATATACTGTCATCAGGACCGCCCCGTTTTTTTCCCCTTTGTCCAGGTTCGGGCAGCAAAGATGCGCTCACTACGCATCAACTACTGTTACAATCTGGCTATCCACAAGGAGAATCAGAAGAAGGAGAAGCTATTTGGGAACGCCAACATGTGGAAATAGTGGGGGACGATCAACCACCATGCAGACAGCTTTTGAGGTCCATGCCCACCCCCGGCTGTCGGAGTACAAACTAATATCGGTCGTCTGTGTTGCTCATGTTTTGTTATTTTTTGTTACATGGTGCCACATAAAGTACAATTGTGTGGTAACAGTAATGGTATTGTAATAACCGCCCGAACATATTCGTGTGCACACCAAACGGTTCGTTGTATCCTTATGTTTGTTGAACACGTACATTTCGTATTGTGGATGCGGGCCATCGGTGTGGCTTTTTGCAATGGTATGGTGTATGTCATATGTCGTGTGGTCCGTCGGTGCTACCATTGTGATCCGACAATGAGACCAATGTGTTCAGTTTGAGTTATTGGTGTGGTTTTCCAATATTATAATTATGGTCTTGCGATATTACTAGGGGGGATGTGCATGTCATCGGCGTGCTATACCATTGTATAAGTGTGGCCAGGAAAAAAGACGCATGTGTGGCTGACGGTTTATTCACTGTGGACATGGCACCATAGAATGTAAAGGGGAAACACTTAAACACACACGATCACGTCGGTTGTGTGGTCTACCATGAATATGGTGTGGTCAATCAAGATCGCATGTGTCGCTGCCACGTCGATCAATGTGGATATGGCACCATAGAATATATAAAGAAAACACATAAACACACCCGATCGCCCCCAATTGTGGGGCTATATTCCACTCTTAGTTATACAAAACAATAAAAACACAATATGCGCCAGTTCATCTGCGAACATATTGTCTGCCTTAAAAATCAATAATGGGTTTTGGCCACACGACAGAAGTGGTGCGGTTAACCTCTCAATCTCTCATTACTCATTTACTCCATAGTTGTGGAACTCGATAGACAAACTGATTTATAACAATCACTATAAGTTGATTATACAACAAACAATGTTGGTTGTGTCCACAAAGCGGCCATGCATCCGCATATCATTTGTGCCCATTCATATTGTTAGGTGTGGTCATAGTGCAGACGAAGCACTATACAACTGTGAAGCTGCGAATTTACTATCTACATTGAACATACAACGTCTAACATCATCATGAAACAACAAATATAATTGTTTAATGTGGTCACACTACCAAAGTTTATTTCTCAAATGACACATAACTTATCTGTGGCCATTCATATTGGTAAGTGTACGTGGTCACATTACATACAAAGCACTCTACAACCGTGCAGCTGCGCATTTACTATCTACATTGAACATACACAATCTAACATCATCATAGAACAACAAATACAATTGTTTATCGCGGTCACACTGCCAAGGTTTATCTCTCAAAACGACACATAACTTATCTGTGACCATTTATATTGTTAAGTGTTGTCATAGTACAGACGAAGCACTCTACAACCATGTAGCTGAGCATTTGCTATCTACATTGAACATACAACATCTATCGTCATCATGAAACAACAAATACAATTGTTTATTGTGGTCCCACTACCAATGTTTATTTCTCAAAATGACACACAACTCATATGTGGCCATTCATATTATTATGTGTGGTCACAGTATATACAAAGCAAGCTACAACCGTGCAGATGGGAATTTATTATCTACATTGAACATACAACATCTAACATCATCATAGAACAACAAATACAATTGTTTATTGCAGTCACACTGCCAAGGTTTATCTCTCAAAACGACACATAACCCATCGCCATAAATTGCATGTTCTTGAATGTGGCCATTCATATTGTTGAATGTGGCCATTCATATTGTTGATTGTGGTCAGACTAACACCGAATCAATCTACAGCCGTGCAGCTACGAATATACTATTTACATTGGACATACAAAATCTAACCTCGTCATAGACCAAAGAATAGACATGCAACCGCAGAGTGTGTATATATGCAATGTGGTAAGATAAGCCATCAATATTGGGGAAAACACATCAACCTATTTTTCATTATTCAATAGCTGCAAGGTTCAGTACACGAACTGATCCAACGTCAAAAACTTTTAACCAACGTTCAATAAGTTCTGACTGTCAAAAACACGGTAAAAACAACCAAAAAGTAAAGCACATAATCTGGACAAACTCATGCACCCCCTGGACAGTTCCTGCTGTCGTGGTTGGCTATTTATTCACAAAAATTGCATCTCCTGGCTGATGATTTTTGCTGCACTGCAACTTTGGTTCCGCTTTTCTCACGCTTTGGACGCCCTTTGTGGGTCGAGGCAGGGGGTGGTTTTATCGTGGCCTCCTCAGGGACCGGCACACCAAAGCATGCTTTAACATCACCGGCTACCCCCCTGTCGCCACAGCCACCACGAACAGACACCATCTTGGTCAACACATCATCGAGCACCAACGTAACAGTCGCTCGATAGATGCACATCGTTTTTGTGTGAGTGGCATATTCATTGTGTTGTCATTTGAAAGTCAGTGTGGCCATTACATGTTTTTGTCAGCGTGGATAGTCGCGTAGTCGTGGACATTTGATACCGCGGTGGCTAAGCCATCGATTTGTCGAATAAAGACTGCTGGGAGGAGGAGGGGAAAGTGACCACGTTAGTCTTATATCGACACAAACGTAACAGTCGCTTGATAGACGCACATCACTTTTGTGTGAGTGGCATATTCATTGTGTGGTCATTTGAAAATCAGTGTGGCCATTACATGTTTTTATCAGCATGGATAGTCGTGTCTAGTCAGGGCGTGGACATTTGGACAGTCAGTGTGGCTAGGCCATCGATTTGTCGTTCTGTCCAGTCAGTGTGTAAAAGTCCACTGAGATTGTGATCAACTCCATATTCATGCGTGCTCCGAGCCGAACATGGTTGATCGTTATGGCTCACACTAAACATAGCTATATATTTTGAAGGCGAGCAAACCTGCCCCATCTGCGTGCATACACGTAGGGGTGTGTTCAATCGATGTGATTACGTAGTACACTGTACACACATGATGTATGTCATTGCACTATTTGGCAGATTGCAAATACCGATGCTGGCCGACGTGAAATATGTTAATGTCTACTGTATGGCCGTAGTCATACTGTCGGTTGCCCATGATTTTACCCAGCAACAGCGTGTGACCATGCTTAAGGGAATTTTGACTCCTAATAACCCATGCAAAGAAAAGTATTCATACTGACTGTGGCCACGATTTTAACAAATTACAATTATGATTTGCCAATGTACACAATGGATGCAGCGTGCACCACTAACCGTCGATTGAACGCAACCACCCTCTCCCGCTGTTCAATTTAACAGTTTGGTCACTTACAGCCCGACACTGTACACATTACGGTATCACGACCAAAAGAGTGAACGTGTTAGTGCCCCCTCATCCCCATAATAAATAGTCGCAGCCGCAATACAATATCGGTACCCACCCACATCCCACACTTTTGTCGTCCATGACACGACAAACATTAATCCGGACAGAACAAAAAAACCGATAGATGATCATACCTGTCTGATGCCATTGATTCGCTAAGAACGATGAAGAATTTACGTGTCGTGATTGTTATGCAATGGAATGTGGTTTGGTTGTGGTTTGACACATCCAAGATTATCTTCCAATATGGTGGCCGCTATTTTTGGGCGAATATTCACCCAGTCAAAGCATATCATTGTTGCCGTTATTTTAGCCCTCTTAGCAAATTCTGTTTTTTTTCCTTTTTTTTTTTGCAAAACCATTAGTTGTTTTCTAATAATTGATGGTGGTTTTCTAGTTTTTATGGCACATGTCTGTATATTGAATCTGGTGCGTTAGATCTTGAATGGATGACCACGATTCTCTCTTCCTACCTGAAATTCCCAATTTCATCCTAGAATCACACATTTCATGACCACCACTTACACCATCTATTTCTTGCCCAAAATAATTAGAGTTAATAATGCTACGTCGCCTACTTATATTCGTCATTATTCCCGATCCTCAGTTAACCCAAATCACCCTAGTTCATAGGATAATACTCAGAAGGTAAAATTACGAATTACATTTCCATAAGCCAGTAACATAGAAATAACAATACCTTAGAGCTTCACCACAAAATAACTGCAACCAAACAACATTATACTCACTCCAATAATATTAGCTTTATGTAAAACATTTTGCAATACAGACAAAATAATTCAAGTCACATGCTGAACATAAACACATTAGTATATAGATCAAATGAATAATCAAAACGATGCAACCCAACCTACCTACTCTCACACTCGGATCTTAGCTTTCTAAGTGCTAACTAATCATCTAATAGACACTTAGGAGCTACTAGGTCGTAACCTAGAGCTCTGAAACCATAGTGTGGAGGAAGAATGAGTGAGTGTGGAGTTTTTAGGGTTCTTGGAGGGAGTATGGAGGAAGAAGAATGAGTGAGTGTGGAGGATTAGAATTAGGGCAGCACGAGTGGTAAGTGAAGCAAAACGGATGAATTTTGAAGAAAAATAAAAAGAAGGCGAGAAAACGAGTAAAAACCCGTGTTACCTGGACGCGGGGGTCAACACGGATCGTGTTCATGCAACACGGTCCGTGTTGACCCGTGCTCACTAATATCAACTATCTGGAAGGCAACACGGGTCGTGCTAGTGAAAGCACGATCCGTGTTGGCCTTGTTCTTCGCCTTTTTCTCGCGGGTTCGAATCTTTGCAGCTCCTTTCCTTTATATTTTTCTTTCTTCTTTTATTTCCCTCATTTTTTTTTCTAACACCTTTATTCTCTCCAAATCTAATTCTTTTTTTCACTCTCATTTTCCAAACTCTTATTTTCTCACTTTTTTTTTCTTTTCAAATTTTTTTTAGATTTTTAGACTTTTTTTTTGTTTTTCAAATTTAAAGGAAAATAAAATAAAATCCCAAGAAAATACTAATAAAAGAAAATAAAAAGGGGAAAAAATTTTAAAAAACAAATCCTAGAAAAATTAAAATAAATCAAAGAAAAATTCTAAAAATTCTAGAAAAATAAGGAAAAATTTAGAAATATTCAAATAAAAAGAAGAAAAATAAGGAAAAATTCTAGAAAATCCTAAAAATGAAAATAAAACTGAAAAAACTTGGGTTGCCTCCCAAGAAGCGCTTGTTTAATGTCCTAAGCTAGACAAGGTACCTCTTAAACCGTATCGGGAGCGGTGAGGTTGAAGTTTTGGCGATCTTCAAGAGGTTGACCAACCAGATAAGGCTTAAGTCTATGCCCATTGACCGTGAACGGCTCGGAATTATCCTCACAAATCTCAATCTCACCATGGGGAAAACCTTTAAAACTCGGAAAGGACCCGACCATCGGGACTTAAGCTTGCCCGGAAAGAATTTCAACCTTGAATTGAACAACAACACTTGGTCTCCTTCTTCAAATCTCTTCTTACAGATGTGCTTGTCATGCCATCTCTTAGTCCTTTCCTTGTATAACTTTGCACTATCATAGGCCTCCAACCTCAATTCATCAAGCTCTTGAAGTTGCAACATCCTCTTTTCTCCAACCTTTGCAAGATCGAAGTTGAGAGTTTGAACAGCCCAAAAAGCTTTGTGTTCCATCTCAACCGGCAAATGACAAGTTTTTCCATATACCAACCGGTATGGAGTGGTTCCCAATGGAGTCTTATATGCGGTCCGGTAGGCCCACAATGCATCATCTAGCTTAAGAGACCAATCTTTCCTTGAATGATTGACCGTCTTCTCCAATATGCTCTTGATTTCTCGATTAGAAAGCTCCACTTGGCCTCTAGTTTGGGGATGATAAGGTGTAGCAACTCGATGTGTCACCCCATACTTGGCCAAAAGAGCGTCAAGAGGCCGATTGCAAAAATGAGTGCCATTGTCACTCAATAAGGCCCTCGGAGTTCCAAATCTTGCAAAAATCTTCTTGAGGAACTTTATCACCACCTTGGAATCATTGGTGGGTGTTGCAATTGCTTCAACCCACTTTGAAATGTAATCGACCGCCACCAAAATGTAGAGGTTACTGTGAGAAGGAGGGAATGGACCCATGAAGTCTATCCCCCACACATCGAAAAGTTCCACCTCTAAAATGTAATGTTGTGGCATCTCATTCCTCTTGGAAATGCTTCCGGATCTTTGGCACTTGTCACATGAAAGTAAAAAATTTCTCACATCCTTGGAGAGTGTAGGCCAATAGAACCCGGCTTGGAGCACCTTTGCAATGGTCTTGTCGGTGCTAAAGTGGCCACCACAAGTAGCGGCATGGCAATGGTGGAGCACACTTTGAACTTCATCTTCTGGCAAACATCTTCTATACACTCCATCCCCACAAAGCTTATAAAGTAAAGGCTCCTCACATATCTCCTCAACTCGGAAAGAAACCTCTTCTTTTGTTGCCATGACATCTCCGGGGGAATTACACCACTAACAATGAAGTTCACTATATCCGCATACCAAGGGGCGACTCGATGAGCAAGAACAAAGAGTTGCTCATGTAGGAAGGAATCGTCAATGGGAATGTCATCATCACTTTGAGCCTCAAGTTGTAATCTCGAAAGATGATCGACCACCACATTTTACAATCCGGGTTTATCTCGGATCTCGAGGTCAAACTCTTGGAGTAAGAGGACCCAACGAATGAGGCGAGGCATAGAATCCGCCTTAGTCAAGAGGTGTCGTAGAGCAGCATGATCCGTGAACACGATCACCTTGAAATCGATCAAATAAGAGCGGAATTTGTCTAAAGCGAAGACAACCGCTAAGAACTTCTCGGTGGTGGCATAATTAACTTAAGCTCCATCCAATGTCTTGCTTGCATAGTAAATCACATAGGGTTTGTTGTCCTTTCGTTGGCCCAAAACAGCCCCCACTGCATGATCGCTTGCATCGCACATCACTTCAAAGGGAAAATCCCAATCCGGTGCTTGTACGATGGGGGCGGTGATCAAAGCTTCCTTTAACCTCAAAGAAGATGGAAGAGGCTTCAGTTCTACCTCTGGAGCCTTTTCGCAGCATGTGTAGGCTCTTCTTCCACCTCCAGCTTTTCAATCTTGGCAAACCCCGGTGGGATTGGTGGGGATACTTCCAACAACTCGGCACAAATTGAAACTTCGGGATTGTCATCCTGCAAAGATTCACAAAACAATAAACATAGCTCAAGTGGATCATCACTTGACCATTGGTTAGACTCATGTTCCCTAACTATTCCCTCAATCGAATCAACGAAATTACAGTCATCGGAAATAGAAGGAAATTTGGAAGCTTTATTCACATTGAACTCAATCTTATCACTTCCCACATCAAAAGTCATCTTGCCATTTTTCACATCAACACAACACCCCGAAGTGGCCAAGAAAGGCCTTCCAAGAATGATTGGGGTGCGCAAGTCCTCATTCATATCAAGTATCACAAAGTCAACAGGCACAAAAATGTCACCCACCTTGATAGGGTCATCCTCAAGTATACCCAAGGGGTATTTCACAGAACGGTCAGCAAGTTGTAGGGACATGGTAGTGGGTTTCAGCTCACCCATACCTAGTTTTTGAGACAAAGAAAGAGGCATCAAATTCACACTTGACCCTAAATCACATAAAGCACGATCAATAAAAACATTCCCTACAACACATGGAATGGTGAAGCTATCGGGATCCTTAAGCTTAGGAGGAAGCTTGTTTTGGATCGCGGCGCTACAATGGTCAGTCAAAGCCATTGTCTCATGCTCTTCTAGCCTTCTTTTGTTGCTTAAAATCTCTTTCAAAAATTTTGCATAAGCAGGCATTTGAGACAAGGCCTCGGTGAAAGGAATGCTGATCTCGAGCTTCTTGATGACCTACAAAAACTTCCCAAATTGTTTGTCAAGTTTTGCCCTAGCCAATCTTTGAGGGAAAGGCACGGGCGGAGTATAAATCCTTTGGGGAGTTTTTGGTAGGTCATTAGAAACTTCCTTCTCTTTTTGCACATTACATCAATCATAGAATCATTGGAGGGTGGAGACACCACCTCATCAACCACAACATTCTCAACATCAATCACAACATTTTCAACATCCTTAGGCATATCAATCACCACATGTTCAATCCTAGGATCTTTAGGTCCCTCTAATTGTATCCCACTCCTTAAGGTTATGGCTTGACATTGTTCCTTAGGGTTAGGTACGGGCTTTCCGGGAAGCATTCCGGGAGGGGTATTAGAGGTACTAGCTTGAATAGCAATTTGATTCTCAAGCATTTGATTGTGGGTGCTTATAAGGTCAACTTTAGTAGCTAAGGCTTTAATCACCGCATCTTGTCTTTGTTGATGCTCGAGTTGCTGTTGTTGGTGTTGTTTTTGAGACAACATTAAAGCTTGTATCATGGCCTCTACGTTAGGATTTTGGGGGGCTTGTGGTGGAGGTGCTTGGGGTTTTCTTTGCCCTTGGGGTTGACCCATTTGGTTATTGTTCCGGTAAGAAAAGTTCGGGTGGAACCTAAGACCGGGGTTATAAGTATTGGAAAAAGGGTTAAAGTTTGGCCTATTGGAAGGGTTACCAACATAGTTAATCACTTCGGTCGATTCATTACTAGCCAATCCACTAGGACAATTCAAGGTCTCATGCTCATATGATTGACACGACGCACATGGTTGGGGAGGGTGAGCATTTATATTCAGCATATCCATCTTTTTAGTCATGGCATCCCATTTAGCATTCAACATAGAAATAACATCAACATCATACTTACCTCCCGTCCTCTTGGAACGGGGCCTTGACCACTGGTAGCTATTGATCGCCATTTCCTCAATCAAAGTTTGAAGTTCCGCCACTGTTTTTGGACATGATGTTGCCTCCCGCAGCCGCCAAGATGTTGGCCCTCAAGGTGTCATCCACCCCGTTGTAGAAAGCTTGTATCGGGACCCATGGTTCGAAACTATGGTGGGGGCATTGACGTAAGGTCCTTGAACCTCTCCCATGCTTCATAGAGGGACTCATCCGGCTCTTGAACAAATGTTGAAATTTGATTCCGGAGGCTCGTCAACTTGCTAGGAGGAAAGTACTTCGTTAAGAATACGCTAGCAAGTTGCTCAAAAGTGGTGATGGCGGAACTTGATGGAAGAGAGTCCAACCACTCCTAAGCCTTCCCTTCAAGTGAGAAGGGAAACAATCGCAGCTTGATTGCATCGGGTTGTGCACCATTTGCCTTAAAAGTCTCACATGCTTGCTTTAACTTTTGCTTCTTCCGCCGGGAGCGAAAGGTTCTTTCGATTTCAGGATCAAACCCAAAGAGTGGATTTTTTTGCATACACTTGGAGTAAACCTGGCAAGACAAAACTAAAACACCAAGGAAATTCAAAACAGAAAATAAATGACTTAGGAAACCTTAGGGTATTCGTTCAATGGCTGGCTAGGGACAAAGTCCCCGGCAACGGCGCCAAAAGCTTGATAGGCCGCAAGTGCACGGGTGCTCGTGTAGCAAGTATCAAGGTCGATTTCCACAGGGACTTTTCCTTTCAACGCACTAAACTAGCCTCCTAGTTGATTGCTAAGTCGATCGGGTTTTTGTTTGAAACAATCTATTTCTATTTCTATTTCTATTCACTACTAAAGACTAACAAATAAATATACACACAATTTACTTGGATTTATCAATAAGAAAAAGACGTTCAGGGGATAAAACCTAAGTAACTCTATGAATCAAACAAGTGGATTGAACATGTATGTCACTAATTTGGTACATTTTAGGGTCGATAATCGCATAAACTATTCCGTAGCGAGCTTTTGGCACTGAAACGGATTTCTTAGCAAAATTGATCACCTACTATCGTGGTTATTTCAATTTTAACTAAGCTAAAGATCAAATTATCCAATGACCCCTAATTATAAAGTCTTCTATGTCTAGTTCACTTCATAACTAGTTTAATCCTAAGGGTTCCGATTATCGAATTTCTCATTTCAGTACTTCACGCAACAATCTAATTTCATATTCTTGATGGCCAGTCAAAAATAATGACATACATAATCAAAGGTTAAATAAAATGTATTCAAACTAGATTAACAAACTTGTTCAATCCAACAAAACTCAATCCATAAGAGAAACAAATAAGGGTTTATCCCCTAAACTAAAGGAAAATTACTCACTACTCATGTTCAAAACACAAAACATATTAAAATCTATTCTAGAAAGCATATAAAAATCTATGAGAGAATGAGAAATAAACCAAATGAAGAACAATCTTGCAAGGAATGAACTATGGAGGACTTTTGCTCCTCCAATCTTCAATCTTTGCTTCAATCTTCTCTCTTCATCTCCAAATCCTCTCCCCTCATTGATGGATGCATTAATCAATATAAAGGAGATCAATCAGGGTTAGGTGACAGCATGGAGGATAGTTGAGTGATCATTGCTTCCATAGACAGCCGAAAAACATCATGAGAAAAGCAAAAACCAACTTGCAAGCGCCGAAAGTGAAAAGATAAAGCAACACGGAGCGTTCCAGGGCAACACGGGTCGTGTTACTGTCAACACGGGTCGTGTTGCCTAGACACGGACCGTGTTGCTCATTGGACTTGGTTTTTGGACTTTTTGGAAGCTGAAACGACCCGTGCTGGCTCTTTTGGCACCCGTGTTGATGCCAGGCAGCCTCCAATGTCTTCTTGGGCCAATGTTTGGGCCTTGGGGTGGATTTATTCTTCAATTGTGATCCTCTTGGACCCCATACACTTGATTTTAAGCTTGATTTCTTCAATTTAACACCAATTTCCTACAAAACTATACCAAACTCCAACCAAGCATAAAATAGAGAATTCGAGTGCAAAAATAACACATTCATAACTAAAATCACTCAAATTAACTTTAAATAATCCAAGATCACATATATATAAAATACACTTATCACCTACCATCCCTACAATCCTTTACTAATGGAATCTACCTAAATATAGATTTTGTAGGAATAATTTGCGGAATGTATTTAGAATTATATTACTTGAATTTGGTGCTTGGTAAAAGAATACAAGACCTTATAACAGTTGAGATTCTATACTACGAAGCTATCACGATAATAAGCATCCAAATTTATACCTTAATATTTTTAATCATCAATCCAAGGATGCAAACATACAACACATAACTATAATCTTATAAGTTATAAGGAATCGAAATAAAGTTATGCCAAGATTAATGACTTGAATACCACAGAGGAAAACTGGAGGAATACCTGGAAATTGTAAGTAGTTTTAACTAGAAAAATTACACACTTTAGCTCTCGAGTAGTTTTCATGAAGGTAGATAAAGGCATAAAGAAAGGCAAAAAACAAAAGAAAGGGGCCCCAAAGGTATCATTTAATAAGACAGATGTTAATATCAATGTTTATGTTTGATTGAATTTTAAGGGATAACTTTGCCACTCGGATGAGCATTGCATCTCATGAAGGTAGGGAGGACTCCCAAATATTTGCTAACTCATTTTGAGTTTCAAATCAAATATCTTAATACCCTCCTTGACCTCCTCATCTACATTAGAAGAAAGCATAATTGAGGATTTTCTTCGATTGACCATCTACTCGGAGATTAAATTAAAGTTCAAGTAGTTGTTTAAGAGATACCACAAAGCCAACATCAATCTCCGTGAAGAGAATACAATCATCTATAAAGAATGCATGTGAGACCATTGGACTCATTTTGGATATCTTGATGACCTTTATTTTGCCTTCGCGTTCCTTGATTAGTAAGTTTCTAGAGAGAACTTCCATGGCTAGGAGGAAAAGTTAGGGGGATAAGGGGCCATATAGTCTCAAGTCTACTGAAGGTTTAATTTATTATTTTACATCACCATTCACTATGACACTAAAATAAACTTTGGTGACACATGTTATGTAATACCCATGGTATATGGTTAACTGTGGCTTAAAGGGATTGAAATGACTACTTATATCACCAAGGTGCACCTTCTTTTAAGGTAACTCATCCGTTTAGAGCTCCTCAGTCAAGCGTGCTTGGCTGGGAGTAGTCTCAGGATAGGTAACCTCTTGGGACGTTTTCCAAGGCAGTGTGTGAGCGAGGACGAAGTACGCTGGAACGACTTGTGGTTATTTGTGGGGCCAGTCAGAGATCCTTGAAGTAGTTTCGGTAATGTCCACGGCCTAGGAGGGGCCACAGTGTTACACGTTATGATGAGCTTCACCTAGGGAAAAGAGAATTGGATGGCTTCAAGAACTTGGTGCAAGAAGTCTCATTTAATATGATCATAAGCCTTGTGTCCACCTTGAGTTTTGCGTACTTCCAACCAACCTTTTCATTCTTTACACATATGAGAATCTCATAGACTTTGAGGTCGTTATCAGTGATTAGTCTCCTACTAAGGAAGGCATATTGAGAGTGTCCAATCGACCTTTTCATAACCGATCTAAGTTTGTTCACTAGACACTTGGCGAGGATTATATAGGTGACATTGCACATGTTAATTTCTCGATTGTCCTAAACTGTCTTCAACATCATAATTGTTTTTAATTAATACTATCTATGTGTTATTCACCTCACCTAGTATAGATCATGTAGTGAAGGCTTCCTTAGTGGCCTTGGTAATCAAATCAAATGTGTTCAAAGGATTAATATTCGACATTTTTTTAGGTCTTGCTACAGTAGGCCCCGGCGCCTCGCGTACCACAAAGGTTGTGGATTAATATTTTTTTTGCATGGTGGTCCCTACATGTGAGTCAGTTTAGCTAGTGTATTGCAAGTGCTTCTACTAATATGCAAAATAGCTCCTAATGCAATCTCATTACCAACGACCATGCTTTGAGTATGAAACGTCGAAAATATGCAATGCACACTATGTTATTCAAATATTCAATGATTGAATAATAATAAATGATAATGATCAGTGTTCTGGCTAAAAAGCGTTGGACCATTCTTTAGAAAAACTTTACATTTACCTCCACTTGGGGAAGGGCTGAATTTGGGAGGATATGATTTATTAGTTGGAGTTGTTGTTGACTTGGGATGATGTTCATATGGGCCTTGCTAGCGTTGACATCGGTGGATTGGCTCTGTGAACGGATGTGGGCGATGGCGATGTCGGTCACAAGGAGGGACTAAGTAGTACAACATCAAAGAAGTGGGGCGCCATTGGTGCTTCTCGACTCTAACAAGCAGTGACTCCTCAGTGCCTTTGATTTGATAAGATGCAACTCCTTGACCCTGGTGCTCCATCTAAGTAGGCCTTGCACCTGCAAGGAAGGTTTCCTTGGAGAACCAAGGGGAGCCCCTCGTATGCTCAAGTCAATGTATGTCTAAGGAAGGAGGCGGTAGTGACCAAAGTAGTCGCTGCCTAAGCAATAAGCATAGAAATGAGATGAGAGTATCGAAAGAGTGAGAGAGAGAGAGAACATGTCTCATTGCATGTATAGTAATGGGATATTTATAGAGAAATGTGTCAGGAGTGGATTTGTCATTCCCTATTAGGTCAAGGACAACTTACTCATTCCGCCTCTAGATGAAGGGAGTTGGGTTGTCACAGAGCTCTTGGGTTGGCGATGTCACCATTAAGCTACTCCCTTAAGTTGATTAATTTCCTTTGACTTGAGCTCTTGGGTTATTTGGAGTGGGCTGCTTTTGTAAGGAACTACTATACTAGACATTGGGTCGTTAAGGCTTATCTAGATGTTTTTTACCCTGAAATATTAAGCCCCTCACGTCCCTTGGCTGCTGTAATTTCGACGAGAACTTGGAATTTTGCTGTTTGGAGTGTCATGCGATCTACACACACTTGTTTGTGTCATTTGGCTCGTTGATTCTTGTCCATAGTTATTAAAATCCTGATCCTGATTTACGATCCTACGATTTTATGCTCCAAAATTCTTGATACGATTCTACTATTTACACACGATCCACGATCCTATATGGGCTAATTTCTGATCCTAACTTCTCTATAGTTTCAAGTTAGGATCCCAATTTTAACAACCTTGTTCTTGTCATGACACCTCGGTCAACGCGCATTGTAAGTGTCCCCTAACTACCTTTTCCCCTCTATATGTAGGAGGGACTTTTTGTGTGTTTTGTTTCTCTTGAGAGAGTACATAACTTTGAGGAGATTTTATGGCTAGAATGTCTCAAGCAAACTTCCTGTAGTCATGATTCCACAATGTGCGTGCAAAATTGTCCCTGGCGACATGATGAATTCAAGTTATGGAAAGGCATTTGGTAGTTCCCAACTTGGTTTCATTTTGGCGTGACTAGTTCAGCACTATGATTAAGTGGGTTAAACAACTTGCTCTTATAGATATCCCTAAGGTGTAATGCCTTCATGGGATGGTCGAAAGGAAAGAGTGGTTAGCTTTTCCTGAATGGGGTATTTTGATCTACCCTTCTCTCTTGCATTTGAATAGGGTATTAGGTCGCACTTGTCGTGGGAGCTTGAGATCGAAGTCGAGGGTGAGTTATGTATGCTCTCAAGACTATCTGGACGTAGATTTAGACTAGGTGCGCCTTCTTGTCAAGTGCCCCTCGGATTCACAGGTCGTCACCATGGCGCTGAGCTGCGGTATTTTCGACAAGTGCTTGTGCAATGGTTACTTATCCAAAAACATAATCAAATGATCTTCAAGTTTTGTTCATAAGGGAAGGTACTTCCAATTTTTGGTGCTCGTCTCTAACAAGTAATCCTCTTTTTGAACCTTTGCCCTTGTGATTCGGGCCAAAACCATCGAGAAGGTCCATTATAAGGGATGCCTCTAAGGCCTGACGTTCTGCCTCCATCTTTGCCTATATTGAACAAACGACGTCTAGATGTAAGGGGGCCTCCATATTGTTCACACGCCATTGGACTTAAGTTATTCTCTCAGGGGATCTTGTGTAGTTAGTAGTACTTGGACTTATAAAGTCCTTCGTCAAGTATGTACAGGGCATCTGGTGCCCCAACTTCTCTTCTTATTGTAACGATCATCAGACAAATATCTTATTGATGTACGTATGATATCAAGTTTGTGTGTGTTTTGTAAACCTTTACATGTTTTTAACCGTTTAGTTCCCAAAGATGTTGGTCTAAGAGTTGAAAATCAGCATACTGAGCGTTAATGTTAATCATTAGGTATTCAGAGTGGCAAACTTGCAGTGGTCGACCCTACGACAGGGTGGCGAACTTGGACAGGTCGATGCTTACTCCTAATGAGATTTGGTGGGTGGCAAACCCAATGTTGATGTTAGTTGACTCTAACCCATTTAAGGGTGAAAGAGTGGTAAACCAAATATTTGTGTCGATTGTGATACACCGTAAGTGCATGGTGTATAATGTATATCAAGGTCATTCCCATGAGGATTTGTACATCTTACACATTGGACTATTCCACTATAAAGGATGTCAGGTTGGTCAAAGTTTTGGTTTTTACTAAGCAACTATCACTAGTCTAATAAAAGATGTAAACTTTTTAGGTTTTATCAAAATTAAAAGGGCATTTAGGGGGTTTACTCTAGTTAATCAATTAATTAGGTACTAATTCTAGCACTCAACAACTTGTACTAGTTCGGGGTCTATAATCGTACTAAGGTCTATCACAACAATCTTTTGATCCGAGGTGAGTTGCAATGACTAAATTAAACACTTATTCTCATGGCTATTCAATTCAATCAGAGATAATAACAGATTATTGATAAGTAATTTTTATATAGTGTTTTTAGGGCTCAAAACATATTTATCTCATGCTTTTTATATCCAAAATTCCGTATTTTTATATCAATTTCTGTGATTTCTTCACTTGGTTGCGAAATTGGTACATTTTGCAGGAAATGTTGGAAATACATCAAAGAGCATGAAAAAGTTGAGGAAAAATGGGAAAATTCACAAGAAAATAAAAAGAAAGTTGATGAGAAGATGAAAAGGAAGAAGAAGCGGCCCAAAACAGCCAAAGCTCGGCCCAGCTTGGGCGGAATGCAGAAACGCGGCCCATCGTTGGCAAAACACGGCCAGCGCCTCATCCAGAGGTTTCAGGCACTTCACGAATTAACAAACGCTACCAGTGCTTTCGAGGCGCTGCCAGCGCCAAGACACGGAGAACACTCTTTTTGTACTAAATGCTACCAACGTTTTGAAAGCAATGCCAGCGTTTTATGCCCTAATCCAGCCCTATTAAAGGGATTCACGCCTGTCGTTTTAAGAGATCGCTTTTTAATTGTATTTTTCACCGGTTATAGAGAGACTTTTTAGAGAGCTTTTAGGGTAGTTTTTAGATAGTTTCTTTCCAGTTAATTTCCAAACATTGTTATTAGTATAGATTGTTGTTTGTGATCGAAGGGAACGAAAGAGATCGATTCGGGTGACACAAAGAGATCGATTTCGCCAATTCGAACACCGGTTATTTCTAATTTACTCCTATGTTTTCTAGTTATTGTTTAGTTTTTGTTATGTTTACTTTTAGCAATATGAGTAGCTAATTTCCTTTGTTTGGGGGATAAACTCGATGTCCTTTGGTTGATTTTGAATGTAGTCTCGGTGTTAGGTTATCCTTTTATTCGTTTAATCTGTGTGTATTGTATGTCATAGTAAAATCTGGCTAACCGCCTTTTACTGAGTATTGGATTCACGATAATAGGACGAAAGTTTGAGTCTTGAATTGGAAAAGCGTAGATTGAATAGGTTATAAAATAGTTAGAAATAATGATTCTTGCCTAGGGTCAATTATAATCAGTTTTTTATCTTTGATTGGATTAAATAGTTAGAAATAATGTTTAGTTTAATCACTGTAACTCACTTCGGATCGAAAGATCGACGTGAAAAGGCCTAGAAAGATTATAGACTCCAAATTATCCTATTACCTGCACCGGGATTGTTCATAATTTGACTGATTGACTAGAGTGGACTCCCCTGAACACCTTTTATCATCTGAGAAAAACCCTAAAAATTACTGCTTTCTTAGTTTAGCTTCCCGAATCATTACAACAAACCTTGGATTGACCTAGCATTCTTTGTAGCGAACTAGTTCAGTGCGTGGTTGAACGCAAATCCCTGAGAGAGAACGATATTTATTACTACACAGACCCGTACATTTGCGGTACACAGACCCCTTATACGTTTTAGGTCTGTCAAGTTTTTGGCGCCGTTGCCGGGGATTTGTCCCCCCCAACCGCCATTGGACGAACGCGCTCTGGGTGACTAGGTTATTTATTTTTCGTTATTTTTCTTTATTTTCTCTTTATTACGCTTAGTGTTCTTGTTTATGTCTTTTTCAGGTTTATGCAAAAAGAATTCTCCTTCGAGTACGATCCCGAGATCGAACGCATACTTCGAGAGAGAAGGAAACGAGCAAGACTGGAGAAAGAACATCAAGAAAATCAAGAAACGGACGAAGAAGAACAAGAATCGAAAAAGGAAGAAGAGATCGGAGAACAGTGACCAAGGACATTCAGGCAGTATCTGACTCCCAATGTCACCAATCCGCATTCAGTAATCAACGTTCCCACCATCCAAGCGAACGATTTCGAACTACGTCAGTCATTGATCAACTTGGTGTCTAAAGCACCATTTCATGGACTGGCGAACGAAGATCCGAACCGGCATCTGCGACTTTTTCGTCAAGCTTGTGACACTTACAAGGCAAACAACGTGTCAGAGGACGCCATCGAACTGCGTCTTTTCCCGTTTTTGTTGGAAGGAAAGGCATGGGAGTGGCTCGATTCACTTCCACCGAATTCGATCACAACATTCGATGAACTCGCCAGCAATTTCTTGGCGAAGTACTTTCCTCCAAGCAAGCTCACCAGTCTGAGGAACCAAATCTCAACCTTTACACAAGAATCGGATGAGACGTTGTATGATGCTTGGGAAAGATTCAAGGACATTCTTCGACAATGTCCTCAGCACGGATTTGAACCATGGGTTCCAGTCCAATCATTTTTCAATGCAGCGAATGAGTCGGCGAGAGGAAGCATCTTCTCCGCAGCCGGAGGCGACCTTATGGACAAAATTGTGCCTCAGATTACAAGTTTAATTGAGCATCTAGCGAACAACTCATATCAATGGTCTAAACCCCGCCCCAAGGCGGGAGGTAAGCTTAATGCTGATGCAATTTCTTTATTGTCATCTAAACTTGATTCTTTAACGCAAAAGATGGACCGATTGAGTTTACCCTCTAACCTTCCAACATGCAATGTCTATCAGTCGACCGAACATGAAACTTTTACTTGCCCTTCAGGTGGAATTAGTAGTGAGCAAGTCCAGCAAGCCAACTATGTTGGCAACCAAAGACAAAACTATGATATGAATTCCAACACTTATCACCCTGGACTTAGAAACCATCCTAATTTTTCCTATAGAAACAATCATCCCACTGGTCCTCTCCAAGGACAAGGTCAGCAAAAGTATGTTCCGCCACCTCAGAGACAACCTCAACAAGGCCCTCCTCAAAAGTCTAACTTAGAAACTATGATGGAAATCCTCATTGTCGGACAATAGAAACAGGAAGGGGTAATAAAGGACTTGATGCAAAAAGTAGAGGCTTTAGCGGCGCATAATAAAATTTTGGAAAATCAGATTGCTAATTCAGTAACTCCCTCTACTAGCTTACAACCCAGCCTGTCCCTAATCTGGGTGCTCAGTGTAATGCTATAACTTGTGAGGAAATGAACCTTAGGTGTGAACCTTTAGAAGAGCCAATTTTACATGGGGTAGTCAAGACCGACCCTAAACTTGACCTATTGGAGGGAACCATAGCACCCTCAGTGATTCCTAAGAAGGAAGACCTAGGTAGTTTTAGGATCCCTGTTCAGTTGGATGGTAAACCCATCAAGTATGCCTTATGTGACATAGGATCCGGAGTAAATGTCCTACCTAAATCTTACCTGAGGAAGTATGACCATAGGGAATTAAGGGTGACCGATATGATTCTTCGTCTAGTAGACAAGACCCTTAGGAAACCTCTGGGGATCTTATATGACACTCCCCTCAAGATAGGAGAGTACGTTGTTCCTGTTAATTTCATGGTATTAGATACAGGTGAAGATCCAGAACCGGAAATTATTCTAGGGAGATCCTTCCTTTCAACAGTTAATTACAAGATGGATATGAGGAAAGGAACGATGGTCGTCGAGCTAGAAAATTCGATAACGGAATACGAAATACGAGAAGGCAAGCTAGCTCCAAAGCAAGTTTCAAAAATAATTAAAGATGATGGAGATCCAGTTCCGAAGCGGATCAAGGACCCCGACGAGTAAGGGGTCCATAACGTCGAGCTAATGACGTTAAACAAAGCAGCGCGGGGAGGTACATCACTTTAAAATGTCCATTACTCCCCACTGTTTTTTATTTCAATTATTTCTTTCAGTTTTTATCTCCTAGTAATTTTTATTTTCTTGTTTACTAATTCTCCTTTTTGGTGTGTAGAGAAAAAGAAGAGATTCAAGAAAATTTTTGGTTATTAATTGAAATTATTATCTCTAACCTAATAATTTTTGAGTTGGTAGATGTTTGTAGGGACTTTTGGTATGTCAAATTGTAGGGAAAGCAAGAAGGAAACAAAGAAAAGGGAGAAAACAAAGCAAAAATAGGCCAAAACCGAATAAATATCATCAGGTGGAGAAACGCTACCAGCGTTTTTAAAAACGCTGGCAATGCCTCTCCCAGAAGGTTCAGGTACGCAAAAATTGCCAAACGCTGTCAGCGCTTCTGGGTTTGGCCGAATATTTTTATCCGCTTATTGACTTTAGTCGGCCCCCTCTCCCTTTTCAATTTGAAAACCCAACTTGTTCTTCTTTCCCCCAAAACCCTTGACGACCCCCCAAGGAAAACGCTCCCAGCTCCCAACTTCCACCTCCCTCCTTCTCCTTGCTCGACGCACGCCGACACCACCACTGCACCACCACCTTCTACTTCTCCCTTCTTCTTCTCACTTGCACTTTTACACTCTCACACCTTCAAGTTCCATTACTCTTCTCACCATAACTTCAAGGTATGAATTTCTCAACTCTTTCTCTTGTTCTTTTGATTATTTCTTTTGATTGTGGTATGATTTTTGGTTGAATTCTTGAATTTCTTGAGTAATTGTTCAGTTTAAACCATATACCATGTCCAAGTTTCGAATTTATTGATTAGGGTTTGATTCTTGAGTTGTTCTCTTGATTAGGGCATAGATTGATTTGATGATTTTGATCCCTTTTGTTCCCGAATTGAGTAATTTGTGGTGTTGGGTGTGTTGTGGGAGCAGTGTGATGATAAATTTGAAAATTTAGGTTTAGTTTTGGGTGATGACGGTATTGAGGTGATATGCTCTGTTTTTTGTGTAATTCTAGGTTAGAATAATTTCAATTTCAATCCCTAACGTCAAATAAGCATGGGGGAGTATTAGTATTGAATATATACACTGTGATCATGCTTCTTTGATGCTTGGTGTTTATTTTGGTGGTTATATTGATTTGTGAATAATTTTTAGGATGATAAGAATCAAGAATCCAAGCTTCTTCGGACCTCCATCAGGAGATGACAGTGTAGCCGGAGGAAGCCGGAAGCACAAGGCTACGGCCGCCGAAAAAGGGAGACAAAAGACTACACCTTTCCGAGACTCGAGGAGCTCAAATCCTTTCAATTTCGAAGGGAAAATCAAGGAAAGGTATGACTCTTTCCCAAAGAGCTCTCATTCCCACTAAATATTTGAGTGAGCCTTTCTTGCGAAGCTGTGGCATGTTAGATGATGTGTTGTGGTTGTTAGGATGTAGCCATATGACCCACATAGATAGACTCGATGAGCCGACCTTTAGGGGGCTTACCTTAGAGTTATTGTCTACCTTTGTAGTAAACCTCCAAGGGAGGGATGAGTGCATTCGTTTTCAACACCTTGGTGTTGTTAGGATAATGTCTGTGTCCGAGTTTGCCCGTGCTTTTGGGTTGCCTGAGCGCACATGTCGGGATTCATCCCTCATACCTATAGATTGGCATGGGAAGGGTTTCTTCCGTAGGATAGCTAGTGTCGATGACTGGGATGCTATCAACTCGCCCTCGTCCCTAATTAGGAACCCCGCACTTAGGTATGCACACCGCGTTCTCTCTTGCGGCATATTTGGGAGACCTGGTAGCTCAAACAAAGCTACCAGAGTCGATTGTTATATGTTGCATGCCATGCTCGACGCTGACACACACGCTGACCCCGCAACTATGCTTGTTTCTCACCTGTCGAGCGTCTCTACCTCATCCAACAAGGGGATTGCCATAGGGGGTTATATCACGCACCTAGCACGCCAATTCGGCTTTAGACCACCCAGGAACCCCACTGACCTTGTCCTGGGTAGTATGATTCTGGATTGAGAGTAGTGTAGTTCATTCGGTATGTGCAAATTCGACAAAGACTTGTGTTGCCTTTGGATTTACCCTAATAACGCTAGATTTCCTCTACCTCATCCTCACATCGCACCTCAAGTTGTTGAAAACCTACTTTGTATGCCACCCTTCCCTGATTTTGATCCCCACCAGCAGCCTGAGCCCGAACTCCATCCTGACCCTCAACCTGAGCAACCTCCTGTAGACTATGAGGTGCGCTATCGCAACCTCCAAACATCCATCAACCGGACCGTGCTCCGTGTGAGTGTGTTGCAGGAGCACTTTGCTGAGTTTAGGAGTCAGTCTGATTCGCGTTTTACCCATCTTGATGAGTCGATCGCCAACCTAAGCGGCCTTATACAGGCCATGTTCGACCGATCCTTACCTCCACCGAGCCAAGCCAAGCCAACCCTTCCCCACCGACCGAGGATCCTTGATCCTTTGCTTTACATGCCCTTACCCTTCACCGTTGTCTTCTGCATTGAGGACAATGCAATGTTTAAGCATGGGGGGTATATATCACTCTATGAATATTTCTTCTTGTTTCTCTGTTTTTCATTTATTTTTCATTTATTTTCGTCTTTCTTTTTCTTGTTTCATGCTTATTTTCCAATTTTTAGTGTGATTTTATTGTTTTCAGTGTGTTTCATTTGTTTGTTTGTTCTTATTTTAGTGTGCTTTCTAGTTTTTAGTTTGATTGTTTTCTTTTATTTGAGTTTTGAGTTGTATGATTTTCTTAGTTGTTTCTAGTTTTTCCGTTCTAAGTTTTCTTTCTTCAGTTTTTCTTCTATTTTTTTTTAAATTTTTAAATTGCATCCACCTAGATTACATTAGTTAGAAGCATATATATCTTTCTTTTATTTCTTTTCTTAGTTTGTTTCTTTTTCTTTCTTTTGCATTCACTTATCTCAAAAATCCAAAAACTCAGAAAATTAGAAAAAAATTTTTAGAAAAGACTAGAAAAACCAAAAAAAAAAATGTAGGATAGGATTAGGATTAAAATCGGAAACACCTCACCTTCGGTGATGATTTGTAAACCTTTCTTACTTTCAGTTTAACTTGATTCGCTTAGAAAAGTCTTGATGAGAACTCAAAAGTTTTTGAAACCTTTTCCTCCAAATCTTTTGATTTTGAGTCAAGTTATGAAAGTTGTATTTGACTGCTTTGACTATCTTAGAAAGTATAAATATGCGTGTTGCAAATCTTTGGGCTAAGTTTAGTTGATTGAGCCCCGTCCCGTGAGTCCACATTGCTTAAATTATGAATTGATCACTTTTATCAATTCCTTGATTCCCTGAGTGACTCCACCATTAGTTGCATCTCTAGAACTTGCTTTGCGTCTTGCTCGAGGCTACATATTTGCATTGCACGCTATGACAAAGTGATTGAGGCATTTATTTTTATTTTATTGAACTACATAGCCAAATAGCCTCTCTTACATTATATTTGGGAAAAACTGAAATTCCCACCTTCTGAATAGTCGGTGTTTGGTTGTGTCGTTCATATATCATCAAGGTCGAAGCTATAATTCCATGATTTCTCACCAAGCTTATGGTAGACTGTCTCTTTTGGTCTGAGTATGAGAAAAACCCACATACATATTCAAATTTAAGTGTTTGAGTGTTCTTATTCTTTTCCTATGTGAGGTTTGCTCTTTTTGACTGACTTACGTCCATAACTAACCGCACATATTTGCATTATTCTTGAGTCTGTTGGCGGATTTGTACATCTGAAGCACTTGTTCTCTTCTTTTGGTTTCGAAAACTTCTTCCATTCTCTTTTGAACTAAGTTTTGTTCTTGTCCGGACTAGTCATAGTGATTGCTTGTTGGATTGATGTGTTCGAATGGTTAGCATGAGGGGGTGTTAAAATTTTGTTCCTTTAGACCCTATCGAAAACTCATTCTGCTTCTCTTTCTTTCTAAATCCTGTTTTCCCTTTTTAAGCCCTTATCCTCCTATTTTCAATTCTGACTTGCTTGGGGACAAGCAAGAGCCAAGCATGGGTAGATTCGATAAGCGATTTTTATATAGTGTTTTTAGGGCTCAAAACATATTTATCTCATGCTTTTTATATCCGAAATTCCATATTTTTATATCAATGTCTGTGATTTCTTCACTTGGTTGCGAAATTAGTACATTTTGCAGGAAATGTTGGAAATACATCAAAGAGCATGAAAAAGTTGAGGATAAATGGGAAAATTCACCAAGAAAATAAAAAGAAAGTTGATGAGAAGATGAAAAGGAAGAAACGGCCCAAAACAGCCAAAGCCTAGCCCAGCTTGGGCGGAATGCAGAAACGCAGCCAGCACCTCCTCCAGAGGCTTCAGGCGCTTCACGAATTGGCAAACGCTACCAGTGCTTTCCAGGCGCTGCCAGCGCCAAGACACGGAGAACACTCTTTTTATACTAAACAATACCAGCGTTTTGAAAGCACTGCCAGCGTTTTATGCCCTAATCCAGCCCTATAAAAGGGATTCACGCCTGCCGTTTTAAGAGATTACTTTTTAGTTGTATTTTTCACCGGTTAAAGAGAGGCTTTTTAGAGAACTTTTAGAGTAGTTTTTAGATAGTTTCTTTCCAGTCAATTCCCAAACATTGTTATTAGTTTAGATTGTTGTTTGTAATCGAAGGGCACGAAAGAGATCGATTCGGGTGACACAAAGAGATCGATTCCGCCACTTCGAACACCGGTTATTTCTATTTTACTCCTATGTTTTCTAGTTATTGTTTAGTTTTTGTGATGTTTACTTTTAGCAATATGAGTAGTTAAGTTTCTTTGTTTGGGGGATAAACTCGATGTCCTTTGGTTGATTTTGAATGTAGTCTCGGTGTTAGGTTATCCTTTTATTCGTTTAATCTGCGTGTATTGTATGTCATAGTAAAATCTGGCTAAACGCCTTTTACTTGGTATTGGATTCACGATAATATGACGAAAGTTTAAGTCTTGAATTGGAAAAGCGTAGATTGAATAGGTTAGAAAATAGTTAGAAATAATGATTATTGCCTAGGGTCAATTATAATCAGTTCTTTATCTTTGATTGGATTAAATAGTTAGAAATAATGTTTAGTTTAATCACTGTAACTCACTTCGGATCGAAAGATCGATGTGAAAAGGCCTAGAAAGATTATAGACTACGAATTATCTTGTTACCTGCACTGGAATTGTTGATAATTTGACTGATTGACTAGAGTGGACTCCCCTAAACACCTTTTATCATATGAGAAAAACCTTAAAAATTACTGCTTTCTTAATTTAGTTTCCTGAATCATTACCACAAACCTTGGATCGACCTAGCATTCTTTGTAGCGAACTAGTTCAGTGCGTGGTTGAACGCAAATCCCTGAGAGAGAACGATATTTATTACTACACAGACCCGTACACTTGCGGTACACAGACACCTTATACGTTTTAGGTCTGTCAATTATGTAACGACCCCATGCATAAAAGCACATTATTTCTAACCGAGTTTTATTCCTATTTAATCTTTGTTAATTCAATTCAAAGTAACAATCTTTCGATTCAATAATAAGAATCTAGACCAAGTAAAAGGTGATCAATCAACTATTGTGACATACAAACCACAAACATTAAACAAACTGTAGTAAATTACTTCGTACTAAAATTAAATACTGAAGTTTAATTGAATAACATCGAGTTCGTCCCCTAAAATAAGAAATTAACTACTCGTGATTTTTAAAACTACCACTAAAATAATATGAATCAAACTGGAAAACATAATTGGAGATAAAATAAGTGTAATGCCCCGACCCCTCTCGGGCCGCGAACATTACTGATAACTGCTTCACGGATCACTGACTCGCCGCACAAATCACCACGAGTCTTTCCAGCACGCTTCGTCCTCGCTCACACATTGCCTGGGGAAACTTCCCAGAAGGCCACCCATCCCGAGGCTACTCCCAATCAAGCACGCTTAACTGAGGAGTTCTTAACGGATGAACTACCATAAAAGAAGGTGCGCCTTGGTGATATAAATAGTCATTTCAATCCTTTTAAGTCACATTTAACCACATACTGGGGATGTTACAATAAAAGATACCCATGATTTGGCAATTGAATGCAATCTCGGTTTGTGAAAGTCTCATTCTCCCAAGCTTAAATCTTCAATCCCCTTCAATGGTGGCTCTCTCTTTGACGGTGTGGAAAAAGAACTCAGAAAAATCTAGTGTAAAAGAGTTGTCGAATATGTGCGCGTTACTTTTATACTGTGCATGAAAAAAGAGTAGGTGGAGGAGGCGCGGCAGGCACCTAGGGAGGCGCCGGTCGCGCCTCATCCTTCTTCTGTGAAGCTTCCAAGCCTGGCACTGGCTGTGCCGGGTTTTGGTGCTAAAGAAACTTGCCCAAGCGCGGGTAGCACCTTCTGTGCTCATCGTTGTTTCTCCTTCTATCTTAGGCACGTGTGGCGCCAGGCGGGGCACAGCCAGCGCCTAAGACTGGCGTCCAATTTGGGTTGGGCCTTCCACCTTTACTTGCTATTTTCCTCCTTAACCTTTTACCCCAATTTTTCTCTTGGGTTTTCCTTGATTTGACACATAATCTGCAAAATTCTACCAATCTCTAAACCAAGTGAAGTAGTCCCGAATTCCGATTTAAAATAGCAAGTTTAATCACAACTCGACTCAAAACGCACATGTTAAGTACCTAAATAACCTTATAAAATATACACTTATCAAATTCCCCCATGCTTAGCTCTTGCTTGTCCCCAAAAACGTTAATAACATGAAACAAGAAGAGAGAAAAAAAAGACTCAAAATTAAATTAGTAAGTTGAATAGGAGATTTGAAATATAGGCTCAAGACTACGAAAAGAAAATCAATTTTTACATTTACATTCCTCCTCTGGCTAACTAACCAGAACTTATAAGTCAATCAAGCACAACCAAGTATAACCTAGATGGGAACCGAATAAGTGGAAAATAGAAAGAGGGATGTTTTCGAAACTTTTAGGAGATAAACACCTTCAAGACACAAACAACCACCAACAAACCTCACATGAGTGCAAATACGTGCAGTTGGTTATGAACATAGGTCGGTTGATGAGCAAATCTCACTTTGGGGAATGTGGAAACACTTCAACTCTCAATCTGCAACAAATACTGTGGGTTTAATACTCAAACCAAAGAAGCAACCTATACCATATGCTTGATAAGCTTCTCGTTCTCTTCCGCTAATGTGCAATACACAAGTGACAATCAGGAGGACTTTTTATGGTTGTAACATGGCTTAGGTTAAGGGAAAGGAGTGGAAAATATTTGGGGAAGTGGAGCTTAAAAGCTATGCTTGGAGTTAGTCCTCACTATAATTTGCCTCTCAGCTTACACACTTGCCAAAGATTGGCAAGGTACTCACTTACTCATTTCTCAATTAGTGACCAAATTACACTCTTATAACTAGGTCGGGAAAGTTGTGGAGGGTAAGGTAGGAAAGTTTTCGAACAGGGCTTGGATCATCCCCCTCAAGTCCGCATGCGAAGCTTCATGTCGGGACAAGGAAAGATTGACCCTTTCGGTGAGGGTGATCATGGTCTCATGCATCTCATCTAACCTGTTTCCAAACTCACCCACAACAAGGCTCAGGTTATTGAGACATTCGTTGATCGAGTTAATACTCGATAGAGCGTCAAAAGGGTTCTTGGGGTTGGGGTTGGTCTTGGGGTGGAATGTGAGATGGGATTTGAGGGATGAGGATATGCGGGATAGAGGGAGCCATAAGATGTTCTGTGGGTCTTAGACTGATTGGTGGTCGTGGGGAAGTGGACAACACACATTGTTGGGATAAATCCACCAACACCTATCATTGTTATCAAACGCGCACGGACCAAAGAAACGACACATCCCCATCAAGCCACATGTTTCCCCCTGACTCTATCTGGTGAAAGGGGGTCAGGGCGGAACCCGAAGTGACGGCGAAGTGCAAAATGAGACCCCTACCGTTATGCCTGTATTGGAATTTGGTATCTATGAGATATGCAGGGCAAAGAGGGCGGTGGGGTTGGCATTATCGTAATCTTACTCCCGAACATAGAATTCGGGTTCGTAGACATAAGTTTTCATTTTTTAAGTTTGTTGATTTCTTTAAAATCAACGGGCAACTCCTTTTATCATATATAACTTGCATAGTTCAGTTTTATGACTCTTCCTCTCTATTTGGTCCAACTCATATTTTATTCACTTTCGGTGTAGAAGCATACAGGCTAAAAGAACAGAAAATGGGCAAAACAGTGACAAGGCCAAATGACCATAGTCCTGTTTTTGGCCCTTTTTCTGGTTCAATTATCAGAGGACTCACTAGCCGTACCCTCAAGTATGCCCGTTTGGCCTACTAGGTCAATCAAATGACCCACCTTGATCCTCCATGATACTTTGTGTAGTAATTCCCGAGAAAATATGAGATTAGTTATCCCAAACAAATTTGATTGTCCTATGTGAATTTACAAGCTTATGATCCTTGAGAATCATTAAATCTTTCTCAAAACGAAAGCATCCTTATTTAAGAGTTAAACAACTTTAATCGGTTCCCAATCTCTCAACTAGCACCAATGAAACCAATTTCCTCAACGAGAATTTTCCGAAGTCTACAAATACGTCTTTTTTACGATCTTCATTGAAGACAACATCAATGTAACATTCAAGAGAGGGATGGTCTAATGGTTACATTCCTTACCTTTATGTAAAATACGTATTGTGTTTTCCCATTTTCTTAGTTTTCTCTTGTTTAATTATTTCTATCTTTTTCTTAGAAAAAAGATTATTTATATTTTTAAAATTTAAAAGTTAAAAATAATATGAAACAAGGCCAATTGAGGTGTGCCAAAAACCCTAAAGCATTTAAGAAGCAAAACCCCAAATAAAAAAAGGAGTGTTGGGAATGCCCTTAACTATAACTATTTAATAATTTGATCTTCTGCCTTTTAGACTAGTGCCACCAAACTTCGACATCCCATCTACACGAGACATGGAGGGGTCATATGTAATAATTTACCCCTCAATTTAATAATTTTAAAGAATCTGATTCCAATTAATATAAGATTTATAAATTATTTACTACTAGCAACTCTAAGAAAAAGAAGCACAAGAGCTTTAATGAACCTTTTTTATTTTAGTACATTAATATCTAAGTTGAAAAACAAATTCGTTTTAAGACTTTAACTATTTAGACTATGAATATTGAGAGATAAAGATATGTATATGTGAAATACATCTTCCTTACAATCCTCAATGAAGATAATATAAATAATACTACCTCCATTTTTATTTAAGTGTCATCTAGGTAATTGTGTGAAAAATTTTGTCTGTTAATATTTTAATTTGTATAATGATTTATTAAATAAAATTGATATCATTAGATTTGTAATAAAAAGTATCATTGAAAAAGTATAATATCGTATTTTTTTATAAAAATATTATGTGTAAAATTGTTGAGTAAAAATGAACCTCAAAAAGTATAAATGACAAACAATAAAAAACAGATGGAGTATATTCAAGAGAAGGTCGACCTAATGGACTAATCAGTGGCGGATATGTAGCTAGTTTAGGGGTGTCCACGGACACCCTTAACCATAAAAAAATTGTGATTCTCTAATGTTATTCGGAAGACATTTTTTTAATTGAAGCAAGTGGATGCCGTAAAAAAATCTCAAAAAACATAAAAGAGTGTCCATTTTAGCAGCAACCCAAAAACCCTCAAATATTACCTCCTCTGTCCCAAATAAATTGTCCATGTTGACTAATTAGGTCAAAAATTTTAAATTTTGATTGTTAGTTTATCAAATTATATGTTGAGTTATTACAAGACTACCGCTATCAGGTTAATGTAAAATTTCAATTTATTTGGTGGACATATTTATATGATGATGTAAAATTTGGTTAAACTTGTGAATATGTTATTTAATATTTATTTTTATTGTTATTTATTTGAATTTTATAATTTTATTTTTCAAAAGTACTTATATAATAATAAATATATTGGATACCCTTATATTAATAGTCTAGATCCGGCTGGTCCGCTACCGGGAGTAGTGGTTATATTCTTTACCACTTGTCTCCTGTTTTCCCATTTTCTTAGTTTTCTCTTGTTTATTTAATTATTTCTATTTTTTTAATCTTAGACATTCTATTTTTTAAAAATTAAAAAACAAAAATGAAACAAGGCTCAAGTATCTGGCGGACTTGGGGCTTCCGGTTACTATACTTTCCCCAAGTCACTTCGGCTGGCTTCCCCTCTCTCGGACCCAGGTTTGTTTTTGTTTGTCAATTTGTTCTACTCCTCACAATTTCTCATCTTCGCATTTCAATTTGTTGCAACTTGTAACTCGTTTTTAAGGGATTTGGTTTTGAAATGCTATTTCGTTCTACTTACTTGGTGAAATTCGGGATTTTTGCTCAAACTGTTTCCTTGCCGAAATTAGGTTGAACTGTTGGAGTTTGCGAAGTGCTTACGTTCTTGAAAGCTCTTGAGCTGTAATCTTTCAGTTTTTGATCCTCCCCATCTTTTATTTCTGAGTTGTTGATTTGATGGGCTAATTATGGACCTGTTCTTTTAGTTTGATTTATGTTGGCGAGAATGTTTTGATGGGAGAGGGGATTTTACGCATAATATGATGTATTTGTGTAGAGCTACTTTCTGAGTTGTTGAATTAATGGACATTGTAGTCTCTAGATATGTACTAATGTAATTTCATTTTTTTTGATAGCTATGTTAAATGTTAAGCACACATATTATTCTTGAAACCACTTGGTTTATATTTTGGATCGACCACTGGCCAGAACCCCTGAGTCTTTTGAAGGAACCCAATTCCAAATGTTCTATATTTGGAACACTTGCAGTAGTAATCATTTTGATTTTCGACAATTCCTACCAAATCTTGGTTGAATAATTGTTGCTGTCCTGCATGAGCTCCAGCTGAGTGTTGGTAATGTTTTGTCCTGAAGGAAAATTTGTACTATCTACTGAACTTAGTGTCCCCGGTTTTGTCCCCTTGTTGTCTATGAATAGCTTGCTTGTCCATGATGGTGCAAATACGACCCCATAGTGCACTCCATCTGTTGAATGATCCTGTTCATATGGCAGGGATGAGATACATAAAAATAGACTGATTACATCAACGGGTTTTTGTATTTTATTGTCTGACTTGGTGTAAAGAGTTTTCTTAAAGGTGGCTGATTTGTTTATTTTGATCTTATGTAGTTGAGCAGGATTAGTGGAGGATGGCAAATGTGGAAGCTGCTTCAAATGATAGTGGTCCTATATATGCACCTGATGATCCAACCCTTCCAAAGCCTTGGAAAGGGCTGATTGATGGGAGCAATATGTTACGTATTATTGGAATCCAGAGACTAATGTGACACAGTATGAAAAACCGACTCCTGCACCCTTCCGATGGAATCAGGTGTCCCTCCAGCAGATATTGCATCTCAACCAGCTTCACAGCCAGCAATGCAGCATGGGCAAACTACACATGCGTCACGATATCAACAGCAGTACATAAATCAGGTACCGCAGCAGCAAGGACAACTCCAGGGTGCTGTAGCTGGTCATGTTGCTCAGCAACAACCAGCTCAAATGCCTCCAACAGGGCAGCAGGGGTCTCAAATGGGGGCCTTCCAGCAACACTATGCTCATTTTGGGCAAAATATGCCCCATGGTGGCTCACAAATGGTGCAACCATCTGCGCAGCAACCACAGGTAGCCCAGCAGCCATATGGTGCACAAATGTTACAACCAACTGGCTCACAAATGTTGGCACCTCAAGGTTCGCAGATGCTACAACATTCAATCCAGCATACTCCTCCAATGGCTAGTCAGCAAGCTCCTCAGCCTCAGGGTCCTCAAGTGGGACAGTCTCAGGGGCATCACTTTGGGCCTCAGCAGATGCCTTATGGTGCTCATCATTATGGGCCTCAAGGCGTGCCACAAGGATCCCCATTCATACATCAGCTTGAGAATACACATAGGCTTCCCCCTCACGATGATTCTGACTTTTCTAAAGTAAAGCAGGCGGAGTTTTCAATGCCTTTGGTGGAGCAAAGTGGCTGTGTAGCTGGTCAAGGGCCACCCTCTATGAATGCGTCCAATCATGTAGTACAGGCTAGTCCCGTCTCTGGTCAATCACAATCTTTTGGTTTGCATCAGCCTACATCGAGCATTAAATTGCAAGATGGTGGAAATAATGCTATCCTCTCGCAGCATGGTGCAGCATATCAAAACCAAATAGGCCAGTCCTCAATGCATCCTCAGCAGCATGGTCAGCCTCCTATTGGATCAAACATGGGTTATGATGATAACCAGCAGTTAAGAGCTGGTGGGAGATATCATCCTCATTCTAACAATGAAGCCCCAATTATGGCTGCTCAACACCCTAAGCTTGCTACAATACCTTCAGCGAGAAATCATCAGGTATCTTCTTGTCTTTGTCATGGTTGTTACTTGTTATTTATTGGTTCAATTGACATGTTTTTGACAGAATGCAAATTTACTTTCTGGAGTATGTATTTCTTACGATATTTACTAAATAATTAAGTGATCTCCCAGATCATGATGTATAACCATTAAGCAACTTAAACATGGGAGATATCTTAGTTTACAAAAAGTGCCCCTCTAGCCTCTAGGTGGAAGGGGGTGAGGGGCGGATGGTATGCAAGCAAAGAGTGAAGTGATGCTAATTGTTAAAGCCAATGCAGGTGGGTGTGTTTCTAGGCAGGCCAGGGGGTGGGAGATGATCCATTAGGGGGAAACTAGGGCGAAAAAAGAGAAAGACACTTTGAAGGTGCTCTTGATAGAGTTAATTACATTTACCCTACCTGACATATGCGGTAATAATTTTTGCACACCCGACATTTGGGAAATAATTTTCACCCTACCTGACATTTAGTGAAAGTGATTTTTAGTGTTAGAATCCGGTAACTTGTCATCAGAAATGGAAAAATACAATAATATCCCTATATCACTATGTGAAATTACGATGCTCCCCTTTAATTTGAGAAGGAAAAGACTATGTTGGAGAGTAGAAGACAGACATGGTGATTTGGGAGGGGTTAGGTTTTCATTTTCTGTATGGGAGGGGGGGCCGGGGAGAGGAATAAGAGGAATTAGTGGAGTGGTTGGGTTTTAAAATGCCATAACAATTAATACTATATATCGGTACAAAAATCATTTCTCATTTAATTGAAAGTCAAAGGAAATAATAACAAGGGTATAAAGGTCACTTCATATTTATTTTCTTACAGTTCACCGGAAAATTCAATAAAAAAATCAATTATAACATACCTGAGGGGTTTTAAATTTATGACCACTTAAATGTCACATAGGGTGAAAATTATTTCTCAAATGTCGGGTGTGCAAAAATTATTACCACATAAGTCAAGTAGGGTAAATGTAATTAACTCGCTCTTGATACCTCTTTTGTCACTGAAAACCTTGCAATTGACCTGCAAGAAACCCTAACCTGGCTGCCTTGCTGGTTAAGTGGAAGAGTGTTGGTGTTTTAGATCTAGGGTTCTCTCTGAAAACCCTCCATATGATTTTAGGACCCGTGCTATTGCTAGAAGTAGAGGCCTTTGGGTGAACGAACTTCAAGTTTGGGAGTGGGTTCCCATGGGACATTGGCCACCGGTCTTTTTAAGTTCTTTCTCTTCTTGTGTGGTTCATGTCCATAATCGGGATGCGGGATAGTGGAAAAGATTTTTTTTTTTTTTGCAACTAGATTGTATGGACTAAAATAAATTGTCTCACTAAACGTCCTGTGCTTCTTTTCTATGGAGTAATAGGCATCAAACAATTTCTGATTCTTGGATCAATTGGAACTAGTCTCTCTAAATTGCAATCCGACCCTTACATACCTTGTCTAGCGGGATTTTGGAGTATTGATTTTGGTTTTTTCTTTTTTTCTTTTTCTTTATGTGGTTTACGTAGCTTTCAGTCTCTTTCTCTTTTCTTGTATGTATGTGTGTGTGTGTGAAGATTTGGGAAGGGGAATTTTGGATCTAATAGATTTGAAGGGGATCATCGTGTTTTTCACAAATCATAGTGGATCTTTGTTTTCTTCGCATGTTGTTTCTTTTCTATTATTTTTATTGTTTTTATTTTTCATGTGTATATTCTTTTCAAAAGAATCGTTCTAGCCTCTAGGTGTGTAATTGTCCAACACACCCAATGTACAATATGTTATTGTCCAACACCCTTAAAGTACAGTATATTAATGTTCAAAAGTCATTGTGATTATTAGTAATATATATTTGTTTTGGCATAACTGTATGTAATATTTTTACTTAAGTTTTCCACCTACAAAGGGTATTCAAAAATATTTTTTTTGGTAGGTCTCATGGAATCGATCAACAGGCAAAAACGTGTGCATGCTCCTTGCCTACATTTGTTTCTCCCCTAATCTGACAAAGCGGGGCTCACCAGTGGCTGATTCAAGAATTAGAATCAGTGGTGTTAGGAATAATTTGCTTTCAAAATAAAATTTAGTAGCACATAGTAAAAAAAAAAAGGATAAACACACCTCATAAATCTAATAACTAATAAACTTGAATTCAAACACATAAGAACCTCCAAAATTTCACATAAATAGTACATAATTCAATTTATAAGTTTACAAACGATAATTTCAAAAAATATTTTCTCATTCACACAACAAGCAATTAACAAATCCTAATTTAATGAATTAAATGCATATAGCAAAACCCTAAACCATAAAAGAACCAACTAATAAAACATAAAGTAAACAAGTGTCCAAATTCTAATTTAGCCACATTGAGTCCTTAATAAATTGTTAAATTAGACATTCAATAATTCAATTAGCTAGTAAGTAAGTATTCCAAATCCTAACAGTTCAGAATCTCCAAAATCAAATTGAAAAATAGTAAGTTATGCATCCAATTAGCAAAAATCTATATTCACAACATTCACATAATCTAATTCATAAATAGATAAATCCTAATTTAATTATCTTGACTCATTTAACAAAAAACAAATCAAGTTAAAATGTATTGTTTAATTAGTTACAACGAAAATATGACTGTCTTCTACCAAAACCGCTATGTTAGATTATTGTAAGAAGACACATACATTCGAAGCATAGATTTGATTTTTTGAAATTGAAAAAAAATAATACTATTGTACTTTAAAATTGTGCTATTCTATATTACATTATAAATTTTAAACAACATCAATTTTGCATAAACTTGAAGACTAAAACATGATTGTGCCAAGCACGGAATAAAAACTAGTAGTATCTGCTAAATGAAGGAGAAGAGCAACGAATAGAAGGCCATAATTTTTAAAAAAGAACTCCATAATTGCATCTTTGGAGCCTCAAACTCAAGACCTGCTGGCAGTGTCTTTAGACAGAAACCACTAAACTGCTCATTAATAAGTGATTATTTACCAAGTTAACTTATATATGTTACTTATCAAAATTTTTATTGTTTTCAAAATTAGATTTTTGTTTCCAAAATTCCAGTGGGGTCACTTGAATCCATTGATGGTAAGCTGGATGTGCCCCCTGCACACAACTATTGTATTCCCTTTGTTTTGTTTGACATAGAGCGAAATTTTTTAATAATTTTAATTGGGTAGATCTGAGATTACTTTTCAATTGGTATAGCATTGAGGTTTCCTTTATGCTTACATACAAATAGTTAGAATGCAGGCCTTACATACAAATAGCCAAAATTCCTAGCCTTAGGACCCTTTATGCTTTTGTGTACCACAAGTAGGGATGGCAATGGATCTTGAACCCTGCCTAGATCCGCAAACCCATATCCATTTTTAAAGATATGGGTCCACAAATTTTAGATCCAAAGGATATGGGTCCAATGGCCAAAAAATGGATATGGGTCTGGGTCTAACGGTAGGACCCAGATTTTTACCCAGATCCGTTATATTATATATGTTACTGTAATCCTCATATTCTAGTGCATCGATTCTATGGGTTTTTTTTTTCCGCTTTGGGTTTTTTCCACATTAAATCTCTAGTGTCAATTTCTTATTTCTTTTCCGTTATTATTTCTCATTGTTTGTGGTTGCTTGAGTGCTCTTCGATTCTAACAAGAACTAAGTGGTTGAAGGTCAATTGTTGGTGGTGGTGGTCGTGGGTGTGATGAAATTTGATGTTTTTAATTCAAAAGGAGAGGATCAGTGAGATGATTTGATGTTTGAAGGTGATTTTTTGGTTGTTTTGGGCAGCGGTGGTTTTGGTGGTCGAGAATGGTGGTCGGTTGGGTCAGGGTGTGTGGTGGTGGTGTTGCTTTGAGTTCAATGGAGTGGTGGTTATGGTGGTGACCAGGGCAGCGGTAGATTGAGTGCTGGTGGTTATTGGTTGTAAAAGGTTGTAGTGGTATTTTGAGATGTCAATCGTAAACATGGTGGCATAAAAGGTTTACAAATAACATAGTGGTAAATTGGGGTAAAAGTTAAAAACTTTGTGGCATTTGAGCTAAAAACTCTGCTCTAGAGTCGCCATTTAGGGTTTTATCTTCCCTATTATTTCAATTTTATAGTTCCAATTTATTTGGTCTATTCCGTTCTCGGATCTATCGGAATCAGTCTCTTCATAAATTTTTGTTCATGGGGTAAGGATGTCTGCTTTTGGATCCTCATACCGCGCTCAAACATATTTTCCCTGAGAGATTGTTGTTGTTGGATTATTTAGTGTATATTCATGTATTTTATTAAATAAAAGCATTTATTCAACGTTAATAATATATGCAAATTGATAGTTATAATAAGGATTTTTGGACACTAATATATTATATTTTGGGGTGTTGGACAATAATGCAATGAACTTTTTTCTTGGACACTAACATACTGAACTTTAGGGGGTGTTGGACGATAATGCACATGAAATGATTCAACGAAGCAGACTCAGTTGATGTCCTATGTGGCAAAAAAGTTAAAATCTTGATTAAATTATATCATGTCAGTAAGGGTGAATGAGTTTTTTTTATTTTTATTTTTATAAAATAAAACCTCGTTCCTCCACATTTCCACAATCCAATGGTATCATATTTTTTTTTATAGAAAAAATAAAATTCACCTTTGCTTGTTTGTACATGATGACATGACATTAATTTAATGAAGATTTTTTTTTTCTCCTCAGTCTGCCACGTAAGACCACCACCGAGTTAGCTATCGTTGAAATCATTTCAGGTGCTTTATTATCCAACACATCCCAAAGTATAGTACATAATTGTCCAAAGAAAAGTTCGGAGCATTATTGTCCAAAATCCACAAAATATAGTTTATTAGCAAAGGTTGGACTATGATCCCGGGACCACAGTACAGGTCCCATGGGCTGATATTTATTTGAGTTGCTTCATCAAATTTGGCTCAATTGGTTTCTATAGCAAATGGGTTACGTGTTTCTAGGATTGGACCATGAACATACATGGTCCCGAGTCCTTTATCTAAAGAGGTTTTGGATCGTAATAAACCCACCTTTTCAGGTATTGGATCGTAATATATTCTCATTTACTATTGGATACTAATATACATGACCTTTATACTCACTTACTCAAGTGATTTTAATGTATTTATCATCACTTAAGTGGTAGTGAACCGGTCTCAAAGATGATTCGACAGGCGGAGGAAACTTTCCGAGACCCATAAGGAACCAATAAAAACCCACTTAAATTATCCCTGACACCGATTCACCACCAATACATTTTCTTCAAATGCTCGTCTGAACAGCTAAACTTTAATCCAGAAACTAGAACTGTTACACGTTGCTTAAATTTTCATATGCTATCTAAACCACTATCTTCTAGCAAACAGGGCCTTAGTCACTGAGAAATGTGAAACGTATGCACTGAGACAAACAGAGAAACAAAAGGAAATATTATTGATTATGGATCCTGTATATAATTGTACAAGTAACAAGTGTATACTAATGTCCTGACTCCTGACATACATTAGGGTACAAGATCATATCCAAAAAAGGGAAAAAACAAAGCATCCTATGATCGAAATTCCTTACAATCAAGTGTTGGGTGTCGCCTCATACATGCATTCAATAAAAGAGGGTATACCACACTCAATCGAAAGGAATTTCTAGGCTTGTTGCTCATTCTTCTTCGTCTCGGCCTTGAGCTTCCTTAAAGATGTCGAACTCAGCTTATCGCCGCCCATTGCTTCAGGCACCAGGTCTACCACTTCAATCTAAATACAACACAAACAGAGAATAAGGACTACCGGGTCTAGAAAATATCAGAGATGCAGAAGAATGCTTCAAATGTTTGAGGGTCTGACATTAGTACCTTTAACTCAGACAACCCTTTCTCACATCTTTTTCGATTCACTGCAAGTCCCTCGGGCAATGTCTCTTTGGTGTCAAGATGCACATACATTGATTTATCATTGCAAGCCATCATCGATACATATGTGTGCATGTTTTTTGGTGGCTACTTTCTGGGAAAACACTGGAGAGCCCCTTCACCCCAAAAAAATAAGATAAATAAAATAGCTAGGGGTTAAACATTTTCGTGCACACGATTTTCTCGCAAACCACACATAACAAGGTCCATTGTACACCGTGGACCAAACCAAGACATTATACACGAAAAGCCGAAAACAAAATGAAAACAATAACATGCAAAGGGTATTTGCATTTCAACCTTGAGTTTCTCGAGTGGCCAAAATAAGCCTCAACAAACAAATATCAATAGAAGAAAAGAATGAGCTTAAAGTATTAGCAACACGTAGGCCTCCTCTTCTATATGTTTTTGGAGCATTTTTTCATGTAATCTAGAAAAGAACACATCTGACAACGATGACTTCCAAATTCTCATCAACAATTGAAGGACCATAAGGGTCTGTGATAGGTTCTACTTGTACAATGAGCTCCAGCTTGATAGATTGCATAAGTTGTAAGAAGGAAAGAGAAGAAGGGAACACAATGTGAATAATCAAATTTAGTCACATATTCAACAACATTAGATAGCAGTTAGATAGGCATGTCCAAGTCTAAGTCTGGCTGGCCTATATTTTCTATCAAACTTAGTCTATTGAACAGTGGCGTATACCCTTTAAGCTTTGGGGCGGCCATGACCACCCTTAATGTTTTTTTTTTAAAAGGAATAATTTGGGATGATATATGCCATGTATGTTTGCCAAACAAGTATAATAACCTAATAATATATTGGACACATCTAGTTTGAAAGCCCATATCTGCCAATGCTATTGAAGTTCAACCTAAGAAACTACTGGAAAGATCTCTCACACACACACATGGAGTCAAATTAGCTGAAAAGACAACTTCCCCAATCCCATCAGAGAATGACAAAAACACGATCATGAAATTGCTTTTGCAAGTGCTTTTGCCTTACAGACTGGCAAGAAAACCAGAACGAAATTACATTGCAAAGATGCCATCAGAATCCAACAAAACTTATTCACACTTAGTACGCACCTTAATATAATCTTCTACATTCTTCATCCTTTTCTCAATAGTCTCTATCAATTCAGCATATTGCAAAATGTTCCAGAATTCAGGTAAGGTAAGATACAAAATCACTATCAGCCAAATCACTGCTCTAGTGAAAGCAAATAGCTTCAAGTTGCCAAACGAGCACTGCAAAGCAAAATACTCTAGACCTGATAAAAATTACAAAAATCGGTGTTAATGGTACAACCCTACCGGTTGTCCGATTTTCATACATCAACAAGTGAGGAACGTGTGGGCAACGTAACCCACGTGACATAGAAACAGGATATAAGTCGCAAGATCACATCAAGGGCTATCTAAAGTACGACTCTACTTTGTCACTATATGCCTATATCAATTTCGTTACATTGCCATCCATATCACGAAATCATTATATGAAAGTTGGAACTTGTCTAACACAAATGTTTTTGCCTTCATACAAACTAGGTGATCCAGTTTCTTTGTTATAACACACTGCATCCTATGTTTGGAGAGTCCAATGGACACGGATGACTACTTTTCTAATGCATGATTATCAACCAAGCAAGCTTAAAAATCTACTCACTGAAACAAGTGATCTTTCGTGTATTTTTAAATTTCCTTTTCTAGCTACTAACGTATTTTTTTAAAGAAGCGTAAGTAGACCCACCCACTACGCCCCTATTTCACGAGTAACCACCGGTAAATTTTACAAGCCGATGATAAGGGGTATCAAAGTGGTGAAACTGCCCATGATAAACATGAGCTATGATCCACCCCGCAATTTCCACTTAAGGAAAATATTTTTGCTTCTACCAAGAATTAAAATTTGGTGGGAAATTTGAAAGATATGGTTGATTACCAACTTCCTAATCACTTCTTTGGTTTGTTATGGATGCCAATAATTGTGAATAAGATGAAAATAACCAGGGGGGTTATCCAACAGGATTATACATTCAGTTGCAAAAATTGACATGCTATGCATTATATAAACAACATTATAAAATAGGGAAGGCATAGGAGATAGTTTACCTGCTTCTTTGCTAACAGAGGGCCATCACAAACTCCAATCACGACACGATCTTGAGCATGGTCAGCTGCTGCCTAAATAGTACATCAACAAATACTCTGTCAAACATGTTAAAATAATCTGATATTGGTAAATGAGCATTCACAGAATAAGGAAAAAAAAAACTATCTCATTAGTAGACAACTTCCACAACAATCTTAGCCCAAATTTGCCCGGTTAAAGTACACTGTCCGAAAATTATAAAGTAAGGTTATAAAGTAGGAAGGAGAATCATAAGATAACTAAGCACCTACTTTTGCAAGCAACTAAGCATATTCTCAACATGTTGGACTGTCAGATTCCAATTGCAAATAAAGTTAAGGTCTATCTTACTCCAATTGATCACTTCTTACAGACTTTGAATAACAAGCCAGAAGAATCCAAGGATCCACCAAAACCCATTCACATTCACACAAGTCAACGTGAATTCTAATCAATTTATTTCTCAAAGTCCCAATACAAGTACAGAACAGTGCCTACAAGGTATTCGATCAAATGCCTGAACAACTAGTCATGTGAACTACGAAAACACTGACCGACCAAGATCAAGCCTCAGCTTGGTACATCCCCTCCAACCAAATGGGTAATCTATAGACAAAACCCATTCACATTCACACAAGTCAACGTGAATTCTAAACAATTTATTCCTCAAAGTGCCAATACAAGTACAGAACAGTGCCTACAAGGTATTCGATCAAATGCCTGAACCACTAATCATGTGAACTACGAAAACACTGACCGACCCAGATCAGCTTGGTACATCCCCTCCAACCAAATGGGTAATCTGTAGACAAAATTAACTCGATACCCAATTGCCAAAGATCACAGAAATCCCAAATAGAAAACAACAAAGCTAGCACAAGAGGTAGAAAAAAAGGTGTGACCTTGAGGAAGAAGCGATGGCCATCATGTAAACGATCAAAATTGCCACCAAGAACGACTCCATAAAAATTTGTAAGAGAGAGATTGGAATCTGAGTAATCTTCAGTTTCATCTTCAGAGCCCAATGCCATGTTATATTTACTGTATTTCTTTTAGGCAAAAAAGGAGTCAAATGAGAAACAATCCTAAATTGGTATAAAGTATAAAGGCCCCCTCGCCGGATCAGACACGGTAAAATATGTCGCTCACCAAACTTTTCACGTAAATTTCTTGACCATCTCTGTTTTGGATAATTTGTAAGCCAAAAAAGGTTAAGAAGACATCAAATATGCTATAAAATCCGCATCAACAACAAAACACCAAGAATCCAGCACAAACAGAACTCGTTACAACGAGAACAAAACACAAAAAAACAATCAGCTATCTGTCAAGAAAAATTAAGATTAAAAATTAAGATATCTGTCAAGAAAAAATAAAAATAAAAATGATAATAAGTATTAATTTCATAAGGAACAAAATGATAATAAGTATTAATTTCATAAGGAGCTCCTTAAGAAATTAATACTTATTATCATTTTTAATCTTAATTTTTCTTGACAGATATCATTAAGTATTAATTTCATAAGGAACAAAAGAAGAGCCTTGTTAGATAGCTGTTTTTTTTTATGTTTTGTTCTCGTTGTAACGAGTTCTGTTTGTGCTGGACTCTTGGTGTTTTGCTGTTGTTGCGGATTTTATAGCATATTTGATGTCTTCTTAACCTTTTTTGGCTTACAAATTATCGAAAAAAGAGATGGTCAAGAAATCTACGTGAAAAGTTTGGTGAGCGACATATATTTTACCGTATCTGATCCGACGAGGGGGCCTTTATACTTTATACCAATTTAGGATTGTTTCTCATTTGACTCCTTTTTTTGCCCAAAAGAAATACAGTAAATATAAGATGGCATTGGGCCCTGAAGATGTAATTGAAGATTATTCCAATTCCAATCTCTCTCCTCCAAATTTTTATGGAGCCGTTGTTCTTGGGGGCACTTTTGATCGTTTACATGATGGCCATCGCAGATTCCTCAAGGTCACACCTTTTTTCTACCTCTTGTACTATTTTTGTTGTTTTCTATTTGGGATTTCTGTGATCTTGGGCAGTTGGGTATCGAGTTAATTTTGTCTATAGATTACCCATTTGGTTGGAGGGGATGTACGAAGCTGAGGCTTGATCTAGGTCGATCAGTGTTTTCGTAGTTCACATGATTAGTGGTTCATGCATTTGATCGAAAACCTTGTAGGCACCGTTCTGTACTTGTATTGGGACTTTGAGAAATAAATTGTTTAGAATTCACGTTGACTTGTGTGATTGTGAATGAGTTTTGGTGGATTCTTGGATTCTTCTGGCTTGGTATTCAAAGTCTGTAAGAAGTGATGAATTGGAGTAAGATAGACCTTAACTTTATTTGCAATTGGAATATGACAGTCCAACATGTTGAGAGTATGCTTAGTTGCTTGCAAAAGTAGGTGCTGAGTTGATCTTATGATTCTCCTTCCTACTTTATATCCTTACTTTATAATTTTGGAAAAGTGTACCTTAGCGGGGAAAATTTGGGCTAAGATTGTTGTTGAAGTTGTCTACTAATGAGATAGTTTTTTTTTTCCTTATTCTGTGAATGCTCATTTACCAAGATCAGATTATTTTAACATGTTTGACAGAGTATTTATTGATGTACTATTTAGGCAACAGCTGACCTTGCTCGAGATCGTGTCGTAATTGGAGTTTGTGATGGCCCTCTATTAGCAAAGAAGCAGGTAAACTATCTCCTATGTCTTCCCTATTTTATAATGTTGTTTATATAATGGATAACATGTCAATTTTTGCAACTGAATGTAATCTCCTGTTGGATACCCCCCCTTGGTTATTTTCATCTTCTTCACAATTATTGGCATCCATAACAGACCAAAGAAGTGATTAGGAAGTTGGTAATCAACCATATCTTTCAAATTCCCCACCAAGTTTCAATTCTTGGTAGAAGCAAAAATATTTTCCTTAAGTGGAAATTACGAGGTGGATCATAGCTCATGCTTATCATGGGCAGTTTCACCAATTTGGTACCCCTTATCATCGGCTTGTAAAATTTACCGGTGGTTACTCGTGAAATAGGGGTGTAGTGGGTGGGACTACTTACGCTTCTTTAAAAAAATGAGTTAGTAGCCAGAAAAGGGAATTTAAAATACATGGAAGATCACTTGTTTCTGTGGGTAGATTTTTAAGCTTGCTTGGTTGAAAATCACGCATTAGAAAAGTTGTCATCCGTGTACATTGGACTCTCCAAACATAGGATGTAATGTGTTATAACAAAGAAACTGGATCACCTAGCTTGTACGAAGGCAAGAACATTTGTGTTCGACAAGTCCCAACTTTCATATAATGATTTCGTGATATGGATGGCAATGTAACAGAATTGATATAGGCATATAGTGACAGAGTAGAGTCGTACTCTAGATAGCCGTTGATGTGATCTTGCGACTTATATCCTGTTTCTCCTTCACTTCAGTCTCAATATGTCACGTGGGTTATGTTGCCCTCATGTTCCTCACTTGTTGATGCATGAAAATTAGACACCTGGCAGGGTTGTACCATTAACACCGATTTGTGTAATTTTTATCAGGTCTAGAGTATTTTGCTTTGCAGTGCTCGTTTGGCATCTTGAAGCTATTTGCTTTCACTGGAGCAGTGATTTGGCTGATAGTGATTTTGTATCTTACCTTACCTTAATTCTGGAACATTTTGCAGTATGCTGAATTGATAGAGCCTATTGAGAAAAGGATGAAGAATGTAGAAGATTATATTAAGGTGCGTACTAAGTGTGAATAAGTTTTGTTGGATTCTGATGGCATCTTTGCAATGTAATTTCGTTCTGGTTTTCTTGCAAGTCTGTAAGGCAAAAGCACTTGCAAAAGCAATTTCATGATCGTGTTTTTGTCATTCTCTGATGGGATTGGGGAAGTTGTCTTTTCAGCTAATTTGACTCCATGTGTGTGTGTGAGAGATCTTTCCAGTAGTTTCTTAGGTTGAACTCCAATAGCATTGACAGATATGGGCTTTCAAACTAGAAGTGTCCAATATATTATTAGGTTATTATACTTGTTTGGCATATATCATCCCAAATTATTCCTTTTTTTAAAAAAAACATTAAGGGTGGTCATGGCCGCCCCAAAGCCTAAAGGGTATACGTCACTGTTCAATAGACAAGTTTGATAGAAAATATAGGCCAGCCAGACTTAGACTTGGACATGCCTATCTAACTGTTATCTAATGTTGTTGAATATGTGACTAAATTTGATTATTCACATTGTGTTCCCTTCTTCTCTTTCCTTCTTACAACTTATGCAATCTATCAAGCCGGAGCTCATTGTACAAGTAGAATCTATCACAGACCCTTATGGTCCTTCAATTGTTGATGAGAATTCGGAAGCCATCGTTGTCAGGTGTGTTCTTTTCTAGATTACATGAAAAAATGCTCCAAAAACATATAGAAGAGGAGGCCTACGTGTTGCTAATACTTTAAGCTCATTCTTTTCTTCTGTTGAGATTTGTTTGTTGAGGCTTATTTTGGCCACTCGAGAAACTCAAGGTTGAAATGCAAATACCCTTTGCATGTTATTGTTTTCATTGTTGTTTTCGGCTTTTCGTGTATAATGTCTTGGTTTGGTCCACGGCGTACAATGGACCTTGTTATGTGTGGTTTGCGAGAAAATCGTGTGCACGAAAATGTTTAACCCCTAGCTATTTTATTTATCTTATTTTTTTAGGGTGAAGGGGCTCTCCAGTGTTTTCCCAGAAAGTAGCCACCAAAAACATGCACACATATGTATCGATGATGGCTTGCAATGATAAATCAATGTATGTGCATCTTGACACCAAAGAGACATTGCCCGAGGGACTTGCAGTGAATCGAAAAAGATGTGAAAAGGGGTTGTCTGAGTTAAAGGTACTAATGTCAGACCCTCAAACATTTGAAGCATTCCTCTGCATCTCTGAGATTTTCTAGACCCGGTAGTCCTTATTCTCTGTTTGTGTTGTATTTAGATTGAAGTGGAAGACCTGGTGCTTGAAGCAATGGGCGGCGATAAGCTGAGTTCGACATCTTTAAGGAAGCTCGAGGCCGAGAAGATGAAGAATGAGCAACAAGCCTAGAATTCCTTACAATTGAGTGTGGTATACCCTCTTTTATTGAATGCATGTATGAGACAACACCCAACACTTGATTGTAAGGAATTTTGATCATACGAAGCTTTGTTTTTTCCCTTTTTTGGATATGATCTTGTACCCTAATGTATGTCAGGAGTCAGGACATTAGTATACACTTGTTACTTGTACAATTGTATACAGGATCCATAATCAATAATATTTCCTTTTGTTTCTCTGTTTGTCTCAGTGCATACGTTTCACATTTCTCAGTGACTAAGGCCCTATTTGCTAGAAGATAGTGGTTTATTAGATAGCATATGAAAATTTAAGCAACGTGTAACAGTTCTAGTTTCTGGATTAAAGTTTAGCTGTTCAGACGAGCATTTGAAGAAAATGTATTGGTGGCGAATCGGTGTCAGGGATAATTTAAGTGAGTTTTTATTGGTTCCTTATGGGTCTCGGAAAGTTTCCTCCGCCTGTCGAATCATCTTTGAGACCGGTTCACTACCACTTAAGTGATGATAAATACATTAAAATCACTTGAGTAAGTGAGTATAAAGGTCATGTATATTAGTATCCAATAGTAAATGAGAATATATTACGATCCAATACCTGAAAAGGTGGGTTTATTACGATCCAAAACCTCTTTAGATAAAGGACTCAGGACCATGTATGTTCATGGTCCAATCCTAGAAACACGCAACCCATTTGCTATAGAAACCAATTGAGCCAAATTTGATGAAGCAACTCAAATAAATATCAGCCCATGGGACCTGTACTGTGGTCCTGGGATCATAGTCCAACCTTTGCTAATAAACTATATTTTGTGGATTTTGGACAATAATGCTCCGAACTTTTCTTTGGACAATTATGTACTGTACTTTGGGATGTGTTGGATAATAAAGCACCTGAAATGATTTCAACGATAGCTAACTCGGTGGTGGTCTTACGTGGCAGACTGAGGAGAAAAAAAATAAAATAAAATCTTCATTAAATTAATGTCATGTCATCATGTACAAACAAGCAAAGGTGAATTCTATTTTTTTTTTAAAAAAAATATGATACCATTGGATTGTGGAAATGTGGAGGAACGAGGTTTTATTTTTTTTTTTAAAAAAAACTCATTCACCCTTACTGACGTGACATAATTTAGTCAAGATTTTAACTTTTTTGCCATATAGGACATCAACTGAGTCTGCTTCGTTGAATCATTTCATGTGCATTATCGTCCAACACCCCCTAAAGTTCAGTATGTTAGTGTCCAATAAATTGGAACTATAAAATTGAAATCATAGGGAAGATAAAACCCTAAGTGGCCCCTCTAGAGCAGAGTTTTTAGCTCAAATGCCACTAAGTTTTTAACTTTTACCCCAATTTACCACTATGTTATTTGTAAACCTTTTATGCCACCATGTTTACGATTGACATCTCAAAATGCCACTACAACCTTTTACAACCAGTAACCACCAGCACTCAATCCACCGCTGCCCTGGCCACCACCACTCCATTGAACTCAAAGCAACACCACCACCACACACCTTGACCCAACCGACCACCATTCTCGACCACCAAAACCACCGCTGCCCAAAACAACCACAAAATCACCTTCTAACATCAAATCATCTCACTCATCCTCTCCTTTTGAATTAAAAACTTCAAATTTCATCACACCCACGACCACCACCACCAACAATTGACCTTCAACCACTTAATTCTTGTTAGAATCGAAGAGCACTCAAGCAACCACAAAAAATGAGAAATAATAACGGAAAAGAAATCAGAAATTGACACCAGAGAATTAACGTGGAAAAAACCCAAAGCGGAAAAAAAAACCCACGGAATCGATGCACTAGAATATGAGGATTACAGTAACATATATAATATAACGGATCTGGGTAAAAATCTGGGTCCTACCGTTAGACCCAGACCCATATCCATTTTTTTGCCATTGGACCCACATCCTTTGGATCTAAAATTTGTGGACTCATATCTTTAAAAATGGATCTGGGTCTGCGGATCTAGGCAGGGTTCAAGATCCAGTGTCATCCCTACTTGTAGTACACAAAAGCATAAAGGGTCCTAAGGCTAGGCATTTTGGCAATTTGTATGTAAGACCTGCATTCTAGCTATTTGTATGTAAGCATAAAGGAAACCTCAATGCTATACCAATTGAAAAGTAATCTCAGATCTACCCAATTAAAATTATTAAAAAATTTCGCTCTATGTCAAACAAAACAAAGGGAATACAATAGTTGTGTGCAGGGGGCATATCCAGCTTACCATCAATGGATTCAAGCGACCCCACTGGAATTTTGAAAACAAAAATCTAATTTTGAAAACAAGAAAATTTATGATAAGTATCATATATAAGTTAACTTGGTATATAATCACTTATTAATGAGTAGTTTAGTGGTTTCTGTCTAAAGATACTACCAGCAGATCTTGAGTTTGAGGCTTCAATGATGCAATTATGGAGTTCTTTTTTAAAAATTATGGCCTTCTATTCGTTGCTCTTCTCCTTCATTTAGCAGATACTACTAGTTTTTATTCCGTGCTTGGCACAATCATGGTTTAGTCTTCAAGTTTATGCAAAATTGATGTTGTTTAAAATTTATAAGGTAACATAGAATAACACATTTTTAAAGTACAAAAGTATTATTTTTTTTCAATTTCAAAAAATCAAATCTATGCTTCGAATGTATGTGTCTTCTTACAATTATGGAGTTCAAAGATGCAATTATGGAGTTCTTTTTTAAAAATTATGGCCTCTATTCGTTGCTCTTCTCCTTCATTTAGCAGATACTACTAGTTTTTATTCCGTGCTTGGCACAATCATGTTTTAGTCTTCAAGTTTATGCAAAATTGATGTTGTTTAAAATTTATAAGATAACATAGAATAGCACATTTTTAAAGTACAAAAGTATTATTTTTTTTCAATTTCAAAATATCTAATCTATGCTTCGAATGTATGTGTCTTCTCACAATAATCTAACAGAGCGGTTTTCGTAGAAGACAGTCATATTTTCGTTGTAACTAATTATACAATACATTTTAACTTGATTTGTTTTTTGTTAAATGAGTCAAGATAATTAAATTAGGATTTATCTATTTATGAATTAGATTATGTGAATGTTGTGAATATAGATTTTTGCTAATTGGATGCATAACTTACTATTTTTCAATTTGATTTTGGAGATTCTGAACTGTTAGGATTTGGAATACTTACTTGCTAGCTAATTGAATTATTGAATGTCTAATTTAACAATTTATTAAGGACTCAATGTGGCTAAATTAGGATTTGGACACTTGTTTACTTTATGTTTTATTAGTTGGTTCTTTTATGGTTTAGGGTTTTGCTAAATGCATTTAATTCATTAAATTAGGGTTTGTTAATTGCTTGTTGTGTGAATGAGAAAATATTTTTTGAAATTATCGTTTGTAAACTTATAAATTGAATTATGTACTATTTATGTGAATTTTATGTACTATTTATGTGAAATTTTGGAGGTTCTTATGTGTTTGAATTCAAGTTTATTGGTTATTAGATTTATGAGGTGTGTTTATTTTTTTTTTTACTTTGTGGTACTCAATTTTATTTTTAAAGCAAATTATTCCTAACACCACTGATTCTAGTTCTTGAATTCGCCACTGGTGAGCCCCGCTTTGTCAGATTAGGGGAGAAACAAATGTAGGCAAGGCAGCATGTACACGTTTTTTTTCCTGTTGATCCATTCAATGAAACCTACCAAAAAAATATTTTTGAATACCCTTTGTAGGTGGAAAACTTAAGTAAAATATTACATACAATTATGCCAAAACAAATATATATTAGTAATAATCACAATGACTTTTGAACATTAATATGTTGTACTTTAGGGGTGTTGGACAATAACATATTGTACATTGGGTGTGTTGGACAATTACACACCTAGAGGCTAGAACGATTCTTTTGAATAGAATATATTCATGAAAAATAAAAATAATAGAAAAGAAACAACATGCGAAGAAAACAAAGATCCACTATGATTTGTGAAAAACACGATGATCCCCTTCAAATCTATTAGATCCAAAATTCCCCTTCCCAAATCTTCACACACACACACAAACATACAAGAAAAGAGAAGGAGACTGAAAGCTACGTAAACCACATAAAGAAAAAGAAAAAAAGAAAAAACTAAATTCAATACTCTAAAATCCCGCCAAACTAGGTACGTAAGGGTCGGATTGCAATTTAGAGAGACTAGTTCCAATTGATCCAAGAATTAGAAATTGTTTGATGCCTACTACTCCATAGAAAAGAAGCACAAGACGTTTATTATACATTATGACATTTTAGTTGGACTCCATCTTTTTTCCTTACTGTAAAACCCCGAAAAATCCAAAGATGTTGACCGTGACGTCGTTAGTAAATTAGGTTTGACTTCGTTATTTATTATTATTCGTTTGTGTTTTATTTTGCTAACACTTGAGCTCGTAGGATCGTGAGAGACTAACAAGGGTATATCGGTAATTTCATGGGTTTAGTATTATTAGTTTTACTCTTTTTATTATTAGTATTACTTTTAATATTATTGAGTTATATGATTAATTACGTGAATATTATTTGCTATGTGATTATATTATTATTAGTATTATTATTATTATTGCTATTAGTATTATTATTAGTTGTCTTTAGAAAATCAGATTTTGTTTTAGTGTTGGGTTAGGCTAAGGGTTAGGATTAGACTAATTGGGCCTTAGTTAAGTTGGTAGTATAAAAGTTAATTCTCCCTCCCTCAAACACTAATCTTCAAACCCTAATCCCTAACCCTAGCCTCCCCCCTCTCTCTCCTGCTCACCTGCCGCCGCCACCGCCTGCACCACCGCAACCACCGCTCCTTCCCTCCCTCGATCTCCCTTTTCTCTCTTTTCCTCTCTTTCCCCCTGCCTCTGCTTCGCACCCGGCCCAGACGCGCCACCACCGAAGTACCGCCACCAACCGCGCCGTCGTCATCACCGCTGGAACTGCCACAACACCCTGGAGCCACCATGCGTGGCCGCAACTGCCCAGACGTGAAGAAGTTCCCCGCTGCTGCTGTTGGGCCATCGTTCCGCCTCGATTCCGGCCACCACCGTGAGTTCCGATCGACTCCCCGCCGTCTAACGACCTCCCCGACACCAACACCATCGACCCCCGCCTCGCCTGACGCCGTTGCCTCGCCCAGCCGCCGAAAAACCCGTGCCCTAACCCTAAACGTAAACCCTAACCCTAAACCCTAACTGATTCTAATATTTTTGATTTTTTCCTTTTCTTTTTCCTTTTTTCTTTTCTGCTTTTTATTTCAAAATTCAATTGTTTTATTAATTATTGAATTGTATTATTTATTTATGATTAGTTTTGTAATTAGGAAAATTATTTGTAAATATTTGTTGGTTGTAATTATGTGTAAATTGTTAATTGTTATGTGTAATTTGTTTATTTGTTATATGTAATTTTATGTTGTAAATTGTAATTAGATTAAGTTGTAATAGTTGGTTATTAGGTTTAAAGGTATTTCTTTATAGTTCTTTGTATTCCTTATAAATCATATTAGGTTAGATCACTATATTATTATATGCACGAAATTGGAAAGTGTAACATCTAGGTTAAATTCTCGATTAACAAATTAGGTTGTTTAATTTAGATTCAATTTTTGTTAGTAATTCGTTTCTTGTTAAATCTTGATTCTTGAAAATTAATTAGGTTTCTTGTTAAATATTATATGTTCTTTAAGTCTTTCTTGATTCTTGAATTCTTGTTTTAGTTAGTAAAAGAATTGGTTGTTGGGTTTTTTCTTGATTAGTAGTTACTTGTCATATTATACCTTATGTTATATTTCCTAAAGACCTCCTTGAATCTTGATTAAAGAAACCACATGTTTAACCACCTTTTATAGTTCTTTGAAATTCTTGCTTTACTATTATAACCTTGTAAATAATTCATGTTTAAAGTGTTATATTTCTTGTTTGTTTTTAGGATTGATTAAAATTAGTAAAGTGTTTCCATGTTTTCTAAATTGGGTTAATGTTAAAAGTTTAATTGTTGGACCTAAGTTAAGTTGGACTTTATACCTTAGACCCTAGTTACTGTTTTGAGCCCAAATTAGAACCCAGAGATCAATTGGTAAAAGTTAGAACCGAAATTACAAATTTATTAAGAACCGGTAACAGGACAGTTTTGTTAGTGTCTAAAGATCGGGTTGCCACGATTAGTATAGTTACTCTTTGACAGAACCCTTTTAACTGGAGGTTCCCTTAGATGTTAGGAACCATAGAAATTTTACGTATCGAACGTTTGATTTGTATAACCCGAGTTATAATCTTTTTACCAGAACCTGTAAGATCTGGACCAATTGGGAAGATGGGTGTTTTTAGAGTCCTTCGGGACTGATATGGGCTTGGTCATCAACATAGAAGTTTTAGTAGACATCCCGAGGTTTCCGAAAGGTCCAGAACCAGACCCATAGGATGTTGGGAAGTCGAGTTGTGACCCGTTTTATGTGAACGTTACAATCTGTCCTCTGCTTGCTTTTATTTATGAAAATTGTTGAGTAAATTTTATGTGTGGACTTGTTATATAATTCCTTGAGTGTGTTAAGTGTAAATCATAAAGGATAGGAACCTAAGTGTTCCTAGGGGATGGGTTAGGTAGTTGATAGTTAATACTAACTTCGTTAGAACGCGTTTTGATTAGATAATTATTCTTATTCTAGGCCCGAGTTAGTGCGTGACGATAGTGAGCTCAAGTGTGTTCTCCTTATTGCGATCGTGACGTTATTCGTAATTGTCTATGCTCTAATCCCCATCGGGATGCTCTTTAAATGTGTTTTGATGTTTTATAATCTATTTTGAGAATTGCATCCGGAAAGGGGACTTTTGTGGAAATACGACCATCTGTTTTGATAATCTTTTGAATTCGATTGTGATCTTGGTTTATTTGAGTTGAGAAATTGGATGGTCTTTTATTCGAAGTTTTGTTAATGGTTTTGATAACTTGGGATGGTTTGACTTGAGAGTCGTGAGTTGAGTTTGAAAATTGTTTAAATAATTCAAGTGGAAACGTTAAGCGGGTTTCGGGGGATAACCTGTTGTGCAGGTGTAACAATCTGCAGGGTTATGGACCAGGAGATCAGGCTTCCTTCCCTGATATAGGATAGTATTTTGATGCCTTTGGTAAGCGATATTATTTATGCCTTTGGTGGGCGATGTTCTTGATGCCTTTGGTAGGCGATGTTTTGATGCCTTTGGTGGGCGATATTATTTATGCCTTTGGTAGGCGATGTTCTTGATGCCTTTGGTAGGCGATGTTACTTTAAGGGATTTGGTATCCCGCCCGCAAATTAAAATATGGATTGGATGGGTTGAGGAAACAGTATGGGATTAAAGGTTTGTAAAACGTTTTATTCGATCCCTCTCCCCAAAATTAATTGAAACGAACTTAAAACTGTTTTAAACGTTAGGGGTAGACATTATTGAGATTTCCCCCTCATTTTTGAAATGTTTTGTTTTCAGGTGAAGATCTAAATGCTGGGGACGGGAATTAGAAGTGAGGACGACGAGTCTAGAAGTCGTTGAATCTTTTTATATTGTTTTCGTTATGAAATCTTAAAGTTTTGTTTTGGAGTTGTTAGTAGTTACCGTTAGTAGACAGTTGTGTTTTCCTTTCTCGCCTTGTATTCCTTCGGGGATACGACAGTGACGCCCAAACTAAATTTGAAGTCTTCCGCTAAGTTTTGTCTGTTAACGTTAGTTTGACTGTGACTTTTTATAATTAAATTTTCGGGGCGTTACAGAATGGTATCAGAGCTCTGGGTTGCGACCTAGTAGCTCCTCAGAGTCCTTCAGGTTTAGATGGACCCTAGGAAGCTAAGTTCGGAGTGATGAGCGTAGGATGGGGGAAAATGGTTTCATGCTTTCCCTAAATATTTTTGATTATACCATCAGTATTTTATGTGTAATGCATTCTGACCTTGTAGGATGGCACAACGCACACACTGTCACCAGCACCCCACGCCGTGCTTTCACCGCTACACACCCATTCCTCCTGGTGGGTACTTGGGAACCCACATGCTGAATTTCTACGATGAGATCGACCGATACACCAAGGATGTCCCGAACTCTTGCTTGCGTGAGGAAGCTCGAGGCTCAGCCAACGCTTTCTACTCACCTTACGAGACGATCCTGGTGGGGCCATGCCGTCGTTCGTTGCCGCCACCCTCGCCGGAGGGTACCCACACCCGTCTTTGTTGGTGTCAGTGCAGGTAGAGCCGGAGCACCGAATCCCGGGGGTCTTTTCTAGGATCGCCTGGATTGGGATGCGCCGAGTAGAGAGGGTTCAAGTGAACCCAGCTCCTGCACCAGCTGAGGATCATGAGGATGACCCTGAAGAAGATCCGGAGGAGGATTCCACAGAGGATGGCGCCCAGGGCTCCGAGCCCGAGGTAACCACTAGGGTCACGGCTGCACCCGCCGTCGAGCCCGAGCATGAGATCCCGCCCGAGGAGGAGGATGAGGTGGACTGGGGGACAGGAGAAGACCCCAAGGAGGGCTTAGGGAATGAGACGAGTGATCCCGAGTGGACTCCAGTTTCAGCGAGGAAGAACCCTCGATGCAGGAGGATCATCTGAGTGGGATGGCCACGATATGTTGAGTAGGAGTGTATAGCTGTTACGTTTGTATTTTTGTTGAACTATGATATAACCTGGATATTGGTATATTGTTTCTTTTGGGTATTTGCCCCGATGGGGAAAGTTGTACATATGATTACATTGGTGTGCATAGAAGTTTTGTTTTGTGATACTGGTATATATGTGACCTTTCAGTATGTGATGAAAATTCATGAAATAAGTTGATGACCAAGTAGCTACCTCTAGTATGATGTTGAGACAATGGATTGGAAAACCCTTAAGTAGTCTAAATCGACCCTTTGAACCAGGATGTCGGACGTGAACGGTTCTCAACCCAACCGTGTCGGGAGCGCCCGGCTGCGGTTAACAGCGCCCTCAACCGCGGATCGAATCAAGGCGCCTTCCTCACTTGATATCCTGGCCGAGTACAACAACACCAGGGAATGACCTTGCTAGCCTGCTGATGATCGAGATGCTTAACAAGCACGAGGATCTACTGAAGAGGGTGGTGGATTGACAAGGAGGAGAAAGGGAAAATGATCCATCCGCTCTCCTCCAAAGGTTCAATAGCTTCAACCCCGAGGTCTTTGAAGATTGGGTTAGGGAGATTGAGAAGATTTTCGACACCACACACCGCTCCGAGGAGTTAAGGGTGGACTTTCTGCTACCACCTAAAGGAAGAGGCCGATTTGTGGTGGGCGGTGTGAAGGAAATAAGGATGAACTGTTTATTTGGAACCGCTTCAAGATTGTGCTAAGGGATCGATTTTACCCAATTTCTCTCCAGAAGGCGAAAGAAAAAGAATTCATGAATCTGCGTCAAGGGGAAACTAGCGTGCTCGCCTACTCTGCAAAGTTCACCGAACTATCTCGGTTTGCATCTGCTTTGGTAGCCACTGAACAACTAAGGATGGACCGTTTCTGGGATGGACTGAACTGCAAGATTCAGGATCGCATGTCATCGCGAGAGTTCACGTCTTACCAGAACATGCTGAATGTTGCCCTCACTGTGGAAAGGGTGATGCATGACATGGAACGACAGTTAGGCATACAGGGGCAAAAGAGGAAAGAGCCACCCCGTTTTAACCCACCTCAACATTATCAGGAGAAGAGGTTCTGCCCTAACAACTGGCAGGGAAACCAGTCTTTGGGGCGTAGGCCATCGAATATTCCAATATGTAAGGTTTGTGGTCGACCAGGCCATTATCCACGGGATTGTAGAGCAAGGAACGTACGAGGAGGATGTTTCAACTGCGGGAGTTTCCAACATCAAGTACGTCAGTGCCCTCGGCCTGACGGGGCGAAGTGGAGAACAATGGAAGCAACGGAAATAATGGAAAAATGGGAATAACGGAATTAGAGCCATGACAACATATCAAAATCGGGAGGCTATAATGGGAACCAAAGGTCATAACAAAACCAAGGTGGATCGGTGGAAATCGGAATAACGAGGAGGCCAGAAACCCGCCTCGTCATGACAACAACCGCCGCGCAACGCAGGAGGACGAGTATACGTAATGAGGAAAGAAGAGGCTGAGAATGAAGCAGACGTTGTGACGGGTACCTTCTCTCTCCACCTCTACAATGTCTCTGTTTTATTTGATTCTGGTGCTAGTCATTCTTTTGTTGGACGAGCTATAGTAGAGAAGGATAAGATGAAACCCTCGGAGAATAGTAAGCCTATGTTGGTAGCCCTACCTACCGGGGATACCATTAGTTGTGGAGAGTTATATGGTGGATGTCCTATAGTGATAGCAGGACAGGAGTTTGAGGCCGACCTTTATATGTTTGACCTAATGGAGTTCGATATTATTTTGGGGATGGACTGGTTAGCAAAATATAAAGCCCAGATAGATTGTTATAAGCAAAAGGTGACCTTAATGGGACCGAACGGAAAGAAGGTAGTGCATTGGAGTGATAGGCATCTTCAGAGTGTGCGGATCATCTCTGCCCTCAAGGCTCAAAAGTTGTTGGGCCAAGGTTGTGAAGGGTTTCTATGCAACGTAATGGACACCAAGGCGGAGGAGCTTACGATTGAGGATATCCCGGTAGTGCGGGAGTATTCTGATGTATTTCCGGAGGAGATCCCGGGCTTGCCTCCAATCGGGGAGGTAGATTTCTGCATCGATTTGGAGCCAGGGGCTGCACCTGTTTCAAAAGCCCCATATTGCATGGCGCCCGCAGAGCTTAAGGAGTTGAAGACTCACCGGTGAGCCGCTAGAAAAGGGATATATCGACCCAGACGTCACCGTGGGAGCACTCATCTGTTCGTGAAGAAGAAGGATGGTAGCATGAGGTTGTGCATCGATTACCGGGAGTTGAACAAGATTACCGTCAAGAATCGTTACCCTCTACCTCGTATTGATGATCTTTTCGACCAGTTGCGAGGAGCAACAACGTTTTCTAAGATAGACCTGAGGTCGGGTTATCACCAGTTAAGAATTCGCGAAGAAGATATCTCTAAAACCGCATTCCGAACTCGGTATGGCCATTATGAGTTCGTGGTAATGCCTTTTGGGCTTACAAATGCCCCAGCCGCCTTCATGGATTTGATGAACAGAGTGTTCAAGCCGTTCCTGGATAAGTTTGTAGTGGTGTTCATCGACGACATATTGGTATATTCAGGAACACGGGAGGAGCATGCGAATCATCTGAGAGAACTATTGACGACTCTACGGAGCAACGAGCTTTATGCGAAGCTTAAGAAGTGTGAGTTTTGGTTGGAACAAGTAGCATTCTTAGGACATGTGGTGTCCAAGGAAGGAGTAGCAGTAGACCCCCAAAAGGTGGAGGCCATCACCAAGTGGCCGACATTGAAGAATGCCACGGAGGTTAGGAGTTTTCTGGGCTTGGCAGGGTATTATAAGAAAGTTCGTGCAAGATTTCTCGAAAATCGCCACCCCGTTGACCAATCTGACTCGGAAGTCAATAAAGTTCGCATGGTCGGAAAAATGTGAGCAAGCATTCCAGGAGTTGAAGAAGAGGCTTACCTCAACCCCTATTCTCGCTCTACCACAAGGGGACGAAGGATTCATTATCTACAGTGACGCATCACATGGTGGATTGGGTTGTGTGCTCATGCAGAATGGGAAAGTGATTGCGTATGCATCCGCACAATGAAGACACATGAGAAGAACTACCCACTCATGACACAGGTTAGCGCGGTGGTTTTTGCACTTAAGATTTGGAGGCACTACCTTTATGGAGTACACTGCGAGGTGTTCACTGACCATCAGAGTTTGAAATACCTTTTCACCCAGAAAGAGCTAAACCTTAGGCAGACTCGATGGCTGGAATTTCTGAAGGACTGTGATGTAAACTTCCAATATCATCCCGGAAAAGCAAATGTAGTGGCTGATGCCTTGAGTAGGAGACCCTATCCTGCTGTAAATCACTTGATGATGATGTCGCACGAGCTGTGCGAGGAGTTTAGGAGGCTGGAAATTAACGTGGTGACACCTGGAAGGAAAGCTGTATTAAATGCCATGGAGTTGCAACCTACCCTTATGGAAGAGATCAAGAGGACTCAAGAGCTGGATTTGCAGCTTGTCAAGATACGGGAGGAAGTTTTGCAGGGGAAAGCCCCTGGTTTTGTGATCTATGAAGATGGTACGTTACGATTCCATAATCGCATCTGCATACCTAATATGGAGGAGCTGAAAAGAAAGATCTTAGAAGAGGGGCACAATACGCCATATTCAGTGCATCCAGGGGGAAATAAGCTGTACAAAGACCTGAAACAGATGTTCTGGTGGAGTAATATGAAACAAGAAGTGGTAGACTTTGTGGCAAAGTGCCTTACATGCCAGCGAGTCAAGGCAGAGCATCAACGACCAGCCGGACTTCTTCAACCGTTAGACGTCCCTGAGTGGAAATGGGATTCGATATCAATGGATTTTGTGATAGGTCTACCAAGGACCAGGCGGAAACACAATGCAATATGGGTGATTGTAGATCGTTTGACCAAGTCAGCTCATTTCCTAGCCATCGCCAACAACTGGTCCCTAGATCAGCTAGCTCAAGCCTATGTAAGGGAGATTGTAAGGTTACAAGAGGCGTTTGGTAAGCTACAAGTCAAGATCGCATTTCACCCAGATGGCGGGCAGAGAGGACCATCCAAGCCCTCGAAGATATGTTACGAGCATGCGCATTGGATTTCAAGGCTCGTGGGATGACGAGTTGATTCTCATTGAGTTCTCCTACAACAACAGTTACCATGCTAGTATAGGGATGTCACCCTTCGAAGCTTTGTATGGAAGGAGATGTAGAACTCCCCTATGTTGGCAGGACATCGATGAAGCTCTAACGATCGGACCGGACCTAATACAGGCCACTACTCAGAAGGTTCGGATCATTCAAGACAAGATGAAGGCAGCACAAAGTCGACAAAAGAGTTATCTTGTGAAGGAGAAGACCTTTAGAGTTCGAAGTAGGGGAATACGTGTTTTTGCGGGTTTCACCCACGAAGGGAGTTATGAGATTTGGCCAGTCGGGGAAGTTGACACCAAGGTTTATCGGGCCATATCCAATCTTGGAACGCATCGGAGAGGTTGCCTACAAGTTGCAACTGCCAGGAGAACTCCCCAGAGTGCACAATGTCTTCCATGTGTCACAACTCAGGAAATACGTTCCGGACCCGACTCACGTGATTGATCCTGAGCCGCTTCAACTGCAAGAAGATCTGAGCTATGAAGAGCAACCGCTAGAGATACTAGACCGTAGGGAAAAGCAGCTTAGGAGGAAAGTAGTTCCCTTGGTAAAAGTACGATGGGCAAATCATACCACAACTAAGCAACTCGGGAAATGTAAGGCGAAATGAGGAAGAAGTACCCTCACTTGTTCCAAGCCTAAGGCGCGTCAAGTTTCGGGGACGAAACTTCTTTTAAGAAGGTAATGATGTAAAACCTCGAGTTTTAGGAGGAATGGAACCGTTAGTTTCCTTACCAGACCGTTAGGGTTAAGTTTAAGTTTCGAGGACGAAACTTCTTTTAAGAAGGTAATGATGTAAAACCCCGAAAAATCCAAAGATGTTGACCGTGACGTCGTTAGTAAATTAGGTTTGACTTCGTTATTTATTATTATTCGTTTGTGTTTTATTTTGCTAACACTTGAGCTCGTAGGATCGTGAGAGACTAACAAGGGTATATCGGTAATTTCATGGGTTTAGTATTATTAGTTTTACTCTTTTTATTATTAGTATTACTTTTAATATTATTGAGTTATATGATTAATTACGTGAATATTATTTGCTATGTGATTATATTATTATTAGTATTATTATTATTATTGCTATTAGTATTATTATTAGTTGTCTTTAGAAAATCAGATTTTGTTTTAGTGTTGGGTTAGGCTAAGGGTTAGGATTAGACTAATTGGGCCTTAGTTAAGTTGGTAGTATAAAAGTTAATTCTCCCTCCCTCAAACACTAATCTTCAAACCCTAATCCCTAACCCTAGCCTCCCCCCTCTCTCTCCCTCTCCCTGCGCATCTGCTGCCTCCAGCCACCGCCGCGCCGCCACCGCCTGCACCACCGCAACCACCGCTCCTTCCCTCCCTCGATCTCCCTTTTCTCTCTTTTCCTCTCTTTCCCCCTGCCTCTGCTTCGCACCCGGCCCAGACGCGCCACCACCGAAGTACCGCCACCAACCGCGCCGTCGTCATCACCCCTGGAACCGCCGCGACACCACAAGCCACACCGTGTCGCGCCGCCCGCCGGTGAAAAAAGAAAGATCTTCTCTCTTTTTGGGCCATCGTTCCGCCGATTCCGCCACCACCGTGAGTTCGATCGACGACGACTCCGCCTAATGACCTCCCGACACCAACACCATCGACTTCGCCGCTCGACGCCGTTGCCTTGCCCAAATTACAAAAACCCGTGCCCTAACCCTAAACGTAAACCCTAACCCTAAACCCTAACTGATTCTAATATTTTTGATTTTTTCCTTTTCTTTTTCCTTTTTTCTTTTCTGCTTTTTATTTCAAAATTCAATTGTTTTATTAATTATTGAATTGTATTATTTATTTATGATTAGTTTTGTAATTAGGAAAATTATTTGTAAATATTTCTTGGTTGTAATTATGCGTAAATTATTAATTGTTATGTGCAATTTGTTTATTTGTTATATGTAATTTTATGTTGTAAATTGTAATTAGATTAAGTTGTAATAGTTGGTTATTAGGTTTAAAGGTATTTCTTTATAGTTCTTTGTATTCCTTATAAATCATATTAGGTTAGATCACTATATTATTATATGCACGAAATTGGAAAGTGTAACATCTAGGTTAAATTTTTGATTAACAAATTAGGTTGTTTAATTTAGATTCAATTTTTGTTAGTAATTCGTTTCTTGTTAAATCTTGATTCTTGAAAATTAATTAGGTTTCTTGTTAAATATTATATGTTCTTTAAGTCTTTCTTGATTCTTGAATTCTTGTTTTAGTTAGTAAAAGAATTGGTTGTTGGGTTTTTTCTTGATTAGTAGTTACTTGTCATATTATACCTTATATTATATTTCCTAAAGACCTCCTTGAATCTTGATTAAAGAAACCACATGTTTAACCACCTTTTATTGTTCTTTGAAATTCTTGCTTTACTGTTATAACCTTGTAAATAATTCATGTTTAAAGTGTTATATTTCTTGTTTGTTTTTAGAATTGATTAAAATTAGTAAAGTGTTTCCATGTTTTCTAAATTGGGTTAATGTTAAAAGTTTAATTGTTGGACCTAAGTTAAGTTGGACTTTATACCTTAGACCCTAGTTACTGTTTTGAGCCCAAATTAGAACCCAGAGATCAATTGGTAAAAGTTAGAACCGAAATTACAAATTTATTAAGAACCGGTAACAGGACAGTTTTGTTAGTGTCTAAAGATCGGGTTGCCACGATTAGTATAGTTACTCTTTGACAGAACCCTTTTAACTGGAGGTTCCCTTAGATGTTAGGAACCATAGAAATTTTACGGATCGAACGTTTGATTTGTATAACCCGAGTTATAATCTTTTTACCAGAACCTGTAAGATCTGGACCAATTGGGAAGATGGGTGTTTTTAGAGTCCTTCGGGACTGATATGGGCTTGGTCATCAACATAGAAGCTTTAGTAGACATCCCGAGGTTTCCGAAAGGTCCAGAACCAGACCCATAGGATGTTGGGAAGTCGAGTTGTGACCCGTTTTATGTGAATGTTACAATCTGTCCTCTGCTTGCTTTTATTTATGAAAATTGTTGAGTAAATTTTATGTGTGGACTTGTTATATAATTCCTTGAGTGTGTTAAGTGTAAATCATAAAGGATAGGAACCTAAGTGTTCCTAGGGGATGGGTTAGGTAGTTGATAGTTAATACTAACTTCGTTAGAACGCGTTTTGATTAGATAATTATTCTTATTCTAGGCCCGAGTTAGTGCGTGACGATAGTGAGCTCAAGTGTGTTCTCCTTATTGCGGTACTGTGACGTTATTCAGGTAATTGTCTATGCTCTAATCCCCATCGGGATGCTCTTTAAATGTGTTTTGATGTTTTATAATCTATTTTGAGAATTGCATCCCGAAAGGGGACTTTTGTGGAAATACGACCATCTATTTTGATAATCTTTTTGATTCGATTGTGATCTTGGTTTATTTGAGTTGAGAAATTGGATGGTCTTTTATTCGAAGTTTTGTTAATGGTTTTGATACTTTGGGATGGTTTGACTTGAGAGTCGTGACTTGAGTTTGAAAATTGTTTAAATAATTCAAGTGGAAACGTTAAGCGGGTTTAGGGGGGATAACCTGTTGTGCAGGTGTAACAATCTGCAGGGTTATGGACCAGGAGATCAGGCTTCCTTCCCTGATATAGGATAGTATTTTGATGCCTTTGGTAGGCGATATTATTGATGCCTTTGGTGGGCGATGTTCTTGATGCCTTTGGTAGGCGATGTTTTGATGCCTTTGGTGGGCGATATTATTTATGCCTTTGGTAGGCGATGTTCTTGATGCCTTTGGTAGGCGATGTTACTTTAAGAGATTTGGTATCCCGCCCGTAAATTAAAATATGGATTGGATGGGTTGAGGAAACAGTATGGGATTAAAGGTTTGTAAAACGTTTGATTCGATCCCTCTCCCCAAAATGAATTGAAACGAACTTAAACTGTTTTAAACGTTAGGGGTAGACATTATTGAGATTTCCCCCTCATTTTTGAAATGTTTTGTTTTCAGGTGAAGATCTAAATGCTGGGGACGGGAATTAGAAGTGAGGACGACGAGTCTAGAAGTCGTTGAATCTTTTTATATTGTTTTCGTTATGAATTCTTAAAGTTTGTTTTGAGTTGTTAGTAGTTACCGTTAGCAGACAGTTGTGTTTTCCTTTCTCGCTTTGTATTCCTTCGGGGATACGGCAGTGACGCCCAAACTAAATTTGAAGTCTTCCGCTAAGTTTTGTCTGTTAACGTTAGTTTGACTGTGACTTTTTATAATTAAATTTCCGGGGCGTTACACTTACTCATTTTAAAATGCTTTGACAAATATAGATATTACTGTAGCAAGTAATTATAACAACTAAAAATAGTAATGGTAGACCAATAAATACCAATTTATGAAGTTGTAATATATTGATTTAAGTGTATTGACAGTAATTTAAAATTTGTTTATTTAAAGTGAAGGAATTGAAATAAAAAAGTGATTAATTTATTTAATATATGTCATATTTGCATGATTGAAGTAGTACACTAATGAATATAATTACATGTGATTAAACTACCCAATTTATAATTTATTACTATATCATTTTTTTCTTTCCTTTAGTACAAATATATTTATAATTCTTTTTTGAAATATAATAAGAAATATTGTAATGATTGCCCCCCTCAACATCTGTTTTTGGGTTCGTCTCTGGGGGTATTCAAATATAGTAGCAACAACCACAAGGGAGTACGTTTTTTCATAGTCGATACCTGGTTTTTGCTAAAACCCTTGTGTAACTAATCGTGTATTCTATCTCACAATCTTATTTGTCTCATTTCGTTTATTCACAAAGACTTATTTGAATCCCATAGGAATGTTGGATGATGGAGTGTTTGCTACTTGGCTACCACCTCTTAGGTAATGAACATCTTTGATATACTATACCCTAATTTTCATTTCTTTGAAGATATAGACTATCATAAGTTTAGAGTTGAAAGTTGAATTTTGCGTCTAAGTTTTAGATATAAAATTATGGATTATTGGACAAAAATAATACTAACCTTGGGGGTATTGGCCGATAATAATACAAACAATTTTGTTGGACACTAGCGGTACCAACTACGGACCTATTTTCCAGTAATAGTACACGACCGAACTAATAGCTTTCTTACTACGCAGAAAGATTATATATCGCCTAATTGTCTGAGCTAAAGACCAGAGTAAGTTGAGAAAACGTAAATGGTCACTTTTTTTGCCAATTAATCAACATTAACTAACTTTTCTATACAATAATATAAAAACAACAATTTGATTGTTTTCTGGATAAAGTGATCAATGCTGCTTAGATGGCAAAAAAAATTGGCGGTCGACATTTTTTCCACTTGCTCTAACTTCAAGCTCACACAATTAGGCGACAAGTCGTCTTTTCATCATGTTAAATACCTATCAACTTGGAAGCGTACTACTACTGGTAAATAGATCAATAGTTGGTACCACTAGTTTCCAACAAAATTGTTGGTATTATTATCGGCCAATACCCCCAAAATTCGTATTATTGTTGTCCAATAACCCTAAAATTATTCATTCACAGTTTTCAGTATAAGTGTCGTTAGACGTTTTATTATTTTATTCATTTTTAAAGGGTAAACATTACAATCATCATAGAAACCCTCCAGAGGACCTAATTATTCACCAAAGTTTATGACCACTAAGATTCAAACCTTGATAAGAAGAATAAACCTCCAACTTTTATATCACTATACCACTAAAATCTTGGATAATTAAGGCCTTGTTTGTAAGAGTCGTAAGTTAGGTTTATGCTTACCTAACCTTACATTACCTTACCGATTTCCTAAAAACACTCAAATCAAAGTCAAAATTTTATCATTCCTTTTCCTTTCCTTTCCCTACCCTACCATACCAAACTTAACTTGATCCTTCCACTCTAGAGAACATGACCTAATTTGTTTTGTTTTGAATTAGGGTCTATTTGTTTTGGGGGTTAAATGAGGGGAGGGGAGGGGAGGGGAATTGTCTAATTTTTCATGTTTGGGAAAACAATTAGAGGGTGAGGGGAGAGGAAGGGAGGGGAACACTTAACCCTCATTCCCCTCCGTTCCCCTCCATTTTTCAACCCTCAAAATGAAGGGGAATGAGGGGGAAGGGAAGAATTTTAACACTTACCCTCCCTTCCTCTTATTAATAAATCCAAACAAGGTTAACCCTAATCACCTCCCTTCCCTTCCCCTCCCCTCCATTACCTTACCCTCCTTTCCCCTCCTTTCCCCCTCTTAAATTGAATCCAAACACACTGTTAAATAAGTAAAGAAATTCAGTGAAATAAGCCACATGAACATGACCTAAAAGCAAACGGGCTAGACACCAGGCGCAACCAAGCCTTACCGTATAGAAAACCCTAACCTTCATTCTTTATCTTCTTCCCTTACATAAATTCCCTTTTCAGTAATCAATTCAGTACGAAGCGCAGGTTCTGCTCTTTGCTAGTAGCGGTAAACCCTAATCCTAAACCTTAATCCTAAACCCTTGTTTTCTCTTTGTTTGTTTTTCCTTACCCATCTTTCTAAAGTGATGGTTATGGCGATGTTGAAAATGCTGGTTAAGCGGCGCCTGGATGCTGGAAAACAACACTGAAAGGATGCTTCCTGAGACCAGCCAAATCGAAATCAATCAATTGATCATCTGACCGAATGGGTTTTTCTTTCTCTACAAATCCGTTCTTGTCACGATCCGGCACATTTCAATCATTATTTATCGCCTGATTTCTCCATCTCTTCAGTATTTTGCTAATTAACGTTAGATTTTGTTTTTGAAAATGGATCGGTTGGGTTTTTTTTCGAGCTGATGATGTAGTGCGAAGAAATTGACGAAAAATCTTCTTCACATGTCCCATAACCAGCAATATCGAATTATACCAACCTTTTCACCCTTTTGTTCCCCGATTTCTATGAATGTTAATCGCAGAAATCGTTGTCCAGGTTGGGAAATTTGATTTTCCGATCTGTTTATAAAGAACACATTAGTAGATTTTTCAAATTATAGATGATAAAATCTAGACATAGTCAGGTAGCAGAGCAATTGAAAAAGTATCTGATTTTTTTTCGATAATTGCAAGCCATAAAAGGGCAAGAAAGCATCAAAGATGCTACATAACCGCATCAAACAACAATCCAGCAATGAACCAACAAAAACAAGAAAACATCACAACTCGAAACAGCGAGGAAACAAAAGACAAACAAACAAAGCAACACAACTCGAACAAGGTTCTTCTTAAGATCCAGCTTCTTAAGATACAGTTATGAGTTTGGGAAATTGATTTTGATTTTTTTTTTGAAACTAGGAAATTGATTTTGATTTGAATAGATCCAAAAAATTACTCGGAGGTACCCCAATATTTGGGGAAACTATTTTTTGGTACCCCAACTTTTCAAAACTCATTTTGAGGTACCCTAACTTTTTGGGTTAGAAATTATTAGGTGCTTTTTCGGTCATCAATTTGGTTAAGTGACCGAAATACCCTTATTCTTCTTCTTTAAGGGTATTTCTTAAAGGGAAATTAGATTTTAATAATCCCTACTATCACAAATTGTATGGCAATAATCCCTACTTTCAATTTGTATTCTGGTGGTCCAAAAATAAATAAAATTGTATTCTAGTGGTACCAAATCCATCACCACATTCTTTTTATTTTTTTCATACCTACCCCATATTGTTTTTGTTTTTTTGGTTCCTGCCCCCAGATAGGTAATGGAGTGTAGTTGCTAAAATATTTTTTAATTTATTTTTTTGAGTTTCCGAGGAATTATTAGGATTTTTTTAAAAGAAAAAAATTGAAAAAATCATAAAAAAATTGAAAAAAAATTGAAAAAAATTGGGAGAAATGTTGTAAATTCATTAAAAATCGTGGTGAAGTGTTATACAAAGTTTTGAATCAAATGCAACTCAAAATCTATGATATTTAGGGTATAATCTCGATTTTATCCCACTAGAATACAATTTTATTTATTTTTGGACCACCAGAATACAAATTGAAAGTAGGGATTATTGCCATCCAATTTGCAAAAGTAGGGATTATTATATTTCAATTTCCCTTTCTTAAAAATGGAAGAACAAGGGGTATTTCGGTCACTTAACCAAATTGATAACCAAAAAAACACCTAATAATTTCTAACAGAAAAAGTTAGAATACCCCAAAATGAGTTTTGAAAAGTTGGGGTACCTGAAAAACATTTCACTAAAAGTCAGGGTACCTCTGAGTAATTTTTTGGAATAGATCTCATCGTTACAGATGTTGTGCTAGTCTGTGCTCACATCTGCTCCATCTGAGTCCTACATTTTCTTTCATATCTATCAACCACATTTTAACCAATTTACTTATTAATTTTTTTATTTGTTATTATTTTTTTGAATAGGTTCTGGTATCTTAATTTTTTACTCCGGGAAGATAAAGGCATTTAGACCTATTATTTCAAAAGAAAAGTTCAAAATAAGACACTTAAAAACAATATCTTTTGTTATATTATATACATTCCTTTTAATGGTCAAATACACAACATTGAGATTGCAAGCCCTATGATCATACTTTACAAACACTCCTGTGCAATCCAAATGCCAATTATAATGAACACTAGACACCCCATGACTCGAACAAATCAAGCGGCGTAATTATCTTCAATATAAATGCTAACACTGCATTGTGTACTCTGCAAATTCTGGGCATTAATGTTACTAATAGGACTAGGAAATATATTAATAGGAAATCTCATGATAGATTTGTAATAAAGCAACATATAATAAAACTAAATTTGGAACAATAAAGTGTAATCTAAATAGAAAATGTTGTTCAACATAAAATTATGGTAATTTAGTTTCAATTACCACTATTAGGTTTGTAACAAACAATACTTTTGTGAAAGTCTAATCATATATTTTTGAGAAAATAAATTAATAGAAACGTTGGTAAAAGTATAATATCAAAGATCGTCATAAGAAAAGAAAAACAAATAAAATGAAATAAAGATAGCATAATTCAAAATATTTCCTGTTTATTATTATATTTTGATAGTACTATCATTTGAAAAACTAGATTTTGGAACAATAAAGTGTAATCTATGTATATATAAAGTTGAACGATTATTTAACAATACTTCCAAATTGTCGTATCATCGTATGCTTTTAAAATGAAATCTGCTTATGATCTCCATTTTATAATTTCTATTACAAAAGGGGTGTTGATGTCTTCGTTTTAGAGTATATATTAGAATTGTTTTATTATACTTTGTTGGCCATTCATTGGCATTGTTAGAGTTTCGTCTTTCAATTTGTTTTTTCCCTTCTGTATTATTGACCATGTGGTGTATTCATTTGATTATTGTAATGTAACACATTGGTATTCTTTACCTCTTATTTTGTTTTTTTTGTTTAGCTAAAGCTCTATTACTCATGAACATACACAAAAGTGGGTGTCCTTTTTTCGTAAATACTAAAGTTTCGTTATTTTATGTTTGTCAAATATATGTTTTATATTGTAAGAGAGCTATCAATAATTTATCATTTTGTGATATATAGTAATTATAATCAATGGTTAAAGTTTCCTCATAAATGTATAGTGTTTTTGATTAATCAAATAGAAACACTAAACTTACGGGGTTTATTATTTTTTTAGCTAAAAAATAATCTCCCATTAATGATAGCAAAATCGCTTTCACCCTTTCCTCTTCAATTGTAGGAGCTTTGACCTTTCTCTTTTCCTTCACAAAAAAAAAAAAAAAAATTACCTCCAAATTTCCACATAATGCTTATCCTCCAATACAATCCTCAACTTCTTCAATATTAATAAATCAAAATCCACAACATAATCAATAATGTAATTACGGGTATTTGATAACTACATTCTAGAGAGTAAAATTATATAATAGGCTTCAAATTATGTGGGTATTAAAAACATAATTTTTTTATAATGATGTTTCTTTGTAAACAATGATAATTAAACACTAGAGGAGTAAAATATGTTACAAACATCAAATTATCTTATGGTTTTTCCTTATGTAGATTTTTTAATAAAGAAAGATATTATAATAGGTAACTTTATCAATACCCTAATAATTACGTTGTATGAGGGAATAAAATTCTCTGCTTGGAGCGTACCGGGCTGTGGCCCGAGTCTTGGTTTCCATGGCCTTCAAGTCTTTCCGCACCCCTTCCCAAGAAAACGAAAGAAACAACTCCAAGATCGGGTGTGGAGTCCATTTCAAGGTGGACCCAGGACCTTGGAGGTGTATTCGGGTCATCCCTGGGTGTGGCATCCACTTCAAATGGGACCCCGGACCATAGGAGTGGAGCTACGGGTCCTCACCGGGACCTACTTCGAGCCTTTAAAAGGGTTCAGAGACATTCGTAAAGAATAAACGGAAAAAAGGGTCAACGTGGGTTGTCGGAATGGACGCACCCTCACTCTTTGAGTCATAAATCCTTTAATTTAACTCCGATGGGTCTCAAATTTTGGGTGTTTAAAGTACACACCGAGAGCTTTCCATTGATATCTTATGGGCCTAAAACGTAGCCCGGATGAAAAAGTTATGCGCGTTTGAAGTCGGCAGAAGAAAACTTCCCCAGAACAAGGTCGCGCCCGAGTCGTCTGCTGTCACGCCCGAGTCATTGTCTTGTCCCGGTCGTCGCGCCCGCGACAGACCTGGTCGCGCCGGTGACCCCATTCGGCCAGCGACGGTTTGTGGCGGACAAAAGCCTGTCGCGCCCGCGACCTCCCGTTCCTGCACATGTTTTCCGGCCCAAACCGCTGCATTTTGTTTTTTTTTTTCCCAATACTATATATACCCCCTCCCTTGGCATTGTTTGTAGTTTTTGCTGAATTGAATTGTAATGCTTGGCATTGTAGGGTTCTCCCTTATTTCCTCAAAAATCTTGTTCTTACCTATTCCTTTATGGATGGTGGTGTTAGCAAGTCATTCCTTGTGATTATTTAGTGGATTACCTTGGATAATCATTATGGAGTGTTAGGCCTTTGGGTTGTGGATTACCTAGCCACAAGGCCATATCCTTCCTTTATTGTTCAAGTTTTGTTCGATTGTTGAATCAAAGTCCCAACTCAAGCTAAATCATCAACACTCCCATCGCGCCACGCTCCATTTGGTATCAGAGCTCAAGGTTTGCATTAGCTTGAGTTTTTATTCATTTCTCCATTGTTCATTACTAGTAGAGTTGTCTTTTGTTGGATTTGATTGAAATATTGGTGTTCCCCATCCCTTGTGCCTCCAAGTGTGTTGGAGAAGTTATTGCTGTTGTGTTTGTTGATTTTGATGCATATTGGAGCTTTGAGGTGAAGTTGGAAATTTGTGCCCGCAAGGTGTTCGATAAAATGCCCAAGTGAGAAAAACACAAAGAACCCTTAGCCAACCACAAGAAAACCCCCCAAGCTCCACAAAATAATCCTAAACACATACCGTCCTTCACCTTTTCCCTCGTTATGGACGGAGAAATTAACTCCGAACGAGAGGAATCAAGCCCCCGGAGTAGTTCTCAATTTCAAGCTCTTGGGAACCGACTCACCGCCGCTCTTGAGAATCGGTTCTCTACCGTCAAGCACAACATGGAAGCACTTATTGCGCGGATGGACAATCTCATCCAAGAACATCGAGGTCCACCCCGAGACGAACGAAGGAGGTCCACTCGTATCCCTATCCGTCCTCCTCCTTCCTACGAGTCGAGTGACGATGATAGAGGCTCGTTTCGACGCCATCGTCGACGAGAAGCGGTTGAGAAGCCTCCACGGAATGAATTCTATGATATCGAATCCAAGTTTCCGGAATTCAATGGTTTCAAAGGCCTGGAAGACTATCTTGAATGGGTCAAAATCCTGGTGAGGAATTTTGATACTAAGGGGTATGGCGATGACCATGCCTTCAAGATTGCTCGATCGAAACTCACTGAGATTGCATCCATTTGGTTTGAGAACGTCAAGGTACATCGAGCTAAAGAGGGTCGAACAAAGGTCACTTCATGGGCACGACTTAAGAGATTGATGAATCGACGATTCTTCCCTAACGGTTACAAGCGAGAGGTTAACCATGAGACCAAGTCATCACTTGGTGGAGAAGTTAAGCAAGCAAAGGTCGATCTAATGCCCAATAAGGGAGCTTCCCTTTGTCCTTGTGAGCCCCTTAATGAAGATGTTGAAGTTTCATGCCACGAGAAGGTTGAGAAAAAGAAAAGTTCAATGAGCGGGGTTATTGTCCTTGAGGCCGTTGAAGGGAAACCTCTCGAGCTTCTTGAAGTACATAGTGAACTTGATGAAGTTCCATGCCAAGGGGAGGGAGAGAACATCGATCTTGCCCTTCCTCTCGTCCTCATCGAAAAATCCCAACAAGAGGCTCCGATGATCATCGTGACATCACTTTTTGAGGAGCCAAGCAACAACGAAATTGCCACCAACACCTCTCATGGCTTGGTCAATTATGATCTTCCCAAGGAGAACAATGAGGTAACCCAAGACTCTTTGATTAAAATCAATGATGGGTGTACTTCGGAGTCTTTGATTAAATCGCATATGATATTTGAGAGGCATTGGTTGTTTGATGATGTTTGTTGGCGTGATAAGTTGTATGATGATTATGTGGTGTCGAAGTTTGATGATTCTCTTTGCTTGAAGTGGATTGCTAAGAATCTTGGTGTTCCTTTGGTGTCTAGTGACAAGTTTGGGTTTGATGGAGCCATGATTCTAGTTCCACCAATGTTTATGGGCTCGTTATTTGTGTCATCCCTCGACGAGTATTGTTTGCACATGGATTGTATTGATATGAACTCTTTGAATTGGTCGTATGCATTGTTTGGTCGTCATTGGTTGTTCGAGGCTTCTATTTGGTCGTTGGTTGAGTCATTGTTCATTACACCCCTGCTACTTCCCCTATGCCCGAGCTATGCTGATGCTCTTATGACCCTCATTTGGTGTTTCCTACATCGTGTCCTTCCTATGCCTTTGAAATCACCATTAAACTACAAAAGCAAAACCTGGGTGGGAAGTGAGTTGAGGAACCTTCCCCTTTCGAGCGAAACAGGGGATGAGTGTGCTCTTGGCGAGGACAAGCGATCCATATCTTTGTCTTTACCGAACATCAAGCTTAGTGAGGTTGAGCGTTCCCTAACTCCTCAAAATTTTCCTCCTTCTGTCCTTTGTGCTTCACCCCCAAGCCTCTTCAAGAATTCCTATGTCTTCAAGCAGGGTGGAGTTCATAGCGTGATCGAGACCGATGTGTTGGATGGTTCAAGTAACGGATGGTCGAACCATGGAGCGAGCCTTCATTTTAACTCCCAAGAGTTGAGGGCAACTCTTTTTCAAGAAGGGGAGTATGGAGCGTATCGGGATGGGGCCCGAGTCTCGGTTTCCATGGCCTTCAAGTCTTTCTGCACCCCCTCCCAAGAAAATGAGAGAAACAACTCCAAGATCGTGTGTGGAGTCCATTTTAAGGTGGACCAGGGACCTTGAAGGCGTATTCGGGTCATCCCCGGGTGTGGCATCCACTTTAAATGGGACCCCGGACCTTAGGAGTGGAGCTACGGGTCCTCAACGGGACCTACTTCGGGCCTTTAAAAGGATTCAGAGTCATTCATAAAGAATAAGCGGAAAAAGGGTCAACGTGGGTTGTCGGAATGGACGCACCTTCACTCTTTGGGTCATAACTCCTTGAATTTAACTCCGATGGATCTCGAATTTTGGGGGCTTAAAGTACACACCGAGAACTTTCCATCGATATCTTATAGGCCTAAAACAGAGCCCAGATGAAGAAGTTATGCGCGTTTGAAGTCGGTAGAAGAAAACTGCCCTAGAACAAGGTCGCGCCCGAGTCGTCTGCTGTCACGCCCGAGTCATTGTCCTGTCCCGATCGTCGCACCCGCGATCCCATTCGGCCAGCGACGGTTTGTGGCAGACAGAAGCATTTTGCGCCCGCAGCTCTCTGTGTCGCGCCCACGACCTCCCTTTCATGCGCGTGTTTTCCGGCCCAAAACGTTGCCGTTTTGTTTTTTTTTTCCAATACTACATATACCCCCTCCCTTGGCATTGTTTGTAGTTTTTGCTGAATTGAATTGTAATGCTTGGCATTGTAGGGTTCTCCCTTGTTTCCTCAAAAATCTTGTTCTTACCTATTCCTTTATGGATGGTGGTGTTAGCAAGTCATTCCTTGTGATTATTTAGTTGATTACCTTGGATTGTCATTGTGGAGTGTTAGGCCTTTGGGTTGTGGATTACCTAGCCACAAGATCATATCCTTCCTTTATTGTTCAAGTTTTGTTCGATTGTTGAATCAAAGTCCCAACTCAAGCTAAATCATCAACAATCCCACCGCGCCACGCTCCACTGCTACATATTACAATTACGACAAGGTAAATATCTACTAAATTTTCATGTTATTTATATGATTTATTTTAATAAAAAGTTAAAAACTAAATAAATTATGTGTTTTATAGTAATCTTTTGGAATAAAGAAAATGCTCCCTCTTTTTATTAGGTATATTAACTTGATTATTATATAATAGTTCTTTGCATCCAAAAAACAATTTAGTCCCTCATTTGAGTTATTTATTTATGTACAAAAAAAACATACTTCCTCCATCTAAAACTTTCAATCACCATGAGATACATGCAACAAATTTGTAAAATTTTTGACTATTATCCTCACTATGTATACAATAATCTAATGTTTGAAACTCACATTGGCAATATTATTAGATTGTATAAGAGTATAATCTGATAAAAATATAATCTTACTTTAGGACCTCACAGGGAAATCCCTGAAGAAAACTTTCCAAGTGTCACCAAGAAGTGATGACAGAATCGAAAGAAGTTGCTTACTCTTTAAGGGATTTGATGTCATGTATATTTATTTTCGTTAATTGTTTGAATAATTCATAATTACGTTTCAACCTAAGACTAGAAACATTGAAACCGATAAGAAATTAAAAAAATTAAAAGCCAAAATAAATAGTGTTGGGACTCACCCAAGCCACCAGCTATCATGGATGTCGTGTGACATGCCGCCGTGTTGGTGCTTTGTCTGTTTCTACTAAATTAAAAATCACTCCAAAGACCGCCTTGGATAGGTAGTAGCACCCAGACCACTAACATGTCACGTAAGACAGTGTGGGGAATACCTATTTTGTTTGTTTCAACTAAATTTCAGTCCCAAATTTTAGGTTTAACAATTGATATAATGCCATTAAATTAACAAATCAAATTAATGGAAAACAACGAAGAGGAAATGAGTAGTCAAATAAATTTTTGAAGATAATTAATAAACTCGATGAACAAAACTCCAAAACCGTGAACCATATACAGGATTCGGATTCGGGAGTACGATTACGAATCTGAAAATAAAAATTTTTTGGTTTCATTAGTTCGAAGATCATACTTTACTAGATCAGTTGAAGTTAAATGAAAGAGTACGTAGTAAGAGAGACTTATTATTTTTTTTTCGATTTTTATTACCTTAAACATGCAAATTAATGGAATGAAAATGAGAAAAATAAAAGAAACAAAGTATAAGAAGGACATTTCATATAGGCATGAACATCTTTATACGTTGGAACATGAATTAAGCACAAACATAATAAACAAAATGAACATTCTAACCTCAATTTTTAATCACATAAAGTGGCATGGATGTAAGGGTTAGAGGGCGAAGAGAATTGAGTTAACTTAGTTTCAATACTCCTATGTCAACTCAGGGTTTTGAAAAATGGTTTAAAAAGTGAGTGCAAAAATTTGATTTGTTAATTTACGATCACTTAAATGTCAGGTAGGGTGAATATTATTTCTCAAATGTCGGGTGCGCAAAAATTATTACCACATATGTCAGGGTGAAGATTTGGTCAAATGAGAGATATGGGCTCCTGTCATGCCGTGTGGTTTAGCGGTGTCTAGATGCCAATTTTGGGTCAGCGTTTAACCCGGGTAAAGAGATGAATACAGGTTTACATTCTAACTTCTCATGCTAACAGGTTTGACCCGATTTCATCTTTCGTGGATTTTGGGCTAGATTTATGTGGTTTCGAACTGGGTCATCCTTCGTACTTCTCGATTTAACAACAAATGAGGATTGTCCATTCCCATCGCCAATTATATCATCCATTGACATATACAAATAATATCACCATTTCAAAAATTAAAAAGAAACAAGTTGGTAATGAATGTTATTCAATGATATTCTTCCAACTTAAATGCAACTTTCTATTCAATTTTATGTAATAGCACAAAGGTTTAAATAATCAGCGACATTCGCCTAAAGTTGTAAATTTACATCAACCCTTGCTTGATGTAAGAGGGTCTTAACCAATTCATCTTCATTCAATTAACTCTTTTGGATTTCATCATAATGTTTGATTATATCCGTACCAAGCAACATCTGGGTATTTTTTTAATCGAAGACGTAGCAACACGCAGGTATTAGCTAAGTCAACTTAGAGTGCCGAAAAGGTGGTGAAATGAGTTACTATTGATAGTGGAAAGTGAGAGTGAATGTCCGGTCAATTGATGGGGCTTCTATCGTGCTGCGTGGTTTAGTGCCATTAATTAAGTGCCAATTTCGAGTAATAAATGATCAAAGAATTGTCCTCCACTCATTTTGCGTCTCATTTACACTATCTCTTGATATCTTAACTATTATTTTTTTTTATACGTGCGAATGCTAAATATCATTGAACTTATGTTTTTATTGAAGTTTTGTTTCATTTGATCAAACAATTGCTTCTCTTTAGTTAAGTGTAAAACCCCGGAAAATCCAACGATGTTGACCGTGACGTCGTTAGTTTATTATGTTTGACTTCGTGTTTTAGTATTATTCGTTTGTGTTTATTTATGCTAACGCTTGAGCTCGTAGGACCGTTGAGGGACTAACAAGGGTAGAATAGTATTCTCGTAAGTTAATATTATTATGTGTTATTAATTACGTGAATATGATTTGTTATGTGATTATATGATTATTAGTATTAATATTATTATTACAATTATTAAAATTATTGGGCTTTTGAAAGAAAATCAGTTTTAATTGTTAAATGGGTTGGATTAGGATTAGTTTTGGGCCTAATTAAGTGGGTAGTATATAAACTCTTTTTCCCCCTCTCAAACCCTAAACCCTAATAATCCCTCCCTCAAACCCTAGCTCTCTCTCCCTCCCTGCTCTCTCGCGCCCACCACCCACACCACCCACCACCACCGCGCCACCGAGCACCGGAAACCACCGCAATCGACTCTCCCTCTCTTCCTTTCTCTTTCTTTTTCCTTCTTTCTTCCTCTCGATCTCCCCGTCTCTCGCCCCTGCCCAGCCGCGCCACCGGACGTGCCGCCACCGACTGACGCTGCCACCACCCGTCGCCACCCTCGCCGGTAACCACCGTGCCTTCCCTCTTCTCTCTCTTTTTCTCTCTTTTTCTCCCTTGCGCTAACTCCGCTCGTTTCGCCGCCCTCATCGCCGGCCGCCGCGACCTTTGGTGTCGCCATCGCTGCCCGACCACCAGGCGACCTCTGCCCCGCCACCCTAACGTCGCCGGAGCCGTCCCAGTCGAAGGAAAAGCCCTCGAAGCCTGCCGCTGCTGCTGCTCGAGAAATCAACGTCGACCACCCCCCTCCGACGAGCCCACGGCCGACGCCTGCCACCTGCGACCCCGACGCACCCCTCCCCGACCGCCGCCCACCGTCGCCGCCACCGAGAAACCTGCGTAAAGCCCTAACCCTAACCCTAACCCTAACCTAGTTTTGTTTAACTGATTCTTGTTTTTCTTTTCTTTTTCCTTTTTCTTTTCTTGTTTATTATTATTAATCTGTTTTATACAATTGTAATTATTATTGTTATTAATATTCTGTTTTTATAATTATTGTATTATTAGTGTTGTAATTAGGGAAATTAATTGTAATTATTTTCTTGTTGTAATTATGTGTAATTTTCCTAATTGTTATGTGTAATTTTATGTAATAAATTGTAATTAGATTTAGGTTGTAATAGTTGATTATTAGGGTTGAAAGTAATTCTTTAGTATTCGTTATATTCTTTACATGAATCGTTAAACCACGTTATTATTGTATGTACGAACTTGGAAATTTATTACTTAGGTTTTTTTCTTGAATGTTTAGTTGGTTAATCGTTAAGTCTTTTATTGTTTCCTAGGAATTAATCTTGTTAAAGTTTGTTAAATAAATTAGGTTGATTCTTGTTATTAAAACCCTAGGTTCTTGATTAGTAGTTTAATGTTACTAAGTTCTTTATGATTCTTGTACATGAAAGCCTAAGTCTTCTTGATTCTTGTAAATTAGTTAGGCTTCTTGTTCATTAAGTTAAATATCATGTTCTTTTATTTCTTAGGGTTCTTTCTTGTTTAATTCATGTTTAATTTTGCCTAAATAAGTTAGGTTGAGTTTATGTTTATTAGTTCTTGGTTCTTGAGTTAATCTTGTTTAAAAGAAATTAGTTTGTTTAGGATTCTTGATTAGAAGTTTAAATGTTTATATGTTCTTTACAGGTTATTCACATGTTCTTAAGGTTCTTGTTTATTGGTTAAGAAATTCATGTTTAGGATAGCGTTAATATTTCATGCATGATTAGTACGAGGTTAGTTTAGAATTTATGTACATGAGGTATGCCATGTTAGTGTATGATATTTTATGCATGATTGTAGGATTAGATTAAATTATTAAAGTTGATTCATGTGTTGTAATTTGGTTCTTATGATGGGAAGGTTGATTGTTGGACCTAAGTTAAGTTGGACTTCCTATCTTAGACCCTAGCTACTGTTTCGAGTCCAAATTAGAACCCCGAGACCGTTTGGTAAAAGTTAGAACCGAAATAACAAATTAATTGATTACCGTTAACGGGACAGTTTTGTTAGTGTCTAAAGATCGGGTTGCCACGGCTAGTGTAGTTACCTTTTGGTCAAACCCTTTGAACTGGAGGTTCCCTTAGATGTTAGGAACCATAGGAATTTTACGGATCGAACGTTTGAATTGTATAGCCCGAGTTATAACCGTTTTACCGAAACCTGTCAGTTCTGGACCAATGGGAAAGACGGGTGTTTTTGAGGCCCTTCGGGACTGACTTGGGCTTAACCATCAACATAGAAGCTTTAGTAGACATCCTGAGGTTTCCGAAAAGTCCAGAACCAGCCCCATAGGATGTCGGGAAGTCGAGTTGTGACTCGTTTTATGTGAACGTTATAATCTGTCCTCTGCTTGCTTCCTTTTAAAATATTTGTTGAGTGAAATTAATGTGTGATCTTGTTATGTGTTTCGAGGTGTTAAGTGTAATTTCGTAAATGATAGGAACCTAAGTGTTCCTAGGGATGGGTTAGGTAGTTAATAGATAATTCTAACTTCGTTAGAACGCGTTTTGATTAAATAATTACTTTTATTCTAGGCCCGAATTAGTGCGAGACGTTAGTGAGCTCAAGTGTGTTCTTCGTTTGCTGTGCTGTGAAGTATATCAGGTAATTGTCTATGCTCTAATCCCCACCGGGATGCTCTTTAAATGTGTTTTGATGTTTTATAATCTATTTTGAGAATTGCATCCCGAAAGGGGACTTTTGTGGAAATACGACCATCTATTTTGATAATCTTTTTGATTCGATTGTGATCTTGGTTTATTTGAGTTGAGAAATTGGGTGGTCTTTTATTCGAAGTTTTGTTAATGGTTTTGATAACTTGGGATGGTTGACTTGAGAATCGTGAGTTGAGTTTGAATACTGTTAAATAATTCAAGTGGAAACGTTAAGCGGGTTTCGGGGGATAACCTGTTGTGCAGGTGTAACAACCTGCAGGGTTATGGACCAGGAGATCAGGGCTTCCTTCCCTGATATAGGATAGTATTTTGATGCCTTTGGTAGGCGATGTTATTTATGCCTTTGGTGGGCGATGTTCTTGATGCCTTTGGTAGGTGATATTCTTGATGCCTTTGGTAGGCGATGTTACTTTAAGGGATTTGGTATCCCGCCCGCGAATTAAAATATGGATTGGATGGGTTGAGGAAACAGTATGGGATTAAAGGTTTGTAAAACGTTTGATTTGATCCCTCTCCCTAAAATGAATTGAAATGAACTTAAACTGTTTTAAACGTTAGGGGTAGACATTATTGAGATTTCCCCCTCATTTTCTGAAATGTTTTGATTTCAGGTGAAGATCTAAATGCTGGGGACGGGAGTTAGAAGTGAGGACGACGAGTCTAGAAGTCCTTGAACCTTTTATATTGTTTTCGTTATGAATTCTTAAAGTTTGTTTTGAGTTGTTAGTAGTTACCGTTAGCAGACAGTTGTGTTTTCCTTTCTCGCTTTGTATTCCTTCGGGGATACGGCAGTGACGCCCAAACTAAATTTGAAGTCTTCCGCTAAGTTTTGTCTGTTAACGCTAGTTGACTTTGACTTTTTATAATTGAATTTTCGGGGCGTTACAGAATGGTATCAGAGCTCTGGGTTGCGACCTAGTAGCTCCTCAGAGTCCTTTAGGTTTAGATGGACCCTAGGAAGCTAAGTTCGGAGTGATGAGCGTAGGATGGGGGAAAATCGTTCCATGCTTTCCCTAAATATTTTATTTTGATTATATCATCAGTATTTTATGATTAATGCGTTCTAACCTTGTAGGATGGCACAACGCACACACTGTCACCAGCACCCCACGCCGTGCTTTCACCGTTACACACCCATTCCTCCTGGTGGGTATTTGGGAACCCACATGCTGAACTTTTACGATGAGATCGAACGATACACCAAGGATGTCCCGAACTCCTGCTTGCGTGACAACGAGGAAGCCCAGGCTAACGCTTTCCTGCTCACCTTACGAGATGATCTCTGGTGGGGCCATCAGTCTTGTCATTCCGCCACCGCCCGGAGGAGAGGTACCCACCCGTCTTTGTTGGTGTCAGAGGTACCGGGTGGAGTCGGAGCATCGAATCCCGGGGGTCTTTTCTAAGATCGCCCGGATTGGGATGCGCCGAGTAGAGAGGGTCCAGGTGAACCCAGCCCCTGCACCAGCTGAGGATCATGAGGATGACCCTGAAGAAGATCCGGAGGAGGACCCCGCCGAGGACGGCGCCCAGGTTTCTGAGCCCGAGGTAACCTCAAGGGTCACGGCTGCACCCGCCGTTGAGCCCGAGCATGATATTCCACCCGAGGAGGAGGATGAGGTGGACCGGGAAACAGGAGAAGACCCCGAGGAGGGCTCAGGGGATGAGACGAGTGATCCTGAGTGGACTCCAGTCTCAGCGAGGAAGAACCCTCGATGCAGGAGGATCATCTGAGTGGGATGGCTACTATGTGTTGAGTGTTGATGTATAGTTGTTATGTTGATATTTTGTTAAACTGTGAAATAATCTGAATATTGACTTGTTGTTCTTTTGGAAGTATTATACATGATTACATTGGTATATGGAAATATTGTTTTGTGGCCTTGCCAAATGTGATGAGAATTCATGAAATAAACTGTTGACATAAGAGATTACTTGGTGAAATAGAATTACGTTTTCGTATTGTTTAGCACCCTATGAGAAGACCGGACCAAGTAGCTACCTTTAGTATGTTGTTGAGACTATGGTTTGGAAACCCTTTAAGTGGACTAAATCAACCCTTTGAATCAGGATGTCGGACGTGAACGGTACTCAACCTAACCATGGTACTCGGGAACGTACACCAGCTGTGGCCGAACAGCGCCCTCAGCGCCGACGCTCCTTGCTAGCATGCTAATGATTGAGATGCTCGGCAAGCACGAGGACCTACTGAGGAAAGTAGTGGATCGACAAGGAGGAGGGAGGGAAGATGACCCCTCCGCTCTTCTCCAAAGGTTCAACAGCTTCAACCCGCCCACTTACACAGGGGTAGCTGACCCCAAAGTCTTTGAAGATTGGGTTAGAGAAATTGAGAAGATTTTCGACACCACACTGTCCTGAGGAGTTAAGGGTGGACTTTCTTGCTTACCACCAAGGAAGAGGCCGATTTGTGGTGGGCGGTGTGAAGGAAATAAGGATCAACTGGTTTATTTGGAACCGCTTCAAGATTGTGCTAAAGGATCGATTTTACCCAATTTCTCTCCAGAAGGCGAAAGAAAAAGAATTTATGAATCTGCGTCAAGGGGAAACTAGCGTGCTTGCCTACTCTGCAAAGTTCACTGAACTATCTCGTTTTGCATCTGCTTTGGTAGCCACTGAGCAGCTAAGGATGGACCGCTTCTGGGATGGATTGAATTGCAAGATTCAGATCGCATGTCATCACGGAGTTCACGCCTTACGAATATCTTTGAACGTTGCCCTCACTGTAGAAAGGGTGATGCATGACATGGAACGACAGTTAGGCATACAAGGGCAAAAGAGGAAAGAACCACCCCGCTTTAACCCACCTCAACTTTTTCAGGAGAAGAGGTTCCGCCCTAGCAACCGCGGGAAATCGGTCTTGGGCGTAGGCGTCGAATATTCCAATCGCAAGGTTTGTGGTCGACTGTGCCATTACCCACGGGATTGTAGAGTAAGGAACGTGCGAGGAGGATGTTTCAATCGCGGGAGTTTCCAACATCAGTGCGCGGTGCCCTCAAGGCCGACAGGGGCGAAGTAGAGGAACAATGGAAGCAACGGAAATAATGGGAACAATGGGAATTGGAGCCCCAGACGACATATCAAAATCGGGAGGCTATAATGGGAACCAAAGGCCACAACAAAACCAAGGTGGATCCGTGGAAGTCGAATAACAAGGAGGCCAAGAACCCGCCTCGTCCGCAATGAAACCGCAAGCAAGAACGGAGGAGGACGAGTATACGTAATGAGGAAAGAAAAGGTGAGAATGAAGCGGACGCCAGACGGGTACCTTCTCTCTCCACCTCTACACTATATCTGTTTTGTTTGATTCTGGTGCTAGTCATTCTTTTGTTGGACGAGCTATAGTAGAGAAGGCTAAGATGAAACCCTCGGAGAATAGTAAGCCTATATCGGTAGCCCTACCTACCGGGGATACCAATAGTTGTGGAGAGTTATATGGTGGATGCCCTATAGTGATAGCAGGACAGGAGTTTGAGGCTGACCTTTATATGTTTGACCTAATGGAGTTCGACGTTATTTTGGGGATGGACTGGTTAGCAAAATATAGAGCCCAGATAGATTGTTATAAGCAAAAGGTGACCTTAATGGGACCAAACGGAAAGAAGGTAGTTCATTGGAGTGATAGGCACCTTCATAGTGTACGGATCATCTCTGCTCTCAAGGCTCAAAAGTTGTTAGGCCAAGGTTGTGAAGGGTTTCTATGCAACGTAATTGACACCAAGGCAGGGGAGCTTACGATTGAGAATATCCCGGTAGTGCGGGAGTATTCTGATGTGTTTCCAGAGGAGATTCCGGGTTTGCCTCCAATCAGGGAGGTAGATTTCTGCATCGATTTGGAGCCCGGGGCCGCACCTGTTTCAAAAGCCCCATATCGCATGGCGCCCGCAGAGCTTAAGGAGTTGAAGACTCAGCTGGACGAGCTGTTAGAAAAGGGGTATATCCGACCCAGCACGTCACCATGGGGAGCACCTGTGCTGTTCGTGAAGAAGAAAGATGGTAGCATGAGGTTGTGCATCGATTACCGGGAGTTGAACAAGATTACCATCAAGAATCGTTATCCTCTACCTCGTATTGATGATCTTTTCGACCAGTTGCGAGGAGCAACAACGTTTTCTAAGATAGACCTGAGGTCAGGTTATCACCAGTTGAGAATTCGCGAAGAAGATATCTCTAAAACTGCATTCCGAACTCGGTATGGTCATTATGAGTTCGTGGTAATGCCTTTTGGGCTTACAAATGCCCTAGCCGCCTTCATGGATTTGATGAACAGAGTGTTCGAGCCGTTCCTGGATAAGTTTGTAGTGGTGTTCATCGACGACATATTGGTATACTCAGGAACACGAGAGGAGCATGCGAATCATCTGGGAAAAGTATTGACGACTCTACGGAGCAACAAGCTTTATGCGAAGCTTAAGAAGTGTGAGTTTTGGTTGGAACAAGTAGCGTTCTTAGGACATGTGGTGTCTAAGGAAGGAGTGGCAGTAGACCCTCAAAAGGTGGAGGCCATCACCAAGTGGCCGACACCGAAGAATGACACGGAGGTTAGGAGTTTTCTAGGTTTGGCAGGGTATTATAGGAAGTTCGTGCAAGATTTCTCGAAAATCGCCACCCCGTTAACCAATTTGACTCGGAAGTCAATAAAGTTCGCATGGTCGGAAAAATGTGAGCAAGCATTCCAGGAGCTGAAGAAGAGGCTTACCTCGGCTCCTATTCTTGCTTTACCTCAAGGGAACGAAGGTTTTGTCATCTACAGTGACGCATCGCATGGTGGATTGGGTTGTGTGCTCATGCAGGAAGGGAAGGTGATTGCATATGCATCCAGACAATTGAAGACACATGAGAGGAATTATCCCACTCATGATCTGGAGTTGGCAGCAGTGGTTTTTGCGCTTAAGATTTGGAGGCATTATCTTTACGGGGTACACAGTGAGATATTCACAGATCATCAGAGTTTGAATTACCTTTTCACCCAGAAGGAGCTGAATCTCAGGCAGACAAGATGGTTAGAGTTCCTGAAGGATTACGATGTGAATTTCCAATATCATCCCGGAAAGGCGAATGTAGTGGCTGATGCCCTGAGTAGAAGACCGTATCTCAGTAAACCACTTGATGACGATGCCGCAGTTGTGCGAGGAGTTTAGGAGGTTGGAGATTAATGTGGTAACACACAGGAAGAAAGTCATCAATGCCATGGAGTTACAACCTACTCTAATGGAGGAGATCAAGAGAACTCAAGAACTGGACTTACAGCTTGCCAAGATACGGGAGGAAGTGTTGCAAGGGAAAGCCCCTGGCTTTGTGATCCACGAAGATGGTACATTACGATTTCATAACCGCATCTGTGTACCCAATATGGAAGAACTGAAAAGGAGGATTCTAGAAGAGGGACACAATACGCCGTATTCAGTGCATCCAGGGGGAAATAAGTTGTACAAGGATCTTAAACAGATGTTCTGGTGGAGTAATATGAAGCAAGAAGTGGCGGACTTTGTGGCCAAGTGCCTTACTTGCCAGCGAGTCAAGGCAGAGCATCAACGACCAGCCGGACTTCTGCAACCGTTAGACGTCCCTGAGTGGAAATGGGATTCGATATCAATGGATTTTGTGATAGGTCTACCAAGGACCAGGCGGAAACACAATGCAATATGGGTGATTGTAGATCGTTTGACCAAGTCAGCTCATTTCCTAGCCATCGCCAACAATTGGTCTCTAGATCAGCTAGCTCAAGCCTATGTAAGGGAGATTGTAAGGTTACTGAGTACCAGTTCTATAGTCTCGAGCAGAGACACGATTTCAGTCGGGTTTTTGGAAAAAGTTACAAGAGGCGTTTGGCACAAAGCTCAAGTTCAGCACCGCTTTTCACCCAGCTACTGATGGGCAGACAGAGAGGACCATCCAAACCCTCGAAGATATGTTGCGAGCATGCGCTTTAGATTTCAAGGACTCGTGGGATGACGAGTTGACTCTCATTGAGTTCTCATACAACAACAGTTACCATGCTAGTATAGGGATGTCACCCTTCGAAGCTTTGTATGGAAGGAGATGTAGAACTCCCTATGTTGGCGGGACATCGATGAAGCTCTAACGATTGGACCTGACCTAATACAGCCACTACTCGAAGGTTCGAATCATTCAAGACAAGATGAAGGCGACAAAGTCGACAAAGAGTTATCTTGTGAAGAGAAGACCTTTGGAATTCGAAGTAGGAGAATATGTATTTTTACGGGTTTCACCCACGAAGGGGGTTATGAGATTCGGCCAGTCGGGGAAGTTGACACCAAGGTTTATCGGGCCATACCCAATTTTGGAACGTATCGGAGAAGTCGCCTACAAGTTACAGCTGCCAGGAGAACTCCCCAGAGTGCACAATGTCTTCCATGTGTCACAACTCAGGAAATATGTTCCGGACCCGACTCATGTGATTGATCCCGAGCTGCTTCAGCTGCAAGAAGATCTGAGCTATGAAGAACAGCCGCTAGAAATACTAGACCGTAGGGAAAAGCAGCTTAGGAGGAAAGTAGTTCCTTTGGTAAAGGTACGGTGGGCAAACCATACCACAACGGAAGCAACCTGGGAAACAGAAGACGAGATGAGGAAGAAGTACCCTCACTTGTTCCAAGCCTAAGGCGCGTCAAGTTTCGGGGACGAAACTTCTTTTAAGAAGGTAATGTTGTAAAACCTCGAGTTTTAGGAGGAATGAAACCATTAGTTTTCTTTACCGGACCGTTAGGGTTAAGTTTAAGTTTAAGTTTCGAGGACGAAACTTCTTTTAAGAAGGTAATGATGTAAAACCCCGGAAAATCCAACGATGTTGACCGTGACGTCGTTAGTTTATTATGTTTGACTTCGTGTTTTAGTATTATTCGTTTGTGTTTATTTATGCTAACGCTTGAGCTCGTAGGACCGTTGAGGGACTAACAAGGGTAGAATAGTATTCTCTTAAGTTAATATTATTATGTGTTATTAATTACGTGAATATGATTTGTTATGTGATTATATGATTATTAGTATTAATATTATTATTACAATTATTAAAATTATTGGGCTTTTGAAAGAAAATCAGTTTTAATTGTTAAATGGGTTGGATTAGGATTAGTTTTGGGCCTAATTAAGTGGGTAGTATATAAACTCTTTTTCCCCTCTCAAACCCTAAACCCTAATAATCCCTCCCTCAAACCCTAGCTCTCTCTCCCTCCCTGCTCTCTCGCCCAGCAGCCGACAACCAGACCACCACCGCCGGCGCCGCCGCCTGGAGCACCGGAAACCACCGCAACCGACTCTCCCTCTCTTCCTTTCTCTTTCTTTTTCCTTCTTTCTTCCTCTCGATCTCCCCGCCTCGCCTGCCTACCAAGGCCACCGGACGTGCCGCCACCGACGCCACCAAAGACCGCTGCCACCACCCGTCGCCACCTCGCAGAACCACCGTGCCTTCCTCTTCTCTTTTTTTCTCTCTTTTTCTCCCTAGCGCTAACTCCGCTCGTTTCGCCGCCCTCATCGCCGGCCGCCGCGACCCTTGGTGTCGCCGTCGCTGCCCGACCACCAGGCGACCTCTGCCCCGCCACCCTAACGTCGCCGGAGCCGTCCCAGTCGAAGGAAAAACCCTCGGCTCGCCGCTGCCGCCGAGAAATCAACGTCGACCACCCCCCTCCGACGAGCCCACGGCCGACGCCTGCCACCTGCGACCCCGACGCACCCCTCCCCGACCGCCGCCCACCGTCGCCGCCACCGAGAAACCTGCGTAAAGCCCTAACCCTAACCCTAACCTAGTTTTGTTTAACTGATTCTTGTTTTTCTTTTCTTTTTCCTTTTTCTTTTCTTGTTTATTATTATTAATCTGTTTTATACAATTGTAATTATTATTGTTATTAATATTCTGTTTTTATAATTATTGTATTATTAGTGTTGTAATTAGGGAAATTAATTGTAATTATTTTCTTGTTGTAATTATGTGTAATTTTCCTAATTGTTATGTGTAATTTTATGTAATAAATTGTAATTAGATTTAGGTTGTAATAGTTGATTATTAGGGTTGAAAGTAATTCTTTAGTATTCGTTATATTCTTTACATGAATCGTTAAACCACGTTATTATTGTATGTACGAACTTGGAAATTTATTACTTAGGTTTTTTTCTTGAATGTTTAGTTGGTTAATCGTTAAGTCTTTTATTGTTTCCTAGGAATTAATCTTGTTAAAGTTTGTTAAATAAATTAGGTTGATTCTTGTTATTAAAACCCTAGGTTCTTGATTAGTAGTTTAATGTTACTAAGTTCTTTATGATTCTTGTACATGAAAGCCTAAGTCTTCTTGATTCTTGTAAATTAGTTAGGCTTCTTGTTCATTAAGTTAAATATCATGTTCTTTTATTTCTTAGGGTTCTTTCTTGTTTAATTCATGTTTAATTTTGCCTAAATAAGTTAGGTTGAGTTTATGTTTATTAGTTCTTGGTTCTTGAGTTAATCTTGTTTAAAAGAAATTAGTTTGTTTAGGATTCTTGATTAGAAGTTTAAATGTTTATATGTTCTTTATAGGTTATTCACATGTTCTTAAGATTCTTGTTTATTGGTTAAGAAATTCATGTTTAGGATAGCGTTAATATTTCATACATGATTAGTACGAGGTTAGTTTAGAATTTATGTACATGAGGTATGCCATGTTAGTGTATGATATTTTATGCATGATTTTAGGATTAGATTAAATTATTAAAGTTGATTCATGTGTTGTAATTTGGTTCTTATGATGGGAAGGTTGATTGTTGGACCTAAGTTAAGTTGGACTTCCTATCTTAGACCCTAGCTACTGTTTCGAGTCCAAATTAGAACCCCGAGACCGTTTGGTAAAAGTTAGAACCGAAATAACAAATTAATTGATTACCGTTAACGGGACAGTTTTGTTAGTGTCTAAAGATCGGGTTGCCACGGCTAGTGTAGTTACCTTTTGGTCAAACCCTTTGAACTGGAGGTTCCCTTAGATGTTAGGAACCATAGGAATTTTACGGATCGAACGTTTGAATTGTATAGCCCGAGTTATAACCGTTTTACCGAAACCTGTCAGTTCTGGACCAATGGGAAAGACGGGTGTTTTTGAGGCCCTTCGGGACTGAGTTGGGCTTAACCATCAACATAGAAGCTTTAGTAGACATCCTGAGGTTTCCGAAAAGTCCAGAACCAGCCCCATAGGATGTCGGGAAGTCGAGTTGTGACTCGTTTTATGTGAACGTTATAATCTGTCCTCTGCTTGCTTCCTTTTTAAAATATTTGTTGAGTGAAATTAATGTGTGATCTTGTTATGTGTTTCCTGGAGGTGTTAAGTGTAATTTCGTAAATGATAGGAACCTAAGTGTTCCTAGGGGATGGGTTAGGTAGTTAATAGATAATTCTAACTTCGTTAGAACGCGTTTTGATTAAATAATTACTTTTATTCTAGGCCCGAATTAGTGCGAGACGTTAGTGAGCTCAAGTGTGTTCTTCGTTTGCTGTGCTGTGAAGTATATCAGATAATTGTCTATGCTCTAATCCCCACCGGGATGCTCTTTAAATGTGTTTTGATGTTTTATAATCTATTTTGAGAATTGCATCCCGAAAGGGGACTTTTGTGGAAATACGACCATCTATTTTGATAATCTTTTTGATTCGATTGTGATCTTGGTTTATTTGAGTTGAGAAATTGGGTGGTCTTTTATTCGAAGTTTTGTTAATGGTTTTGATAACTTGGGATGGTTGACTTGAGAGTCGTGAGTTGAGTTTGAATACTGTTAAATAATTCAAGTGGAAACGTTAAGCGGGTTTCGGGGGATAACCTGTTGTGCAGGTGTAACAACCTGCAGGGTTATGGACTAGGAGATCAGGGCTTCCTTCCCTGATATAGGATAGTATTTTGATGCCTTTGGTAGGCGATGTTATTTATGCCTTTGGTGGGCGATGTTCTTGATGCCTTTGGTAGGCGATGTTTTGATGCCTTTGGTAGGCGATATTCTTGATGCCTTTGGTAGGCGATGTTACTTTAAGGGATTTGGTATCCCGCCCGCAAATTAAAATATGGATTGGATGGGTTGAGGAAACAGTATGGGATTAAAGGTTTGTAAAACGTTTGATTTGATCCCTCTCCCTAAAATGAATTGAAATGAACTTAAACTGTTTTAAACGTTAGGGGTAGACATTATTGAGATTTCCCCCTCATTTTCTGAAATGTTTTGATTTCAGGTGAAGATCTAAATGCTGGGGACGGGAGTTAGAAGTGAGGACGACGAGTCTAGAAGTCCTTGAACCTTTTATATTGTTTTCGTTATGAATTCTTAAAGTTTGTTTTGAGTTGTTAGTAGTTACCGTTAGCAGACAGTTGTGTTTTCCTTTCTCGCCTTGTATTCCTTCGGGGATACGGCAGTGACGCCCAAACTAAATTTTAAGTCTTCCGCTAAGTTTTGTCTGTTAACGTTAGTTGACTTTGACTTTTTATAATTGAATTTTCGGGGCGTTACATTAAGTCTTTTGAATTTTATCTTGATGTATTATTATATTCATACCAAGCAATGCTCAGACATTTTTTAATTGATGGCGCATATCATTTATATATGAACGTTCGAATATTTATTTATTTTGTCCGGGGCAACGCCCGGATAATTGCTATTTTGTATATAATACCAACTCTCAAAACCCTACACATGCATTTTCCATTTAATTCCTTTCTTGGCACAACTATTAATTTTGATTCAAATTGAGCTGCTTTTAAAAAATTTATTTGATTATTTTATGGTTATATTTGTATTGTCTATATTTGTTGTTAATAAAGTTGTATCAAAATTAAAGGTCATTTTATTGGCATGATGTAACATGTGTTAATCACCTGTGAATACTTATTCAAACCATTTTGACTTTAATTTTTGGCTCTCATTGCTCACTCAGTTGCAAGACAAACCCTGTACATTTGCCCATATGAAATGTACTAACAATCAAATTGCATGAAATTCAATATCGTGATGTGTTGGGTTTATGGCCCAAAATCAGCCTCTTGATCCTACAATTATTTGTTTCCTAGTTGTATTAGGATATTATTTAGGTTTCCTTATTATTTTAGGTTTCTTAATTGTATTAGATTCTAAATCTAATTGGAGTGGGAGTCAAGTTAGATTTATAGGGAATTTTTCCTATAAATATAGGTTGTTATCAACCTATACACCTACGGCAACAAACACACATTGAGAGCATTCTTCACCTCTACCCCATCCCTAAGTTGTGAGAGTCCTTTAGAGAGTAAGTTTGTCTTCAGTATATTCCCGTTGTGCTATTAACCCCTTGTGATCTTGCCATCGATCCCCTTGCGTTATATAGCCTGTGCTATTAACCCTTTGTGATCTGGCCGGCGATCCCCTTGCGTTATATAGCCCCTTGAGATCTCTCTTGTAATCTCTCCCCTTATACTAGTGGATTATTGCTCCGTTGCCGTCCGTGGTTTTTTTTCCCGATTTGGGTTTCCACGTAAATCGTGTGTCTTTATACTCTCTATCTTTTAATTACTGATCCTTTTATTTTTCTTCTCAATATTATACATCCAGATAATTACTTCTTTCGCTGCAAATATGTAACACCCCCAGGTTATTAATCACCAGATTAAGCTAACTCACTACTTAACCAAATGATCAACATCGGATAATCACTTGAGAGTACTACCGCCATCCATGAACATGGACTAGGCTAAGACTTCCAACACCCACACCAAAAGACTTCACCAACCACATAAATAGACCACCATACAAGACATCGCACATCATCAAGCTAGAAGCCTCTTAAGATTATACAACCCAAATTAGTGAGAAACTTAACATACAATCCATTCATAATAACACACCACAAGACCAAAAGCAACAACAAGTCCCAATCATTTCATCACACCTCTAACCCTTTTTCCTATAAAAACTTCCAAGAAAGCTCCATGATCACCTGAATTCCACTTAGATTGCCTTTGGGTTCCGCCCGTCAGAGACCTTTGCCTTGCCTTTCCCTTGCGGCTTAAAAGTAACAAACAACTTAAAAGTGAGTTTTACTCAGTACGAATACTACCGGAATTAAACAACCAAGAACAAGCAAGAATTAAACTTTATTTGTCCCTAGGCGCGCGACTCCATTTAATAAACTATATGAGTAATTATTGGAAGAAAAGAACATAGCAAGACATACTTACGAGAAGTCCAAGTTTTGGAAATTTCCTGACTTCGTAACACAGATACCTTATCTTAAAAAGGGGTAACCATCCAGAAGGTGGTTAGACGTAAACAAAAGAAATAAACTTTCAACAGTAAAAACTTGCAAGACTGGGAAACACAACCACAACCTGCTTATAGAGTAAATAGCCATACGAAGCCATGTGTGAACAAAATTTAAACAACTGCGTAAATAGATTGTTCATAAAGAGAAGACAACATGGTAAGATAAAACTTAAACATGGGTGCCCCTACTTGCGATCATCGGCTTAGCCTCCGTATGCGCATACCCGAACCGATCGGGAGGTCCGGATGGTGGATATCTATCCTACTGGCCAGATTCCCTGGTGTGCACCTAAGGCACAAATGTAAATCTCATGAGGTGCTCAGGGCACGTGAACATGGTGTGTACTAAGACACTATTTCCTTGGTGTGCTTCTACGCACATAAATCATGGGCGGGGCTTTAATAAATTTAAAAGAACTTTTATTTTCTGGGAAGACTTTAACCGTGACGAAACCTTCAAGTCTAACTTAACAATAAGCATTGAAGAACCTTCCTTTATGTAAAAAAAATTTACTTTTATAAAAGGCTTCCTAGAAAGTAAGCCCTTGACTTTTCGTACCCAAGCTTAAACTTGGTGTTTACAACATAAGAGGGATTTTTTTTCTAATTTTATAAAATCAACACTTGGCTTTAAAGCATGAAAACTCACTACTAATACCAAGAAATCTACTCATAAGAGCATCTTCACGTATGCTTATTTAGTAATAATTTTGGCATGTACGTATATATGTAAGAACCATTTTGGCGTACATTTAAAATAATACAAGAATAATTAATTTAAATACCTATTTAGCATAAAAGCTAAGTAGTACACGTACCTGAAAAACGAAAACCCACCAAACGAGCAAGGACTTGAACAGTGCACGTCACTTTAGCGAAAGCTTAGAAAGAGGAAGGAACTTAGAGTTAGACTTTCACATCTAGCTAGGAGAAGGGTGAGAAATTCTTAAAGAGCAATTCCGGTTCGTAAGACGAAAAGAATTTTCCTATATTTACAATAAGGAAGGTAACTGTTGCCATAGATATCGGATTGCCACATAAGAGTACTTTTCGGAAAGCTTAGGACTCGCCTCACAACTTTACAGTTAATCCCGGAGGCTAAAAACATGATTACAAGGGTCAAAACACTTAATCAAACAATCTGCCCGGAATTTGTACAAGCCGATTAGCGTTTTTCGAAACGTGATATCTTGAGTTATACTACTCGGTTTTGGGCCTATAAGTTGTCCATGGAAAGCTCAAGAATCAAAATTTAACTTTTCTTTTTCCCACCAAACGACTTAAGCTTGGGAAAAGGCCTAATTTTAACCCAACATAGGAGCAGCCACTAACTCTTAATTCTGGAAATTCCAGAATTTCTGTCCTTCAATCAAACACTTATAACTTGCTCATCCGACGTCATATGAACGCATACCATACCATTCCGGAAAGCTTAAACTGTCCTCTAAAACTTTCATGTTCAGACCCGAGGCTATATCAAACTCTAACTAGACGAAAAATAGCCTTTTTATTCTGCCGTCACTGAATTTCCAGATTAGCGCAATTTTACGGTTTTGGTCATAACTTTTAAAATACTCGACGAAAAGTCGATCCGCAAAAGCCGGGTGTTAGCTAGAACTTTTATCTACCTAATTAAGCCTTAATATTTCTCAAAATCCTTTCTTTTACTTTCTGGAAAAACGAAATACAACCAGATTATATCTCCATGTTCCAACACTCACATGCATGCTTAAGTCTTTGTGATTTAGCCAAGGATTCTTCATGAAACATCATATTACCCTCATATACACAGAAACTCAGCCTTGAGAAGTCAAGAGAACACTAAATACAACCATTTTAAACTCATGCATCCTCATAACCACAACCACATTCACAATCTAGCACCACTTTCCACATGCATTACCACAATACTCTTTTTAATCCCAATTTGCACATAATCTATAAACATGCACCTTGAATCCATTAACCTTTCTATCCTATCACAAAGAAAAAGCCTCTAAGATTACATGCATGCTCATTTTTCATAAGAAATTACTTGAAACAAACAAGATAACAAGGATTTAACAAGAACTCACCCACTCCCTTTCTTCCAACTTGAAAACCTCCCTTCTTTCCTTGAAGAACTCAAAAACCCCACACTAAATTCTGAAATTTATCACCATTTAAAAGAGAAAAAATCAGATTATATCTTAGATGTAACTAAAGAATGGAAAGAAGGAGCCAAGAGGAAGATGATTACACTTGACAAGGTGAAAGGAGGGTGAAGATGAAGATGGCGGTGGTGCTAGCGGCCGGCGGCGGCGACAACTGGCCGGCGGCAACCTTGGTGGCCGACGGTCAGCAGGCGGCAGGGGGGTTGGCGAGAGAGAGAGGGGAAGCCAAAGGGTCACACACACAAGGAGCTTGAATGGTATTTGAGTTTGAAAATAATCTCACTTGATACTCCCTCTTACATATATATATCACTTACTCAATTAAAACCCACTCCCTCCTCCTCTCTTCCTCTTGGCCGGTCCAAAAGGGTCCCCAAGGCCCAATGATTTTCATCAATTTAATCTCCCATACTTAACATATATAATTCTCAATTCAATTCTCCAAAATATAATACCCATAAAATTATCCATGGTGACCCATAGCAATCATAGTTCTCGTTTTATTTCTCATAAGTAACACCTTAAAACATCTAAAAGAATCATCCTAAAAAAAGTGAAAGGAGTTGAGTCCGATGAGAGTATTTTTAATTTGATCGAGAAGAGATACTATTAACGGAGAGAAATTCATAGAAGATTATAAAAAGAAACGCGTTGCACTGTTCAAGCCTTGCAAAAACGTACACTGGTTGTAAAAATAAAATAGAATCATAAAGGAAAAGAAATAAGGAGAACGCGCTTCATTTAATCTACGAATTAATCCTTGTCTAATTTTGATTAACTACGTTAATCACACGTATTAAAAAGGGAGTTTTTCTTGGGTTGTTACAAAATACTAGGCTATATTTTACCTTGATCCTAACGACTGGTATCAGAGCCTCGCAAGGGTATCTGAGCCAGGTCTAACTAGTGGTATCAGAGCGAGATTTAATCTTTTTTTCTGCCTAGTTCGGGATGTCTGCAGTTAAGTCTGCAGTTAAGTCTGATATTGAGAAGTTCGACGGTATGATCAATTTCAGTATCTAGAGAGTTCAAAAAAATATTTTGATGAAGGTAACTCAATTATTATTGATCTGGAAAATTTGGAGGTTACTGTTGAAGATGAGGATAAGGCTATTTTTGTTGGTTGTCTCTTTGCCCCATTCCTACAAGCACTTTAAAGAAGTCATATCATATGAAACCCTGTCTCCCGAAGATGTCAAATCTAATTTGATCTTGAAGTGCTTTTTGATAAAGTTGAAGGCTTGGTTTTTTAGAGGTGAAACCACTAATAATGGGGGTTCTAGCGAAGCCAGATCGAAGTTTAAAGAGCGCTCCAACAATACCTGTTCTACAACCTCCAGGCAAGGCGATTATTATGTTCTACAGGGTTCTACTACTACAGGTTCTACAGCCGTTTCTACAACCTCATCTCTTACTGAGTTCAAGGGTGACTTGAATTCAGTTGATGCTCATCACATCTAATTGCCCTTTGGGGATCTATGACGGTACCAGAGATTTTGGCCCAAGGTGGAGTTTGTTGGGTTTATGGCCCAAAATCAGCCTCTTGATCCCACAATTATTTGTTTCCTAATTATATTAGGATATTATTTAGGTTTCCTTATTATGTTAGGTTTCCTAATTGTATTAGATTCTAAATCTAATTGGAGTGGGAGTCAAGTTAGATTTATAGGGAGTTTTTCCTATAAATATAGGTTGTTATCAACCTATACACCTACGGCATACGACAAATACACATTGAGAGCATTCTTCACCTCTACCCCATCCCTAGGTTGTGAGAGTCATTTAGAGAGTAAGTTTGTCTTCAGTATATTCCCGTTGTGCTATTAACTCCTTGTGATCTTGCCATCGATCCCCTTGCGTTATATAGCCTGTGCTATTAACCCCTTGTGATCTGGCCGTCGATCCCCTTGCGTTATATAACCCCTTGGGATCTCTCTTGTAATCTCTCCCCTTATACTAGTGGATTATTGCTCCGTTGTCGTCCGTGGTTTTTTTCCCGATTTGGATTTCCACGTAAATCTTGTGTCTTTATACTCTCTATCTTTTAATTACTGGTCCTTTTATATTTCTTCTCAATATTATACATCCTGATAATTACTTTTTCCGCTGCAAATACTAAGCTATATTTTACCTCGATCCTAACGACTGGTATCAGAGCCTCACAAGGATATTTGAGCCAGGTCTAACATGATCCAAAAACAGTCAAATCACCAGTGACTACTCTTTTTTTAAAATGTGTACCAAAATAAAGGACTTTAGATTTGAACTTCTAAAGTCATAATCACCGATTGTTATTGATATCATACCTAGCAACTACTCAAACATTTACCCGCTAATGCTCCATTCTTGACCTGGTCCAAGAAAGTAAATGTTATAACATTGAATTTTCCCTTTGTTGTGGAAGTGTATACAAACCAGTTCATTCATTTCAAACCGTAACGTTCTTAATCTCATTTTCATGCGTATACCGTTATAATCCTATATTGTGTTATTTCAGTTCTCTATAATTAACCATAATGTTTAGATATGATTATTCTCTATAGTTGGGAGTTTTACAATCTTGACCACAGTATGAAAACAGTCGTGCTGGTTTTTTATTTTTATTTTTATCCGTTGTTAGCGGAATTCAGGCAGAAGATAAAGAGCAAGAATTTGTCATCGTTGTGGATTATTCTAGCTTCGGTGATATTTTCGCCAAACAAGATGTCAACTCAAAGGATATGATATTTTTCATGCATTTGCTTTTTCTCTGTGATATTGAACTTTGGTGGAGCTTGAGGGTTTTTTGGATTTTGGACCCTCAACTTTGGGGGTATTTATTATTTGATACCACACTTTTCAAAATTTATTATTTGGGCCTTGTACTTTGTCTCCGGTGACATTGTGGACATTATTATAGCAATCCGGTCAAAAAAAGCCCTTAACTAAGTTTGACTATTTTTTCCTTCCAACTTTGCCCTTTAATTAATGATGAACTTCCAAGTTTGCCCTTGATTTATTGATTCTTTATTTTCCCTTCACTTATTTATTACTACCAAAATTCTCACATTTTAAATTTTTTAATTTAAAAATTATTAAGAACTTCAAAACTTTTCAAAATTAAAATAATAAAACATTTAAATAGTTAAAAAAGTTTAAAAATTAAAAAAGTTAAATATAAACTTAAAATTTAAAATGTTAAAATTTTAATATTTTAAAATGTTAAAATTTTAAAATTTAAAATTTAAAAATAAAAAATGTGAAATTATAAAAAATTAGCAACTAAAAATTAAAAAATCAAAATCAAAAATTTAAAAATTGAAAATTGAAAATTTTCAAAAATTAAAATAAAAAAATCAAAAATCAAAAAATTTAAAACTTAAAATTAAAAAATTTAAAAAAATTTTAAAAATTATAATTTTACAATTTTAAAAATTAAAAATTAAAAATTAAAAATTAAAAATTAAAAATTAAAAATTAAAAATTAAAAATTAAAAATTAAAAATTAAAAATTAAAAATTAAAAATTAAAAATTAAAATTTTAAATTTTAAATTTTAAATTTTAAATTTTAAATTTTAAATTTTAAATTTTAAATTTTAAATTTTAAATTTTAAATTTTAAATTTTAAATTTTAAAAATTAAAAATTAAAAATTAAAAATTAAAAATTAAAAATTAAAAATTAATAAAAGTCAAAAACCTTTTTTGATAAGGGCAAATCGGGAATTTTATGTGTATTTTGGCCCTTGCCGGAGTGAAACTTAAGATTGGGTTAGATTTTTTGGGCACCCAAAGTACAAGGTCCAAAAAATAAACTTTTAAAAGTGTGGTACCAAATAATAAATACCCCCAAAGTTGAGGGTCCAAAAACCAAAAAACCCTGCTTTAATATGCAATTTCTATTTTCTGCAATAGATGCAAATGTTATTTGGAACGTATTGAGTAGATTGGCAATTCAATTTTTCTTAGCTGGCATTGATTCTTCAACAGGGCAATTTTGATGTATTTGGTCCTTTGTTTTGTGCTCTATATTCTTTTTCATGGTTTCTTAATTAGAGTGTGTAATTAAAATTGACATTAATTAAACTATATTTACAAAACAAAAAAATATGAATAATGATAGTACAACCTCTTCACTGACAAATTTGAATTAATATCAATATCACATTCCATATTAATTTTGAAATAAAATATAATTAAATTTCCTCTCTTTCACTTTTCATCTCCTAATAAAATGAGATAGGTCCACTATGAGTGTAACGCCCCGGAAATTCAATTTTAGAAAAGTCAAAGTCAAACTGACGTTAACGGTAAAAACTCAGCGGAAGTCTCATTTTTTTTTAACTGGGCGTCACTGCCGTACCCCCGAAAAAATATAAGGCGGGAAGGAAAAACTACAACTGTTCGACAACGGCAAACCAAACTAACAAACTCAAACTTAGAAATCAAACTTAACATCACTAACTTCTAGTCTTTCGAATTGTAACACAAATTAAATTAATAAAAGGTAAGAAGGCAAATCCTCACTCCTAATTCCTGTTTCCAACATATAGATCATCACTTGAAAACAAAACATTACAAAAATGAGGAGGAAAATTGAATAACGTTTACCCCTAACCGTTAAAAACAAGTTAAATTCATTTCAATTCATTTGAGGGAGAGGGAACAAGGCAAACTATTTCACAAACCTTTAACCTTTATAACTGTTTTCCTCAACCCAACCGATTCATTTTATTATGCGGGCGGGATGTCAGATCCCTTAAAGAAACATTCTCCCACCAAAGGCATAAACATTCACCCACCAAAGGCATCAAACATTCGCCCACCAAAGGCATCAAAATAATCGCATACCAAAGGCATCAAAAAAATAATCGCCTACCAAAGGTATCAAAATAATCGCCTACCAAAGGCATCAACCATCATTACCAAAGGCATCACAATAACCACCCACCAAAGGCGTAATCATCATCTATCCTATATCAGGGCACCCCTTGATCTCTTGACAACCCCCCTGCAGGATACCAAATCCTAGTCTCTGGGGTGTTTCCGGAACCCGCTTAATGTTTCACTTTGAATTATTAATATCTTACGCAAAGCTCAGCTCACAGCTCTCAAGTTAAAGCCAACCCAGATTATTAAAACCAGTAACAAAACTACTCATAAAAGACCATCCAAATTCTCAACTCATAAATCAACAATCACAAACAGTTATCCAAAACAGATGGTCACATTTTCCACATAAAGGCCCCTTCGGGATGCAAATTCCAAAACAGATTACCTGATGTAGACACCGGGATTTGCACCGACATAATCCCGACCCACCAAAATTCAACAATTCATTTGGGCCAAACATCAAAATGGGTCATTGGGCCCACGGAATCAGCAACATGGGCCTAGCAGAGCAACACGGCCCACCTACATGCAATATAACTTGCAGGGGTTATAATTCTCAGAAACAGCCCAGAACAAGCGAGCTTAAAAGCGCCTCCGACCCAGATCATTATCAAAACCCGCAAGGGTTTTAAACCCAGGATTGAACGCGTCGTTTTGGCCGGCCATGTCAGCGATCCGTGTGAGATAGTTTAAAACCCGCGGGGGTTTTATTCCTTGAAGCTAGCGCCTAAATCATCCCATGCAAACTACACGATTTTAACCCACGTGGATTGACCTGCATTGACCTGCCTAAAACCCGCGGGGGGTTAGTGATTGCATGGGATAGAGGGGCATGATCATGGGGATGTGTCCCCCTCCATTTCCCTCACCTACATTTCACCCTCATTTCACCAACTATCATCATCATTCTACCTAAAACTCTCTCAAAATCCATCCACACTCCCTCTCTAATTCCTTCTTTAATCCTCTTATTATCCTCACATTGTCATACCACCCTCTAAATCCTTCTCATACATACCACTTCATCCAAGCTACTAATCCAAGGGCAAATCAAAGGAGACAACTCTCATTTCATCCATTACCAATCAAGCAAGGTTTGTTCTTACTTGTTCTTTCATTATTATTGCATTTCAAATATGTAATCTATGCTTAAACACTTCTATTTGTGCATGTATTTTGTAAAGTAAAACCTCTTAGTTTTTATATTGCATGTTCGGAATAATAACATAGCGAAATTAATTAAACTTCTCCCCACTCTATTTCATTTCAAGTTTCGATTTCAGTAGAGTTTGTTTTCAAACAGGCGGATTCGAGAGTTCTTATAATTCTCGGATCCGTAACCTTACCCTCGAACTTAGAAATCGGGTTCGTAGACCGAAGTTATTTATTTGATTTTATGGTTTGTCGATTTCCTTAAATTGGCCGGCGACTCTTTAATTCTTTTTACAACCTGTTTAATTATTCAAAATACACTAATTTGCATCAAAATAATTAAAAATGACTTAATACATTCTTCTCACCAATCCAAGGCTAAACCCGAGAAAAATGGGCCAGAAATTTATAAAACCCCCGCGGGTTTTATCAATTTTCTACCCAAATTTCTCTGGGCCGAGGAAATTGACGACCCAGTCCAGGGACTGTCAAAACCCCTGCGGGTTTTGACAATCTATGGCGGCCCGTTTGCTTCTTCTTGGGCCTGGATCTGGTGTTTGGGCCGATATCGAGTCATTATTAAAATATATCGGTGCAATTTCGAGTATTTAAATAATTAAAAACGGATTTGTAAATAAATAAAGTTTCATCACCCCGAAAATGAATTTTGAAAGTAAAAATATCGTTATTTACGGATTAAGCAACCTTAGTCGGCTATCAATCATTAAGTAGCGCATCCGAAACAATTTCCTAAACGGGGATTTTCCGGGTACCTACAGATTGACGACTCCACTAGGGACTTAAAACTTAAAAAGAGGGTAAAACTTGAACAAATCGATTTGATTTGAAATTGTAAAAGGGAGAAGTCGATTTATTTCGTAATTTTATTATTCTTTTTAGGCATCCTTTGCATACCGGGCCACTAATCGGGCTTTTCACATGTCAGCACAAAGGCGACGGTTTAAGTAATAACAAGGACTCTCCCCCGAGAGCGGGCGACCACTACTTGTGTGATGCACCCTACATAGCCAAGCATTTGGTCTCTCCTCTCCCCAAAGGGCTTCCTTGAAGTCCGATGAGCAACACCTCACACTCCTTACCCAAATTTTTAAGGGTAAGGTGAACCGAGGCGAGAATGTGCGGTAGGCCGTGTTAACCCAACCATAGTAATACATGAATATAGAGCCTTGGTTTAGGGTATCCTTCATGTTGTATGTTATGTGCTATGTGTACCCCATCCCCTTTTCTTTTTGTAAAGAATCGACCCTAGTGTGGAGGTTTCATTCTAATCCATATAAAATTCATTGGGTTGAGAAAAGGATTGTTTATTAATTAGTATAATCAACTCAAAGACATTGTGGTTAAGCCCAGTGGAAGGGCCCATTTATGTTCAAGAATTGGTTATTTTAATTAATAAATAGAAATTGACTCACCTTTGATGATATTATATGACCCTTTATGAAATTCTCTTACCAAAGGTCCAAAAAAAATTATTTTAAAAGTTCAACAAAGTTGATGGATAACGTTTTAGGTTGTATAATAGTCACTAGGCTTGAGTGAATTAATTTATCGGTTTAATTAATAAATCCATTACATTTATGGTCGGCCCGTTGTTAGACCCAACCATATTGGATTTATCAATTAAGCCCATAAATTAATTATAACTCGTTTATTGTTGGCTTTATCCAGTCCTTTACAATATCCATTTTCTTTGAGCTAAGAAAAAGAGGATAAAAAAAAAAGGGTTGTCAATCTTGTCGAACATTATTCTAGTCCGCATAATAGTCAATATAGCTAGAGTTGTCTAAAGTTATTGGGCTAAGTTGCGGATTCTCCTTAAAACGGTCGGCCTGTAGATTGGCCCCATCCGAATTGAGAAACACTGACTTATGCCTTTTAATTTATGATCCACTCGCTATGATTGACATTATTTGGCCCTTTATAATGTTTTGTTAATAGGTCCATATAGAGTTAGGTCATGCATTCCCAAAAACTGGGTAAGTCCCTTGTGTCAGCATATAAGTGTTGAGTCTGTTAGGGTCATGTAGGTCCATTAAAGCATGTATAGACCGGGTAGTATGTGTCAGAGTATGTCATCGAATGTCTAATTTCGAATTTCCATGCAGGCATCATTGGTGATCGACTTCGAGCCCGCATTAGAGATTTGCGCACCGGTCATTTGATTCCAAACCCTCACTACGATCCATCTGCAACTCGTGACCGCATCATGTCTGGAGAAGAATTCCAAGAGGTCCCGGTTCAGAGCACTGAAGCCAACATCACGAAACATTTAGATGAGCTTTACACCAAAATGCAAGGTCTGGTCTTCGCCAATACTTTAGAATAAGAGCAGAATATGGGTAAAAGGCTGAATGAACAGCAGTAGGTGATGGACAGTGTGCTACAAGCAATCACCAAGATCAATGCTAAACTAGGGCTAAATACTGAGGTAGATGAAGAGGAGATGCACGGATATGAATCTGAACCTGAGCCTGAGCCCATCAAAACAGATTCTGGAGAGGTAGAGACATCTAAAACAAAGGTACCCAAGCCTACAAGGGACCCCGTTGTCAAAGCCCTTGAACAAAGGGTAGAAAGCCTCACCAAAGCAATGAGCACTATGCCGGCCTTTGCTGACAAGTACATAGAGGTGCCACTGCCTGTTCAGCCAATTCTGAAGATAGCTGACAAGGTTGAGGTACCAAACATAAAGTTCAAACCCTTTGAGAATCCCACTCATCATATTGAAGAGTTCACGAGATTAGCACCGCTGAATCTGATCGATGTGAGTCTGTACTCCACAATCTTCCCATCCACTTTAGATGGTGAAGCCAAGGTGTGATACCATGCTCTATCACCCCAAGTCAAGGCCGACTGGAATGAGTTATTCAAAGCTTTCATTAGCCATTACAGTCACATCTAGAAGAAGCAAGCTACGGTGGACGATCTAACCACCATGAAGCAGCGGGACGACGAATCCTTTTTGGATTATTTTGAAAGGTGGCATACCAAGTTGTCCCACATCAATGAGGCCATTCCTCTCGGCCTACAGATGTCTACTTTCAAGCAAGGGCTCAAGAGCAGCTTATCCAAGCACTTGGGATATCATGTCATCAAGGATTTCGACTACATGAAGGACATTTGTATTCAACTGGAAGCAATGCAAATGATAAGACTTCGCCTGGTTGGAAAGGGTCTAGCTCCAATAGGAGGGCTACTAATGCAGCTAGCCACCCTCCTAAAATTGTTGAGACTAACTTTATCCAGTGCAAGGGCCCTTATGTGCCGAAGTATGAGACCTATACGCCACTAGACATTCCTTATTCTCAGGCTCTTGATCGATTGGTCAAGAATGGTTTTTTGGTTCTTCCGTTACCAAAAGAAGAACCGGCAATTAAAGGTAAAAAAAATTGGGATGCCAACCAATTTTGCCACTATCATCGTTGCCGAGGACATGATATTGAGAAATGATGGACTCTCAAAAACAAGATAGAAGATATGATAAGGGAAGGGACACTTTCGATGCCGAAAGCTGCTAAAAAGCCTAACAATCAAAATAACCTTATGCCCGAGCATGCAAACGCTATCTTTTGTGGAGATTCAAGCTTTGACCCTTCTTCTTTGATTGTCGAAGTGGGTCAACCTTTCGCAGAAATACTTGAATTCCATGAAGGCCTATCCATACATGGTATTTGGGACAGTGACGACGATGACGAGCAGGAGCACCTAGAGAAAGAATGGATTGAAGGAGATGAACCAACATCAGACGATGTGGAGTTTCTTACTCGGTCTGGCCGCCAGAACCATAAGAACACCACCACCCCTGGCGTTGTTCCTAATCCTACACCGATAGTAGGTAACGATAATCAGGTTCCTCCAGAAGATCCTCTTCTCGCTCAACTTAAAAGGACCAAAGCCAAGGTCACCATTTGGTAGCTCATCTGCACATCACAAGCCCATAGACAGAAGATGTTGGATGTCGTTACTACACTAATAGTACCTCCTACAATGACTCCTAAATCTTTAGTTGCTCATGTGACCACTCACCAAGAGGTAATTACTTTCGGAATTGAAGATCTACCTCAAGGAGGAGCGTCCCACAACAAAGCTCTGTACCTTATAGTGCAATGCTCCAACAAGACTATCCCGCTAGTTTTGGTTGATAATGGTTCAGCTGTAAATGTGTGTCCTTGGAGGATGGCACAAAAGTTGGGAGTTCAACAACAACATTTGGCTCAAAATGGTGTACAACTCAGGGCTTACGACAATTCCCCTCGAAGGTCGGTTGGATCCATAATATTGCCTATCACCACTGGCAATATTACTCGGAATGTGGAGTTTGTAGTGCTAGATATCTCGGCTTCCTTCAATCTGCTTCTAGGGAGACCATGGCTTCATGAGTGTAATGCTATAGCATGTACCTTACACCAGAAGGTGAAAATGAAGGTTCAAGGCCAAGTAATCACCATCTCGGGAGAACCCATCAATGTTGTCTTCACTCCCAAACAATCAACCCTTGAATTGGAGCATAGCTTGATGGATGAAGAGCTCCACAACTTTGAAATCGTGGCGGTATTGAGCTAGCAAGGATGAAGCTTCTTTGGACTTCGATCCCTACTCAAACCCCAAAGTGCATGCTATTCTCAAGAAACAAGGCTACTTTCCTAGAATGACATTAGGAAAGAACCCGAAAAATAGGATTCTCCCAGTAATAAAGACATTTAAGTAGAGGGGGAGATTTGGCTTAGGGTACAAGCCAACTGAGAATAAGGTTGTATTTGCAAAAATGGCCATAGCTTAACAGAAGAAGATAGACAACCCCCTACCTTGTTCCATAACAAAGCCTTATCCACTCACTTTGAATGGACAGTTTGTTAGGGAAGGCGATGACTTCCCTTACTATGGGCTCCCTGAACCGTTCTACCTAAAGAACAAAGGAGTTCAAGTTGTTGGGTTAGAAATCTTCAATGACTGATCCATTAACATGGCTACTGTCTTTGTTCCCGCTCGGGACAAGCAGCCACCATTAGAATAAACTCGTCTTGCTGGGAGCAACATATTTGGCATGCTATTTGGACAAGAAGCTATCCAGGAGAAGTCTGAAGCCGATGCTGTTATTCCTGCACTATCCAACCCGAACTTTGACCCAAGCCTTATGATCGTTGAAGATGGAGGAGCCAAGGCGGTCTCATGGGTTGATGCTGAGAAGAATAACTTTGCTTTATCTGTAGGAGAGTCTGTTCCTAAGGGCATAGAGTCGGGTCCTAAGAGTCTAGAGTCTGACGGGTCTAGTCTTGAGTCTCCTGGCGATGTATTCCTTTCTGCATTCAATAAGATGAACATTTGTGCCTACTCTGATACTTCTTTCCCCTCTTCCCTGAACTGTTGCGCCAACAATAATCTTGATTTTAATGAACCCTTAAAAGAATTTTCTAATGAATATGAGCACAAAATAGCAATGTTGGTAGACACCATCACCATAAATGTGGGCACCGAAGAACAACCTCGGGAGTTGAAGTTAGGTAGTTCGCTCACAGCAGAATAATGAGTAGCATTCACGGAGCTTCTCAAGGAGTTTGTAGATGTCTTCGCATGGTCCTACGAGGACATGCCAGGGATTGACAGGGAAATTGCACAACATACCATACCTTTACTCCCTAATGCAAAGCCAGTTCGACAAAAGGCCCGGAAGATTAAACCAGGATGGGCTAAAAAGATCGAAGAGGAGGTGATCAAGCAGCTTAATGCTAAATTTATCAAAGCAGTTCAATACCCCGAATGGATTGCTAACATTGTCCTAGTGCCCACGAAAGACGGGAAAGTACACATGTGTGTGGACTTCTGAGACCCCAATAAAGCTAGTCCCAAGGATAGTTTCCCATTACCTCACATTGATGTGTTGATGGATAACACTTGCGGACATGAGCTCTTGTCCTTCATAGATGGATACGCTGGTTATAATCAAATCAAGATGGCAGAAGAAGATATGAAGAAACCTCGTTTACCACGCCATGGGGAACGTACTGTTATGTGGTCATGTCTTTCGGTCTCACAAATGCAGGTGCTACATATCAAAGGACAGCCAACACTCTACTTCATGACATGATGCATACGGAAGTAGAATTTTATGTGGACGACATGATTGTTAAGTCCAAGACAAGGGAAGAGCACATACCTAATCTCCGCAAGTTCTTCCTGAGACTTCGTAAGTACAAGATGTGGCTTAATCCAGCAAAGTACACCTTTGGTGTGACCTCCGGAAAGTTGCTTGGCTATGTGGTTAGCCAACGAGGCATTGAGGTTGACCCCTCAAAGATAAAAGCAATCCAAGATTTGCAACCGCCCAGGACAGAAAAAGAGATAAGGGGTTTTCTGGGACGAGTTCAGTATATCAGTAGGTTCATCTCAAGGCTCACCATGACCTGCGAACCATTATTCAAGAAGTTGAAGAAGGGAAGTAAAATAGAATGGGATGATCAATGCTAAGCCGCTTTTGATAAAATCAAAGAGTATCTGCAGCATCCTCCGGTCCTCATGCCTCCATTACCAGATGAGCCTCTACTCCTTTACCTTACAGTGACCAGCTCCGCAATGGGGGCTATGCTAACACAAAAGGTAAAAGGGCAAGAGAGCGCCATCTATTACTTGAGCAAGAAATTTCTAGACTATGAAAGTCGATATGCTGATATAGAGAAGATGGCTCTTGTATTGGTATGGGCTACCAAGAAGCTGAGACATTACGTGCTTTCGCATACTGTATATATCATAGCTGAAAATAATCCCATCAAATTCACTATGGAGCAACCTACCATCAACAACTGCATCGCTCGGTGGGTGGTCATGCTCTCAAAATTCAATCTTCAATACTTACTTCAGAAGTCCATCAAAGGGCGGGTTGTTTCAGATTTTCTGGCTGCTTCACCATCACAGGAACCCCCAAGCACTCACTTGGAATTCCCAGACGAGGAAATCTTTTTCACTGATGAGTTAACATGGGAAATGTATTTCGACGGGGCCTCCAATCAAATGGGTTGTGGGGTAAGAGTCCTGTTAATCTCTCTAGAAGGGGCACACGTCCCTGTATCTGTAAAGCTTGATTTTGATGCTACTAACAACGCTGCAAAATATGAGGCATGCATCAGGGGTTTACCAGCTGCTTTGACCTTAGGTATACGCCATATAAAGGTCTTTGGAGATTCTAGCCTCATCATCAATCAGGCTAAGAATACATGGAAAGTTCGGAATGAATGCCTTATGGCATATCAGCAGAAGCTCTTGGGACTCGCTGATCAATTTGAGAAGATTAGTTTCCAATACCTTTCTAGGGACAACAATAAATTGGTCGATGCTCTAGCCAAGTTATCTTCAATGATATCAATCCCATCAGACACATTCCAACTACCAGTAATAGTAGAACGACAGTCTGAACCGGCATATGTCTTTGTTATGGAGACATAAGTAGAGGAAACTGAGGAGTGGTTTCACAACATATATAATTTTCTTCAGAAAGGAGAATATCCAGCTGAGCTAAATGCTCGAGGACAACAGGCAATCAGGTCTTTAGCAGCACAATACTGCTTGATCCAACATTGCTTGTACAAGAAATCGCCTACAGGCATCAATTTGTTGTGCATCGATGCTAAAAGTGCAAAGGAGGTCATGACTAATGTGCATGGAGGAGAATGTGGGCCTCACATGAATGGGCGTATGCTAGTGAAAAAGATTCATAGAGCTGGATACTATTGGTCAACTATGGAAGCAGATTGCTTGGATTTCGTTCGGAGGTGTCATAAATGCCAAGAGTACGCTAACTTGCAACACCAACCTCCATCATATCTGACCACATTGACATCTCCATGGCCATTTTCAGTATGGGGTATCAACATCATTGGCAAGATACACCCAACAGGAACGGGAGGACATGAGTACATCTTGGTCGCCATCGATTACTTTACTAAGTGGGTAGAGGCAGCCTCTTATGCCAAGCTCACATCCAAGCAAGTGACCAAATTCATCCTTCAACACATCATATGTCAATATGGAGTGCCTCATGAGATCATCAGCGATAATGAAAGCCATTTTCAAAAAGAAGTAGAGACTTTGCTCGCTACTTACCATATTCAGCATCACCGGTCTTCACCATATCGACCTCAAGCTAATGGAGCTGTAGAAGTGGCTAATAAAACGGTGGCAGGAATCATCAAGAAAATGGTTGTTACTTACAAAGATTGGCCTAACAAATTGGCATTTGCTTTATGGGGATATCAAACCTCTATACGAACCTCCACAGGTGCAACACCATATTCATTGGTGTGTGGGATGGAATCAGTCTTGCCAATTGAATTAGCAATCCCTTCGCTATGAATAGTGGCAGAAAGTCGATTGCCGGAAGAAGAATGGGCTCGTGCAAGGTTCGAAGAGTTGATGTTGATGGATGAAAGGCGACTGAGGGCGTTACACAATGTGCAAGTGTATCAAAGTAGGATCACTCGTGCTTTCAATAAGAAAGTGTAAGATCGTGCACTACAAGTACGTGATTTGGTGCTTAAGGAAATGAGGGTACCTGGTTTATATTCAATAAACACTCCTGAAAAGAAGAAGAAATAAAATTTGCAAGAACACAATAATTGTGAATAATATTCCTTCTTTCATAATAATGCAAGTACACCGCTTGTAAATAAGAAAATTTAAAAGACCAAATTAAATAAAAGATTATTTTGGCAAAGCAGTTTCAATTCCTTCTTTCTTGTCATCCATCTTCTAATCTTGTTTCACCTTATCCGCTTCGCCAGTGGTCTCATGGTCGGGCTCTGTGTCTCTAGGTTCGCTTGGGCCTTTCTCTTTGTTTTTAGGCCTACATGCTCGCCTACTTGATTTTCGCATCTCCACTCTCGGGTCAAGCCGGTCTTTCGCCGTGACTTTTGCACCTAGCTGGTCCTTTATCGATGTATGAGGACCTAACCTATCCTTCACAGTTGTCTGTTCTCTTCTCGCCTCTCTAGCACGGCGAGACTCGACGGCCGCAATCAGCCATCCATGGTAGCCCGCGTCAGCATATTGTGATATGTGAGCCTTCAAGGGAGCCTTAAGAGTTGGTCTTCTCTCCCAATATTTTAACAATGACTCTACCATTGAACTTCGAAGCTTCAATTGCTCGAGGGCTTTGCACAACAGTTCAGGAATGTTTTACTTATGACCCATTTGCCTTCGCACCCGCTCTGGGAAGTAGTATGTCATGTGCGTCATACCGACAATGCACACATAAGCATTGTGTGAATCACGGGTCACATATTTGGAAATGTGCCACCATTCGATCCACCATGAGATATCACGACGCTCCTTTAGAAAGGCGATCCATTCTGTTATTGAATGAAGTTCGATGTATCTCCTCTTCCTCTGACAATAGTTCGCCAATGCCGAAAGAGTTCGAGGCTCCTCGATGAGGCCCAAGGGCTCCATCAGCCATATTTGTATTATTGCATGATAATTATTCCCAAACTAACGGAAAAAAATAATAATAAAACCCCTGCGGGTTTTATAGTCAGTAGAGGAGCGAAAAAAAAATGAGGAGAAGAATGGATCACCTGGAGTAGTAATGGGCTTCCACGAAATTCGTGCTCAGGACTAGGATCGTCCAAGCCCATCATGGTCTCCGCTAGCATCAATGGCACCGGATTGTAGCCTCGGGCCATGTCTTCAACAATTTGAATCAGGCTCGCCGGACCAGTTCTTTTGCCACCATGATAGAAGCAAAATTCCCCGAGAAGACATAACACGAGCGCCCGCTCTCGTATCACGGGTCCATATTCTAAGGTTTCAGGAGATTGAAAGTATTCCACTATGGTTTGAAAATGTACCTTTTCACCAAAAAGTGCAATTCCTATGACTCGGGATGGGAGACACAGCAACTTCTTGTACTGTTTATTGACATCGATGGATGTTGGAGGAGATGTGGGCGGCGCAAAATGGTTCGTCACTAGAATAGAGGACCACTCCTCTGGAAGAAGGCATAGCTCCTTCAACGTGAAGCGGAAGACATGCATTTTCGGATCCCAAAAAGTCTCCGCCGCTCTGAGGAAATCGTGGTTTACTCTCACTAGACGAAGGCTCAACAAGCTCGTCATTTTGTATCGCCCGAGTTCCTTCTTTTCGTCCTTGGACAAGGTGCTCATCCAAGTGGCAAGTTTTTTCTCGAACGCCATGGAAACTTTGGAGGATTTTAGTGAATTTTGATGAAGACTTGCAAGTAGAGATGATGGATGATGATCACATGCATAAGGTGGGGTATTTATACACCTTCACCTAAGATCAAAATGGACCAAAACAATCAGCAAACGGTTATATGGCCGTTGCCCTCAAATCCCACGATTCAAGCCATCACCAACGGCTAGCCAAAAAAAAATCAAAACCCGCGGGGGTTTTGATTGTCCCAAGTCCACGCGCGCGCCAGGCCATGCCTAGGACCGCTGCTGTCTGCCAATAAAACCCGCGGGGGTTTTAAGGCGGTCCAGAACCGTTTCGGTGTTTGCAGCCCGCTTATCTTTTGCATCCACGTGGGCCTTTCTTTTTGTGAGTTAAACCGGCCCGGTTGTGTATCTTTTAAGTTTCGGGTTTTGTTGTTGGCCCAATGATGCTCGATTCTGAATATTTTGCTCGAGTTTACTCCGACACTTAAGTTTTACGTTTTCTTTTTATTTTCTTTTCTTTTTGGGGAAGCCGGATTAATTGGGATTAATCCTATCATGTAGAAAATCACATTTGAAAATGCATTAATAAAGCATAAAGAGTTGTGCATACATTCGAGTCTTGCGTTAAATAAAGTACAAAAGAGTCTTGTATTAAAACAAAGGGGGGGTACAAAGAGTCTTGCATTGCATCACATAAATATGGTCACCACAGGGAACCCGAATCGCCGCTGTCCTCTACCAAGTTGTTGCCATCATTTGAAGTTTCGGCGTTGGAAGTGTCAACCGTGCCAAAATAAGTGTCCCAAGAATAGTAATCCGGACCAGGCGTGGGACCCAAACTCGAGAATACCGAAGGAGGAGGAGTGTTCTATATTTGCATCGGAGAAGGCTCTCCTTAGGGAGTCGGATATGTCCTCGAGGGTGAAGATCTAGAAGATTCCTGCGAAGCCGCCAGCTAGGAATGCTCTGAACATGCCAACCAAAGGAAGGGGTTGGCCAAGCAGATTCTGTCACATGACCGGGGATTGGAAAACCAGAAGAGATGGATCCTCCTAGCCAAGAGTGTTGAGGCACATACCACTCTTGTAAATCCATGGGCCATGAAGGACTCGTCCCAGGAGTCGGAACAGGCCATCCGGCAGAATGAGAACCGGAACCAAAAGAGGAAACGTTATAAGGTGCAGGACGTGAAGTACCGTCATCTGCTTGGGCCTGTCCACCAGGATACCCTACGGATGCATCTGAGTCGCGATTCCTCATCACTATTTCTCAACCATGACGAGCAGAACACACTGAAGCTAGAGTATTGCGAGAATGTTAAGGTCGATAGGTGGCGCTTGACTCTGAAGCATCCTCCACCCAATATGAATGAGGTTGGGCGTCACCACCATGCCCAGCACTGTGATACGACCCTCCTTGATCGAAAGGCTCCTCCAAAGACATTTGAGCCATGTCCTCTTCCATGCTTGGCTGCTGCCGGACCTACTTCGATGGGATCCTGATGAATTTTTGCCCTTAACTAAAATGCCTTTGTCGCGACCCTCTGGTACAGCTACTAAGGGAGGACGCGAAGACCCACCAACCTCTTCCTGAGATCGACCTCGAGAAGTATATTCCCCTACTGAAGAACAACGTAGGGGCTCTATATGAGGAGGAACTAAAGTGGAGCGTCAGGGCGGTTCCCTAGGAGCAAACTCCGCATCAACTTCCATATCATCCCTTCTAGCTGCATTGCCTTGGTATCTACCAGAGCCAGTGAACACCCGATCAATGTGTTTCCTCATAGTGCTCCACTCCTTGGTCATGCGTCGGATGATGGACCACCTTGGCTGAAAGAAGGCAACATTCAGGGTTACTCACAAGTGAAGGATAGTAAAGAAGCAACATAAAATGAAGATTGCCGGTTTCCATTCGAATTCTTGTAACGGGGAACAGTCGCTACTATGCTCCACGTCCAAGAAACCGCCAATCTTTTCCTCCTCTGGTGGAACCTCCACCTCACCGGCCTTGGCATAAGGCCCTAGCTGTGGATCCCCTGGTTAGAAATCAACAAAAGCAGGATAAGTGAGGAAGGCAAAAGATACATACCACTCGGGGAGCTAGCCAAGCGGCTGAGATAATGATCGAACTTTTCATTAAATTGATCTTGAGGAACATCATTGATGAAGTTATCAAAGTCTTGACCTTGAATCATGTTCCTCCGAACACCCGGGTCAACGCGTCGCGGCTCAAACATATGCTCCGGAGGATCTAAGGGGATGAGACCAGGATACCCCCCTCCAGGATCTACCTCGAGGCTCTTTCTCCCAGGTACCACACTTAACCTGAAGGTCTCTCAACCAGGAGGCGAAGGTGACTGTCATGTACTACCAAGTGCAAAGGGGTTGGTAGTCCTCCCACATTGAAATCAACCCAATGACGCCAATTCACTTGGTCCTGCAAAAGGAGAGAAGCATTCAAGATTAAAATGTAGAGGAAAATGAAAAAAAGATGTTGGGAATAAAGGAATACCGGAGTAAAGTTATCCAGCACACAACGAATGAGGTCGAGGCTGCCTGGCTTGTACTTCTTGTTATGAATGCCCTCAGTAGTTTAGCGTTCGGCAGCTGGTACTATCTTACCCCTTTTCGATCGAATACCCAGAGACAAAATGTACTCATATGCCCATGACTGCATGAACGTAATGTCAAAGAAAGAAGAAATGATGACCAACATTAAAGTGAGAAGAGTCTCGGATACGTACCTCGAGCACCTTCCACAAGGAAGGACCATATTGGAAGCGAGTCTGAGCCTCGTGAAGATAGACAGGCTCCTCGTTTTGTGAAAGTCTCACGCCACGGCGAAGCCAGAGAACAAAGTTCGCATAGGCTGCCTTGCCCCAGTTTAGGTTCCAAACATTGTCAAAGTTCAGGAGATTTCGAAGCCAAGTCAAGATAATGTTGTCCCCGTGATTGGCAAAGAAGGTAGTAGAAATGATGTACGCCAGAAAAATGAAGCGACGTTGCTCATCGGGAAAGTTTTGAAAGCTCGAGTCGCGAATAGCCATTTCGAAATGTGCATAGGAAAGGTTGGAAAGGCCTTGCCTCTGACCCAAGTGTGCTGACACCGGACCTAACATGTGCAGGACTACCGGAGGGATCTCCGCATCGAAGACTATATCCTGCCCACCCCAAGGAAGACCAGTGATCATGACAAAATCGGTGGGCGTGACGGTCATCTTACCAACCGACAAATGAGAGGAGTTGGTCGTATCCTAAAACCTTTCAGCAATTGCCCGCCCTATGATTCGGAAGGTCCACCTGTAACAGCCTGCTCCCTAATAGGAGTTGTTAAGGTCAATCTCAACCTAATTAAGGTTGAGAAAGGTAAAAATGAGAACTTAGAAACTAATTTCCAAAATTTTCTGAGGAAAATCCGGCAGAGTTCCCTCTGTAATTTTGACGTTTCCCAGGCTTAAAGCCTTACAACCGTGAAATAAACAAACTAAACCAAAATGGAACTCAACGGCCACATGCCGGAGCATATCACGAGCCACACGCTCGGATTACAATCTAAATGCATCAACGATCCCAAGCATTCCAAATACATTTACAATAGAATTCAAACCACAAAACGAATACTTTCTGTATACATAAACATCTAAATATACTCGATCTCCATACAAGCAGTCAGCTTCTGATCTTCATATTGACCTGTAAGGGGGAGTGAAAAGGGGGTATGAGCAGACCACTGCTCAGTGGGTAACTTGTACCCTGAAACAACCATTGAGATTCAAGCAACCTGAAGTGGTAGTCACTTTAATCTTATTTTCCCCCAAGTACAGTCATCATAATGCAAATGCATCTCTTGGTCATTTCAGAACTCATTAAGTAACTAGGTGTAAGGTTCTCATTCAAGCATTTACATGTCTCGTGTGAGGTAGCTAAACAATCTCATAACTTCCAAATCAACGACAGGGGAATGGGGTAACCTTTTTAGTCATGAAAATAGTCAGGAAGCCATCAAAGGAGCATTGCAATTACTCTTAGTGTTCTACTAGGCCGCAACCAACTCTATGCACATCATCTTCCTAACATAGTGATTGCTCAAGTGGCTCCTATATTCCCTTTAGCTTCTAAAATGAATAATTACGATGGGATTCACATGTAATGCATCAATCTAATTAAAAGACGCACTCAAAGGCTCAAATATCATATACATATATATATATATCATTAATAACACAACAAGTTCTTTAATCAAATTACAAAACTCTTTTCGAAACTTAACTAGAACAAGTTTAAATACGCTTCATAATTTAGCACTTCACAAGTAGCATCCCAATCAAACTTCAAAACCTTTCAAAATCATTCTAAATAAGAAATATAACACCTTCAATGTTTAGAGAGTAACTCACACATTCAAAATGCGTAATAATTTATTCAAATTCCATTTTCCATCCATTCATAACCATAATATACTCATTTCCAATAAATCAACGATTTCATATCATCATTCCTTCTTTCCATTGTACGAAAATATCGATACCATGGGCGTAGGGTACTTTCAACACTCTCCAGTCGGGGTTGGTTCCCCTTTAAGACAGTTAATTTAACTTCCCGGGAGTTCTAACATCAATGGACTTTATATACTTAGCTGATTTAGTTCCCCTTTACAGGTGTAACTCCGGCTTTCCAATTAGTCCACAGTACCTAGTGCAATACACCTAGCCTGAAAACCATTTCAAACTCGTAAATCGCATAACAATTCCATACCATACACTTCTCGTCCAAATAGCTTTCCAAATCGTATATAAGGTAGAAAATACATTTCATTCAAATCAAAATAGCTCAACTGGCCAATTTTCCAACCTTTTTTCATTTAAGAAATCCAAAAGCTCGAACAACTCAAATAAGTTTTCTTTACTTACGCTAAACCCATTTAATAAGTATTAACGACTTGGAAATGCAAATACTTTTCAACACACCCTAAAATAGTCACTTGAAATCCTTTCTTTTGAATCAAAAATCATACAAACACCCTTCAATCACACATGCCTAGAATAAAGAGAATATAAATATGTATGTAGAGACTTAAATTCACATGTAGCGACTACCAAGTAATCCAATTTCCATTCATACTAGATTAGAGCACAACTACAACATACTAAATACCCAACCATCTAATATAAACTCAAAAACTCATTCTTTAAGTATATATATAACTCATCCATGATTCATATATGCATACTATACTTATAAATAATGAAACTAAGCACATATAACCTGTAAGGCACTTATTTATGCACACTACACTTATAATCGGCTAACTCAATATCAATGCTAAACCTATTCAAACCTTTGTGACTACTAAACACATATTCACGCATATAAGGCCCTTTAAATTATAAAACAACTCAATCTCTATATGTATAACACAACTAAGATAATATTCACCATAAACAATCGATAACCCATGAATTTCGACATTCGACCCAATATTCCAATTTGCAATTCAACCCGAACTCCCTCCTCACATACACCATCCCCAACAAACCTCGACGCTCAATGTTCAACCCAAATACCTACCAATTTCCAACTCAGTTATATAATCCAATCCAACCACTCCAATACCATTAATAATTTCAGGCATATATTCAGTATTCAAAATCTATTAACTAAACCTGAAACTTAACAGTTATTAAGAGAGACAGAGATTACCCACTTTGATTCCATCAGTTGACAACTTAGGTTCCCCGATTTGGGTCTGAATTGAGGCTTCATAGATATCTCAGTGGTGTGCTAACCCGAACTCGGACTACCAGGTTGCAATTCCCGGCACCACCGTTACCACCCTGCTAAACCGCCTCTCTTCTCTTTCCCTCTCTGTTTCGCGCACAGTGGGGTGAACGACCCTGACGACCGGTGGCTAGGCGATGCTGCCGCCGCCTCCTCTCTTGTGTGTTCCTCCCTCTGCGCCGCGTCGATAGCCAGTGGCCGGCAACCAAGCGGTGCCGCTACCGCCGCTTCCACCGCCACTCCACTTCCTTCTCTCTCTCTCTCTCTCTCTCTCTCTCTCTCTCTTTCCCGGTGCCTGTTCTGTGAAAAAAAAACAACAGGGGCGTGTCCCCTTTTGCTTTCTTTTGTCGTCACTAACCACAAGAAAGAGGGCCCCTAAGTTTATCACAAATGATAATAACAATCCCCTTTTTTCTTTGTCAAAACCCTACAAATGAGAAAAGAGGGATTTAATCCCTTTTAATTGCCCATTCTTTACCTCCCCAAATAATAACTTCTTCCCCCTCTCATTCTCTTCCTTTCCAATCTATAACCTAATTACCAAATAATATAACAAATCAAACTTTCTAATAAAATTCTAATTCTAGTAAATAACTAAATAAAATAATATCCACATAATATAGAATACAACAATTAATCCCATAAATAAATAACTAAACACAAATTAGACCCTTAACTAAGGTAATTACCCTTAATAAAACTCTCGGGTTTTACACCACCCCTTCCAAGCCAGCAGGCATTTCCAGAATGGCATGAAACCCGCCACAGTTAATGTGTCGCACACAAAGTTTACGGGGATTGACTCGGCTACCTTAAGGGGATCTTTCAAGGCATCGGGAGTTTTCAGGTTATCCTCCTAGAAACAACAAACAAAATTTCAGAAAGCTAATTAAAATGGGGGCTCATCTAGCATCTTAGGCCTAAATACAATCTTTTGGGCCCTAGCTGGACCCAACGCGAACACTGGGCTCACGGCCACGACCCACAAGACATCATCCATGACCCAACTGGGTAAGCGGCCTAAATACCTCGGCCCAAGTCGCGACCCAGCAGAACTAAAACCCGCAGGGGTTTTACTAGACAAGTGGGCCACGCGTCCGACCCAAAAGACACACTGGAAGCCCACAGAGCAATAAAACCCGAAGGGGTTTCATTTTCAAGGCGGGCCGCTTCTTTCGATCAATTGGGATGAGGAAGTGGGCCGATTGAAGGTTAAAACCCCCAGGGGTTATATCTGTTCTATGGGCCGAATTTAAAATCATTCTGGGTCCATTTTGCAAGCCGGGATTTCGATCAAAATGCATAAATGGAAGGATTATTCAATATCCTAAGCCATAGATGTGCATTAATCTAAGCATGCTTAAAATAGTTAAAAATCGACAAGACATGAAAAATAAATTCGTGCTTGCTCATTTTTACACTAAACTAAGTACGAGAGAAAGTTCAGGAGTTACCTTGCCATAAGAACGGTAGAACCAAGCGTGGTCCAAGACTGAACGGTGAGATCGGAGGGAGCTGCCTCTGTATCAGGAATAAAATTGTGCCGAGAAGACATTTCGTGGGGCCATAACGCCGCATGAGGAAGAGGAGGATTCCTGTGGCTTCGGGGTTGCATCTTCTAAAGGCCAAACTTTCTTCAAAAGAACAAAATTTTTCTAGAGAGAAGAAGCTAGAAGATAATGAAGGAGATGAGAATGAATTAATGAAATGAATGAAATGCATTGAATTTATAGAAAGTCTGGGTGAATGTGAGTCGTTCGTTTCTAGGACCCGCCTCGAGATGTCAAATGCGTTTCATTGGTCGAAAATCCAAAGGTCATCATCTTGCCACCCAAAAGAGAAACATGGTGACATGGCACATTCTCATCCGAATGTGGGTCGGGCCCACTAAGATTCCACCCACGAGGAAAGAAAAAAAAGAAGAAAAAGGTCTAAAACCCGCGGGGGTTTTACGACATCCGTGGCCCAATTTCGCGGCCCAATGCCCCTCATCTACCCAAAAGAAATCATAAAAGCCGCGGGGGTTTTATTTCCACCAGGGGCCAGTTCCGCGGCCCAAGATCGCACCGGCCCATCCAGAATAAATCATGCAACCCAAAGACTGCAGCCCAAAGATTTTCGGGGCTCCTAATCTTCTCAGGTAAAAGTCTGAACCAATAATCCATCTTGCATTTCAGAAAAAACTAACACTTCGTTTTCTTGTGATTTCCGGCTGCCGCATAAAAGGTTGTTGTCCTCCGATCGTCGCTGAAAGGCACTACCACCATCCAGCTGTCGCATATAAGGTTGATGTCATATGGTCACCGCTAAAAGGGACCACCATCATCCAGCTGCCGCATAAAAGGTTGTTGTCATCCTGTCGCCGCTAAAAGGGACCACCATCATCCAGCTGCCATATAAAAGGTTGCTGTCCTCCGGTCGCCTCTAAAAGGGACAACCATCATCCAACTGCCGCATAAAAGGTTGCTGTCATCTGGTCGCCGCTAAAAGGGACCACCATCATCCAGCCCCCGCATAAAAGGTTGTTGTTCTCCGGTCATCGCTAAAAGGGACCACCATCATCCAGCCGCCGCATAAAAGGTTACTGTCCCCCGGTCGCCGCGAAAAGGGACAACCATTATCCAGCTGCTGCATAAACGGTTGATATCAGCCGGCTGCCGCATAAAAGAGCACCGACATCTTCAGTCGTCCAACGGTTGCCACCTAAAGGCCATCGACGACACCATCATCAGCATCTTCAGTCGTCCAACGGTTGCCACCTAAAGGCCTCCGACGACATCATCAACGTCAAACTACGACACAGGACGAAGCTTCCAAGTGTCAGCCCACACCTTCAAGTAAGGTTGTCATCAGAAGCCTGAGACCACTTTAAGTAGGTGTCATTCTCGCCTGAGATCAGCGCATGACTCAACAACAGTCAAGTAGAGCATCATTCTTGCTCGAGATCATCCCCAAAGGGGCACATACCGCCCGCAACCGCGATGTAGGACTCAGCTTCCAGGCATCACCCTAGGCTTTGTAATCCAAAGCCATATTCTCAGGCCACTTTGACCTTCGTCCTATTTGGACTCGATCAAAGTGGGGGCTCTCTGTAGACACCGGGATTTGCACCGACCTAATCTCGACCCACCAAAATTCAGCAATTCATTTGGGCCAAACATCAAAATGGGTCATTGGGCCCAAGGAATCAGCAGCATGGGCCCAGCAGAGCAACACGGTCCACCTACATGCAATATAGCCCACGTGGATTGACCTGCATTGATCTGCCTAAAACCCGCGGGGGGTTTTTGATTGCATGGGATAGAGGGCCATGATCATGGGGATGTGTCCCCCTCCATTTCCCTCCAAATCCTTCACCTCCCTCACCTATAAATACCCCCTCCATTTCGCCCTCATTTCACCAACTATCATCATCATTCTACCTAAAACTCTCTCAAAATCCATCCACACTCCCTCTCTAATTCCTTCTCTAATCCCTCTTATTACCCTCATATTGTCATACCACCCTCTTAATCCTTCTCATACATACCACTTCATCCAAGCTACTAATCCAAGGGCAAATCAAAGGAGACAACTCTCATTTCATCCATTGCCATTCAAGCAAGGTTTGTTCTTATTTGTTCTTTCATTATTATTATATTTCAAATATGTAATCTATGCTTAAACACTTGTATTTGTGCATGTATTTTATAAAGTAAAACCTCTTAGTTTTTATATTGCATGTTCGGAATAATAACATCGCAAAATTAATTAAACTTCTCCCCACTCTCTTTCATTTCGAGTTTCGATTTCAGTAGAGTCTGTTTTCAAACAGGCGGATTCGAGAGTTCTTATAATTCTCAAATCTGTAACCTTACCCCCGAACTTAGAAATCGGGTTCGTAGACCAGAGTTATTTATTTGATTTTATGGTTTGTCGATTCCTTAAATCGGCTAGCAACTCTTTAATTCTTTTTACAACCCGTTTAATTATTTAAAATACACTAATTTGCATCAAAATAATTAGAAATGACTTAATACATTCTTCTCACCAATCCAATGCTAAACCCGAGAAAATGGGCCAGAAATTTATAAAACCCCGTGGGTTTTATCAATTTTCTACCCAAATTTCTCTGGGCCGAGGAAATAGATGGCCCAGTCCAAGGACTGTCAAAACCCCTGCAGGTTTTGACAATCTCTGGCGGCCTGTTTGCTTCTTCTTGGGCATGGATCTGGTGTTTGGGCCGGTATCGAGTCATTATTAAAATATTTCGCTGCAATTTCGAGTATTTAAATAATAAAAAACGGATTTGTGAATAAATAAAGTTTCATCACCCCGAAAATGAATTTCGAAAATAAAAATATCCTTATTAAAGGATTAAACAACCTTAGTCGGCTCCCGATCATTAAGTAGCGCATCTGAAACAATTTCCTGAACGAGGATTTTCCGGGTACCTACACCTGAGCATCCCAGTAGGGATTAGGGCGTAGGCATTACCTGATTAGCTTCACTTCGCTGCAATTAACGAACACTTGAACTCACTAACGACGCGAACTAGCTCGGGCCTAAAATAAATAATTTCTCTAATCAAAGCGCGCCCTTCAAAGTTAGTATTAACTACCTTCTACCTAACCCTCCCCTAGGAACACTATAAGGTTTCATCATTCATGAATTTACACCTTGAATTACTCAACATATTCCAAATAATCACATATTAAAAACCAATCAGCATTTTCACACAACAACACATTCATTAATAAGTAATAACAACAAGACAGATTACATCATTCACATAGAAAGGGTCATAACTTGACGTCCTGACATCTTATGGATCTGGTTTTGGATTTTTCCGAAACCTCAGGATGTCTACTAAAACTCTTATGAACTCGAGACCCAAAACACGCTCTAAGGTTCTAAAAAACGGTCAACAATCCAAACTGTCCAGATCTGACCTAGGTCTTGTAATCAGGGTATAACTTGATTTATACAACTCCAAAGTCCAATCCGCAAAATTCTTATAAAAACTAACATCTAAGGGAACCTCCAGTTCAAAGGGTTCAAACAAAGGACGACTATACCTCTCATGGTGACCCGTTCTTTACACTCTATCGAAATTGTCCCGTTTCCAGTTCCCATATAGTTGGTAATTTCAGTTCTAACTTTCACCATTTGATCCCAGGGTCCTAATTTGGGTCTAAAACAATGACTAAGGTTAAGTTTTTTTAATTTAATCCAACCAAGGTCCAAACATCAAAATTTCTACCATCAAAACCAAATTGTAAAATATGAAATCAACTTTAACATTGTCCCTAACCCTAAATCATGCATGAAATAACACTAACACCACCCTAAACATGAGTTCTGTAATATACTCTTTCAAGATCCTATGATAACAATCATGAATGATCAAAGGACATAAAATTTCTTAATCACGACACAAGAATGATCAAAGAACACCACAATAAATTCTTTCTTTCAAGATTTATTCAAGAATCATGAAAATTAATTAAACCTCAATCACTAACTACACACTATACTTCCCAACCAAACTAAATCATAAGAAAAACAAACTTAATACTTTACTAACCCTAAAACATGATTTCATACCACATACTCCATCTAGATCATGTGTTTATAGCAAGGATGAACAAAAGGATATGTGAATGAAATATAGTGAACATATAACACTTAAACTAATAATCAAGAATCATATTTTAATAATTAATCAATCTAAATTATTTAGCAAGATTAAACACAACACCAAACATGGTAAACTTTTCAGAGAATCAAAGAAAACATGTAAACGCTTATTAAACGAACAAGAATTAATCTTGATAAATACACACCCTAATTCATACATAAAAAGAATAGTACTATCTAGAACCCTATACATGATTTACATGAAAATCAATATACATCACATATGATCTAACATTAATAATTTGAACTACAATAATTACATATTTAATACACTTAATTATAACATAAAAATTTACATATAATACATTAGATTACAAGGAAAAATATCATGAAAAGATAATAATAATACAAACAAGAACAAACCAAGAACAGATTAGGGTTTCTGGACTGGGGTTTTCCGGCAACCAGGGCGGTGACGGCTCCGGCAGCGAGGGTGGTGGTGCGACGGCGTCTGGGTGGCGCGACGTTCGGTGGTGGTCGATAGGGGGCAGTCGAGCAGAAGCAGAGAAAGGGAGGACAGTGAGAGATCAATATAGAGAGAAAGACAGAGCAACAGGCGACAGTGGCTGTTGGTGGTCGACGGCGACGACGACAGCGGCGGCAGCAGTTGGCCGGGCGGCAGAGAGAGAGAGAGGTGTAGGGTTAGGGTTTTTGGAGTTAGGGTTTTGAGAGGAGTTTAGCTTTTATATTAATCTAATAAAGCCCAACTAATATTACTCCTAATTCTAATCCAACCCAAATCTATCATACATAAAATCTGATTTTCTGGAATAATAATAATAATAATAATAATAATAATAATAATAATAATAATAATAACACATGATAATACTAATGTACCCTTGTTAGTCTCTCCACGATCCTACGAGCTCAAATGTTAGCAAAAATAAACACAAACGAACATTTAACAATCAACGAAGTCAATCTAATTTATTAACGACGTCAAGGTCAACACTTTTGGATTTTTCGGGATTTTACATCTTGACCTCCTCAAAAGAAGTTTCGTCATCGAAACTTAAACTTATACCTAACGGTTCGGTAATAATCCCAACGGTTCTGTCCTTCCTAAAACTCGAGGTTTTACAATGAGTCACATTTTAATGGTGTTATTGAATTTTCACAAATATTATTTTTATTCAAAGAAACAATAATTAATCTCTCTTTATTATGGAAGAAGTAATGTAACTTTGTTTTGATTGATGTTGAGATTATTTGATGTAACCTTAAATTTTAGAATTAATAATTATTTTTAAATGTGTGACTAAGTTATTTACTACTTAGGTCCTGTTATTTTATACGGCTGGCTGGCTGCGGTGCCAAACCGCACAGCAACTTTCCATATTCCACCACAACCCATTACAATCCACCACAATCTACCACAACTCACCACAATCAACTTTTTTCAATTTTAATTTATCTTTTTATTAAAAGTTAAACTTTATCTACCAACACATTTCCCAACACATTTACAATTATTAAAACCAAACTCACCACAACTTTCCACAACCCACCACAACTCACTACAGCCCACCACAATCCACCATAATTCCTCCACATCGCACCATGCCACATCGTAGCCAACCGTATAAAAAAACATGACCTAAATATTATAATTTCTTTAGACACTGTTCTTTTGTGCGTTAACGCACCCAAACGCAACGCAAAATCAATAAAACCTAACGCATGGCAAACGCAAGATAACGTAACTTATCACAATCTACTATTCACCTCTACTCACCTTTTTATTATTTCCTACCGCAACTCAACGCAATCAAACGCAACCCAAACGCAACTTATCGAAACGCAAACGCAACACAACGCAAACGCAACGCACAAAAGAACGGTGCCTTAACCTTTTCTATTTTAATTATTTTTAGTAAAAAAATTCATACTTATTTAATACAAACAAGTTTCCAACCAATTATGTTCATGAAGTATACACATAGTTTCGATGGTCTTAATTATTTATTTTAATTATTTGTTATGATGCTAAATTGATAACTAATTATTTAATAATTATTTATAATATTTCATTTATATATATATGAAAATAATTATTTCAATTTTATTTGTTCTATTAAAAAACAGTGTTATTGTTTTTTTTTTGATAGAAACCATTTTTATTCTTATGACATAGATTTAGATAATTTATGTTTTATCATTTTTTTGACGCCATTCTATTTTGTCATTTTAGAAAAAAATAACATATAGGATGTGAGGCGAGTCAATTTTCCTCAAATAGCTTGGAAGTTTCCCTTTGAATAATTAGTTTATGCAATTTCAATAATTTGAAGATTACAGTTTCCTAAAATTTTGACGAAAAGATTACACTTTCCTGAAATTTAGACAACAATTGGAGCAGTAACTCCAACTATCTAACAAATTTGGTTCACATTCTTCACTTTCCTCTGTTGAACTACTCTCCCTCTTTCTCCCTTCCTGCGTCGTAATCTGCACTTTGACACCAGTCACTGTCGTCCACTAATACCTCATTTACTCCTTAGTTTCTTTCACTCCCACAACCCAACACCTTCCTTCTCTCTCTCTCTCTCTCTCTCATCAAGCTCATCATCCATGGCGGATGCTACAAAGTACCAGTTAGTCCCAAACGGCAACGTTTTCTCAGACGTAAGAGGCCAATTCTCCCTCTTCAGAACCTTGAGAAGAAGCACCACTGCCTTTGTTTATGGGGTTGTTTTAGTGTTTGTTCTTTTCACCATTTTTCTAGCTTTTGCACCTTCTTCTACCGATTCTTCTTCTCCTTGGTTCATCAACATTTTCACTGTTAATTCCTCTTCTCCACCTCCTACTTTCAGTGAAGAATCTTACAGATCTCACTTTTCCTCCATTTTTTCTTACATCTTCCCGAATTCATCAGAAACTTCCCAACTGCCCACCTCAAAGAACTTGACCAAAACACAAGTGCCTCCTGATACAGGTGGGAATGAGGCAAATCAGAAGGATCAAAGTGTAAATGCATCTCAGATTTCTGATCCTAACACCTCTAGATCTCAGAATGCAACTGCATCTCAAGTACCCACTCCCAATGATCCTCTTCCAGCCTCCAAAAATCAGACCAAAACCCAAGTTCAGGAACAAAAAAGTGGCGATTTTGAGCAAAATTGTGTGAATGCAAATTGTGTCGGTGATAAGCAGAGCAATCAGAGTGTTAATGCTCCTCAGATTTCTCCATCTAGCCCCTTTACATCTCAGAATAATTTGACAAAATCCCAAGTTGAGCATGAAAAAAGTGAGGAAACCAAGCAAAATTCCGTGTCTAACACTACTAGATCTCAAAATAACACCACATCTCAAGTACCCACTTCGAATGATTCTATACCCACTTCTGAAAACTCAACTGTATCCCAAATTCAGCCTCAAAAAGTTGACAACTTGAACCAAACATGCAGTAATGGGACATGCAATGTCGAAAAACAGGCCAATCAGAGCGGAGTTTCTCCTCAAGTTGCTCAAACTTCGACAAATGCAACAAGTGAGGGAAGTGGGAAAGAAGATAAAATGGTGAAGGAGAATGTGGGTAAGTCAGATTTGGGAGCTTCATTGTCGAAGAAACAAGGGAATGAGCAGCAAAACGGCAGCGTTTCAGTGGAAGGAAAGAAAGGGGATGATTTGATTGCTTCATTGGTTGGTTGTGATTTATATGATGGAAATTGGGTGAGAGATGAATCTTATCCTTTGTACAAAACTGAGTCTTGCCCTTTGCTTGATGAGCAATTCAGGTGTAATATCAATGGTAGACCTGATACTGATTATCAGAAGCTTAAATGGAAGCCTAAAGCTTGCTCCTTGCCAAGGTAATCTGCTCTAAATTTGAGTACTTTTTTGTGGGTTATTTTGCAGTGATGATTAAATTAAATGCTTGATCTGATCATAGATCTTCATGTATGATTCAGTAGGATTTAATTAGGGTTTCAATTGTTACTAAAATTGTAACACTGTTTCAACCGACACTATGTTTTGGATGAGTTATTATTAGTTGGTTGATTAGCAATTACTACTAGTTAAGTGGATATGACGTCATATAGATCCGTGTTAGGGAAATGCTCTGTGGAAAATGAAAGTGTGATGTTATGTTGGATTTACCTGAAATTTACAAAATCCAAACTCACCTAATTTGTAAAATGCACCTCCTCGTATGTTTCCTAAAACCCTTATGTTCTTCTACCTCAAATTCAAACTGAGTTTTTTTATTAGTATCTTCTGATAGGATCATTTGTTAGCTCTGTGATATGCATTCTATGGATGAGCAATCTGAAGTCTAAATAAAATCATTCTCTGGATGAACTATTTCATGTCCAAATTAAGCTAAGTTGATATCATTAGCCACATTCCATGAATATATAGCGTTCAATCATTTGCAGTTTGGTATTTTGTTAGATTTCATATAGTTTCTTTATATGCTTCTTGCTTGAATGGTCAAACATTACTCATAATTGGAGCCTGTTTTCCCTAAAAGTATATGTTATCCTTTAACTTGCCTTTCCATTCTGTTTTGGGATTTGTTAATAACTTGAATTTCTGGGTGTCAATTTGGGATTATGTTAGCTTTTGTTAAACTCATGAGTATACAAGTCAAAAAATGGGAATCTTCAGCTGGTTGACTGTTAGATTTTTCTTCGTCTGCTTCAGTTTGAAGGGCTACTGACTTTATTTTGGTTGAATCTATCTTCTTAGGATAAATGCCAAGGACATGTTAGAACGATTACGCGGAAAACGTCTGGTTTTTGTTGGTGATTCTCTAAATAGAAACATGTGGGAATCTCTGGTTTGCATCCTCAGAAAGTCGGTAAAAAATAAGAAGCATGTTTATGAGGCCTTTGGTAGACACTACTTTAAGACCGGAGCTTCATACTCTTTTGTGTTCAAGGTAAGTATTATGGGTGCTTCTTATTTCCTCAAAAATTTGCCTTTTCGGCTTTGATTTCGCGCTCAGCATTCTAACGCGCTTTTTCCTGCTATTTATGTGTAGGACTACAATTGTACGGTAGAGTTCTTTGTTGCTCCTTTCCTTGTGCAACCATGGGAAGTCCAAGATAAGACCGGTGGAGAGGCCAAGGAAACACTCAGGCTCGATCTCGTGGTTAAGGACTCCGAGATGTTCCAGACTGCCGACTTCTTGGTTTTTAATACCGGGCATTGGTGGACTCATGATAAGACATCCAAAGGGTACTTATATATCAAGCTTCTTTTCTCATGAAGATCTATATTTAAACACCACTCTTCCTCTTAACGGGTTCTAAAATGCTACGTCTTGGGTATTGCAGGGAAGATTATTATCAAGAAGGAAGCCATGTGTATAAACAATTGGATGTTACCGAGGCGTTTCGGAAAGCCATGACAACATGGGGAAGATGGGTCGATGCCAATGTAAACCCACAGAAGACACACGTTTTCTTCCGCGGTTACTCTGCTTCACATTTCAGGTCGGTTTTACCTAAAGACTATTTTGATATTATCTGGCATACATGCGCATTTTTTTTAGTCCCGTATAGCTAGTCATCACTTGCCTCGAAAATGTATACAAAAATAACTCGGACACTACATCTTATGTGCCATGTTTTAGATACATATGCTGGGGTCTGGTCATGTATGTTTGGTGGTAATTTTCAAGGTAGTGGTTATATCACAATTATATAATGCATAGAGAATAGCAATAAGAATATTTATATGATAGCCTTTAGATGTATGTGAATGTCACCACAATGTAACCATTACATAAGGAATAAATACATGCCCAAGTCTGAAACGCGTGAAGGACTTTGAGAACTTCAGACTTTGTTTGAAGTATAGCATCTCAAGTGTTGCTAACAGGACTTAGTTCCGTTCATTGACTTGAATGTGTAATTATTTCATGACCATCAAAATTCCACAAATTGCACAAAATGTTTTCGATTGATGAAGCTCTAATTTTTCTTTTCCTTTGGGGTTTACAGTGGTGGGCAATGGAATTCGGGTGGTTCATGTGATAGCCAGACGGAGCCCATAAAGGATGACAAGTACCTAATGCCATATCCATGGAAGATGGCAGTGTTTGAGAAGGTAATGAAGGGGATGAAAACCCCGGTTTCTTACCTCAATGTCACCAAAATGACGGATTACAGGAAGGACGGTCACCCCTCAAGATACCGTAAGCACAACTCCTTCGACTTGAAGGTCCAAGATTGCAGTCATTGGTGCCTTCCGGGGGTTCCCGACATGTGGAACGAACTTCTATATGCCGAGCTTCTAAGAAAACAATACCAGGACCAACAACAGAAGAACCAAACCTAACTTAAAACAACACTGCACGAATGAATGATGACTAAATTATGCGGTATTTTTTGTCCCTTGAAGAGCCTTTTTCTTTCTTCTGTTAGTTTGAAATTTGTTGTTCCATTAATAAGTTATGTAGAAGCAAAAAGAGGGGGGAGGGTAAGTAAATAGGCTCCCTGAAAGAGTGATCGAGGGAGGGTGTATGAGTATAGGGGATGGTGAAAATGTATTAGTTTATGTACAAGTAGGCACAAGTGTTTGTTGTTGGGGACAGCATTTTGTTTAGAAGGCATACAGATCTATGTACATTACTAGTCATTATTATAGCTTGTTATCATCAATAAGATAACACGATTTTATTAGTCTCTGGTGTACTATTTTTAATTTTTTTAAAGGGTGAGTTTGAAGTGATGAAGATGTGAATATATTGTCAGTGGATCTGGTTATAAATGCTTTAGGAATTTGATCTGTGATGAGATCTGTTAAGACTTTTGTGTTGAGTTTGACACAGCTGGAGAGTTGAATATTATGCTTATATGCATTTTGCTTGGGAGTGACTCTAATTTATGCTGCTTTTTCATGTTGTTTTACAACTTGCAAGAGTTGTCGGTCTATTATGCTGCACATGCTATGCCTCCTTTCTTTTGTATTTTTGTAATGAATTTCTGTAGTCGGTGGATTGGTCAGTTTAGTATAGTACTTCAGATTCGGCTGAATTGGAGAACAAAGGTCACTTATTTTCATGGATAAACTACTCACAATAATTTTTCTATCTAAATTTAGATATTTTTTCTATTTCTAAAACAATTGATTACCAATTTCTACTGTTCTATCAATTTCTACGTAAACCATTCAAATCTATTCAAACCTATCCAAGTTTACCTAGCTAATACATGTGATTAGAAAGAAGACGGTCTAATTTTGTTTCAGTGGGAAGTTAGAGTACTTTTGATCCATTGTAGTTGCCACTTTGAATCTTTTGCGATTTTTAGGTCCTTTTTCTTTACGGTGCGGTGCCACAATTTACCATACTACTTAATATTTTTTACATACTTTACCATAATCATTACCAATATATAACCTCTTTTTTTTTTCTCTCATCACTATGTACCCTAACTTTTGGTGAAATACTTTTCAGGTACCCCAACTTTTTAAAACTCATTTTGGGGTACCCTTACTTTTTGGGTTAGAAATTATTAGGTGTTTTTTCGGTCATCAATTTGATAAAGTGACCGAAATACTCTTGTTCTTCCATTTTTTAAGAAATACCCTTAAAGAAGAAGAATAAGGGTATTTCGGTCACTTAATAAAATTGATGGCCGAAAAAACATCAAATAATTACTAACCCAAAAAGTAAGGGTACCTCAAAATTAGTTTTGAAAAGTCGGGGTACCGAAAAATAGTTTCCCCAAATATTGGGGTACTTCCGAGTAATTTTTTGATATCAATCACACTTTCCACGAATTTTACCATACAATTTCACATGTCACTGCACTTTCCACATATCACACCATCTCCACAAAAGAACATAGGGGCCGTTTGGCATGCAATGGGAATGTGAATGAGAATTCATAATGAGACTGAGAATGAAAATTAATAATGGGAATGAGAATTAACACGTCTTTATTACCGACCTTCTTATTTGTTTTGTGGTAATTCAAATTGGGAATAGGATTAGGAACAAACACAAATTGACTAAAATACCCTTTTATTTATTTATGAATGTTTTAATAAATTGAGATGGATGAAAGATCATAAATGACACACATTTACTTTTGGAAAATCAATCATCATGTGAAATTTTTTTTTAAAAAAAATTAAGTTCATAAAGATTTTAATAAAAAATTAATTAAGCATCAAATATGAATTGAAAATTAAAAACAAGTATATAAACATTCAAAGTGTGAACGATTCAATAAATCAATATAAATGCTCAGAGTAATAACTATAATATTTAATTAATATAAGCAAAAATAATATCATATTTAGGTGACGGTAGCCAACAAGATTGATATTAACGTGAGTTTTTATTTAATATAAGCAAGAGGAATGAATAAATGTGAGTTTTTATTTTTTTAAATAAGGGTAGTTTCAGTATTTAATAGTGACTAACAAATTCACAATAGCTATTACCACACCCCCATGGTAATAAATTTGTTGGGAATAAACCCCTTCTATTCCCATTCTCATTCCCTTCTTTTTTTAAAAAGAAATTACCATGAAACAAACATGGTAATTCAACTCCCCATCCCTCTACTCCCATTCCCAACCTCCTATTTCCTCTTACCATAAGGGCTGATAATGTATTACTTTAGCTTTAAATTTTTTTTAAAAATGATATTTATAACGACGACATCATCATATTTTAAAAGTATTTTCACAACAAATCTAATAAGGCTAAGACCCCGTTCTTTTATACGGTAACTTGCGTTGCGGTACCGTACCACACCGCACTACTCAATATTAGACCATATTTTACCATAATCATTCCCAAAGTATCTTGTTACTTTTCTCTCTTCTCACTTTTCTTCTCTACTTTTTACATTTTCTCTTTTCACCTTCCCAACCTACCACAACTCCCACCACAACCTACCACACTTCACTACTCTCTTTTAAATTCAATTCCACCGCACCACACCATTACCATATCACACTGCGCCATATAAAATAAGGAAGCCTAATATTAATTGGTTAAAGTATGGAAATACTAATTGTATGTATCCCATTGTAACTAAACGAATGTACTCAAGTAACAACAAAAATTTGCCAATTTTAATTAAATTGGATGAATTTTAATAAGTGTATGTTAGTTTCATTTGGAAAAAAAAAAAAAAAAACAGAAGAAGAATAAGATGGTGCTAAAGAGTTTTTGTTTGGGGATTATACTGCTCACTGTATGTGTTTATTTAGGTACACCATATATATGCATTGAAGTTACTAATTTTTATGTGATTAATTTTTGTAAAAATTTAATAACTTTAAAAAATATAATTGATTAATATTAATAAATTTATACTGAATTTTATAATTAGTATTGATAATTTTTTAAATTTTTTTTAATGCAAGTGATATACTACCTCCGTCCCAAATTATGTCCTTTTACCTAACTTCTTTGTCCCAAAATATTTATCCAATTTACAATTCCAACAATTGTAATTTCTTTTCTACCCATAATTAATAAATTTACTCATCACTTTTACAATTTCAACAACTATTATCTTCAATTAAAATACGGATAATTTGGGTAAATTATAAACTTTTTATCTCAATTTTCAATATATATTGTTTTTTTCAAATTAGGTAAATAGACAAATATTTGGGACATATCTGAATAGATAGACCGTGGAGACCATATAATCGGGGGTGTTTGTATGGACCGACGGTGTTATGCCGAAAAATTAAGAAATAAGACGATGGGAATCTTACCAGAAGTTTCGCATTTAATCATGATGGAGATAGTCGCCTTTAATCATGATGGAGATAGTGCGGAAAAGTATGCTCGTTGATAACTATGTTTCTCTGTTTATGGTATTCTCTCATGTCCATATATATATCCATTCCTAAATAATTATCAATTTGACTAAATTTTAATTGTTGATTACTCACAAATTGCAATGAGTTACAATATTAAATTATCACTATTAGAAAAATATAGTACTAAAAATTACAATAATATTAATTTTATATTGTAATTCATTATAACTTGTGAATAATCAACGGTCGAAATTTAGTCAAATAGACAATTATTCAGGAACAGAGGTAGTATTTTTTTTTATCAAAATGTTCCATATTATTAAAATATAATCAGTATATTAGTTTAGTTCAATCGAGGCCTATAAGTACAATTTTTAGCTGTTTCGCATCGCTTACCTATGAAGCGCTTTTTGCTGATTTAGAGGTAGGATGTCTGATGTCAACCTCCAGCTGCCCAATTTTCCGTTTCAGCTGCTCAATTTTCCGTTTCAGCTGCTCAATTTTCCGTTTCAGCTGCTCTCATGTCCATATTAAGTTATCTCCGTCCTAAATGAATGTCAATTTGACTAAATTTCGATCATTTTTTTACTTATAAATTACATTCCGTTACAATATGAAATTACCACAGTTTGAAAGATATTGTACTAAAAATTACAGTGATGTTAATTTTATATTGTAACTCATTATAATTTCTGCATAATCAACGGTCAAAACTTAGTCAAATTGACATTTATTTAGGAATGGAGGTAATAGTTAATTAATTGTAACGATTTCTAATGTCACTTTTTTGTTGATAATTTTTCATATGCTATTTTATTAGCAATTATAATATTATATTTTTACGATATTATTTTTTGTTACAAATATAATGGTAGTAATTTTATATAACAAGTCATTTTATATATTGAAGAACTTATGATCAAAATTTTTAAAATTGATGGCAAAATTTCCAAATACGACAATTAATATGGAATGGAGGGAGTACTGTTTTGTACTGTCTCGATCGTCAATAACATTTGGTCTACTTGGTTAGAATTAGGGATGACAATGAGTCGGATTTGGGTTGGGTCCAACTGGAACCAATCCCATGCCCACCAATTGTTTTTTGGACCCAGAGCTAGACCCACTAGGTCTGCGGTTCTACGGTTCCATAGCGCGTTCTTAATGGGTTCATAACTGTTATGTATTTTTTATACTAGATTTATCAATTTTTTGCATTAATTTAATACTTGCACACCTGTGTAATAATAACTATTATATTTACATACACATATTTTCAACTCAATAAGAACATCAAGTTCAATGTGCGATGCTATTGATCCGGGAATGACTAGGGAAGCAAGATTAAACACCCAAGGATCACAATTACTATAGGGTTTGAGAAAACCCCAAATTAGAACTCATAAAACCAACTCTATTTTTAGGGTTTTTGGGAGATTAATGATGAAAATCAACACAACAACAACAATAATAGAGAGATATGACTAATTAAGAGTAAAACTCACCAATTAGCCTAAGAACCTCAAGAAGGTTGCAAAGATTCACCACTAACACCCACACTTGAAACTCCAAGAATTTCCACTCAAGAATTGGAAGAAAACAAACCAACCCACTTGAATGAAAGGAAATTAATTAATTAGTCCACCAAGGATTAATCTTAATTACAAGGGTTTCAAATACCCTAAAACTCACAAAGTGTTCTTCAAGTGGCTAAACCTAAAATTCAATGTTCAAAAACTAGATCTAAAATGGAGGAGAATACAAATATATAGGAAAAGGGGGAGAAAGTCGCGGACACCTGCTGGAAAAAGTTTGAGACGCTGGCAGCGCCTCAGAGACGCCACCAGCGTCTCAACCAGAAAGGTGGGGCGGAAAAACCAGGGAAGACGCTGCCAACGCTTGGCTGGGCGCTGCCAGTGCTTGTCGGCTTCTTCCCACTTCCAACGCGCATAACTTTCTCGTTTTAACTCTGATTTGGGTTTATAATATATCGATGGAAAGCTCTCGGTGTACACTATAAGCTCACCAAATTTCAAGTCAATCAGAGTTATATTGAAGGAGTTATGATCAAAAGAGTGAAGACGTATCTTTTCTTGTTACCAAATTTTGTCCACTTTCTTCCCTTTTCCCTTTTCCTTCTTCGGTCTTTCTTAGCTCCGTTTGAACCCCTTCGGTCTCGGTTTCTCCCGTGCTCCTCCTTGATGTTCCATAGGTCCGAGTTCGATCCTTGTGAAATTACCAAAATGCCCCTTTGCTTCCAAAATAGTCGATTTGAGGCTTCAAAAGCGACTCGAGCTTGACTTGAAGGAAAATAACTTGGATCCACTTTCGTTATTTTTTTCCGATGTTAAGGACCCTCGAGAAATATGGATCAGGCTCCCCTTGTTGGAGAATAGTTGCCCTCAACTCTTGGGAATTCGAATCCAACCGACCGCTCATGTAAAATCAACTCATTAAAACCCATTGGTCGGATCAAAGTGACACTCATCAACCCCTTCTTTGTAAAGGTGTAGCAATTTCGGAAGGAAAAATGGACCAACTCGCCATCAAGAGGAACCTCCACATGCCGAACACTCATCATTTTGTTGAAGGCCACAAGGTAGTCATCACAAGAGATGTCAAGGTCAAGGCCGGTAGAAGATGCCTCTTCCTTGGTCGATATCGATTGAGGAAGCAAGCTAGGGAGTGACGCGATGGACTTGTTGCCATGCAACTCGTCTCCTAAAGGTATTCCAGGAATGATCGGACACAACTCAAGGCTCGCATTCATGGTATAGAGATCGGTAGGAGTTATAGGTAACGGTGAGGGACAAGGGAGAGAGGTTGGAAAATTTTGTGGAGCTATGGATCTCTCAATCTCACTAGGATTACCTTTTCGCAAAAGTAAAGCCAAATGTGGCTTCCTTTCGCTCAAAGCACTCTCATCCCGTGTTTCACTCATGTGGAGGAGGCCTCTCTTCTCACTTCTCACCACGGTTTGATTTTCATGAAGTTGGGTAGATGAGAGGGGTGTGAGCACAATCCGTCTTTTTCCCATCTAGAAGGAGTAAGTGTTCTCATGACCATCATGGATAGCATGTCTATCATATTGCCAAGGTCTTCCAAGGAGCAAATGACAAGCATCCATGGGAACGATATCACAAAGAACACTATCTATGTAAGTGCCAATGGAAAAAGATATCAAGGCTTGTTGAGATACCTGATGATGACCACCATCTTTAAGCCCTTGCAAGCTATAAGGTTGGGGATGAGCTAGAATAGGAAATTGAAGCTTCTCCACCAAAGTAGTAGATGCTACATTCGTACAGCTCCCACTATCGATGATCATCTTGCACACTCTATCATTGATGGTGCATCGGGTATGGAAGAGCATTTCCCGCTGAGAATCATCCTGGGGATCCTTGGTCATGACTAGGGATCGCATAGGAGCCAAAACCTCTTCCTTTTGAACTTGAGTCTCAACAATAGTCGTAGAGGACTCCGAACCATCCATCACACTTGCTTGGGGTGATTCAACCATCTTGGTAGGGCATAGCGATTGGTAGTGGCCAGACTCCCTACACTTGAAACATTTTCTACCCTTGAGCTTTCTAAGGTATTCCTTCTCATCCTCGTGAGCTTCAATAGATGGTTTGGATGACTTCGAAGGTCGACTTCCTTTGAATGGAACCTCATACCGAGAGTGAGCACCACCCTTGCTAGAAGACAATGATTGAGCCTTCTTCTCCTTCCTCCAATCATGAGGATCACCAAATCTAGGCCCATGAGTAGAAGTAGCACGACGGTGTTCAACATAGGACCTTCGATATTCGCCATAAGATCTCTGATAGTCACCATGCCGAGCTCTAGAAGTTCGAAAGGAATCACCATGAACCTTTCTTGGGGAACCGGTTTGCGATTTTGCCACGGCATAGCTCAAATCGCTCATTTGACTTTGTATCACTTCCTGGCTATCTATGATATGTTGAAGAGCCATGTCGAGAGTGGTTTTGGAATGGGAATTGGGTTGAGGAGGGAATTTTCGATCGCCCATCTGACAAGACGACGATGCCATTTGAGGAGTTGAGGGGATTGAGGGGCTAAGGAAAATATATTCAGGTGAGACTTTAGGGTTCTTTTATGGCTAAGGAAATTTTGTTGAGTTTCACGAGGCTATTTTTTTGTGGGGGAAGATGGGATGAATCCGGCAAGGGGGAATGACGAACGAGCAACAATGGGAGATAATCAACAAGACAATATTATACACCAAGTGATCACCTCGCACAATTAGAACAATAGCCAACACAAGGTTATCCAATAAAATCAACCAAGTCAACAATTAACACCCAATTCAACCATTGACATCCATAGGGGAAGCATGAACAACCACCATACCCCAAAATATTCAATCTCCAACTCACTTCAAGAACTCTTCCAAAATGCAACCCAAATCGATCTCCAAACAATGAAATTCCTCAATAAATCACTTCCAACAACAAGAGGGAATGTATAACATTCACTTGGGTACCAAAATTCACAACAAAAGCAACCCAAACATGCCAACAACCACCAAAATCCCAAAACAGAGAATTAATTTTCTAGGCATATACAACTCAATAAATCAACTCAATACTCAACAAATACTTGGACTCAAATGATAAAAATTGCATCCCAACACTCGTATCACATCAAGGGACCAATATCATTCATCAAGTATGAGTTTTGCATCCATAAACATCAAGAACAATGACCAAATCACCAAGAAAAAACACCACAAAAATCTGGAAAATTTTCACCCAAATATGAGTTCTAAACCTTGCTCTGATACCAAATGATCCGGGAATGACTAGGGAAGCAAGATTAAACACCCAAGGATCACAATTACTCTAGGGTTTGAGCAAACCCCAAATTAGAACTCATAAAACCAACTCTATTTTTAGGGTTTTTGGGAGATTAATGATGAAAATCAACACAACAACAATAATAATAGAGAGATATGACTAATTAAAGAGAAAAATTCACCAATTAGCCTAAGAACCTCAAGAAGGTTGTAAGGATTCACCACTAACACCCACACTTGAAACTCCAAGAATTTCCACTCAAGAATTGGAAGAAAACACACCAACCCACTTGAATGAAAGGAAATTAACTAATTAATCCACCAAGGATTAATCTTAACTACAAGGGTTTCAAATACCCTAAAACTCACAAAGTGTTCTTTAAGTGGCTAAACCTAAAATTCAATGTTCAAAAACTAGATCTAAAATGGAGGAGAATAAAAATATATAGGAAAAGGGTGAGAAAGTCGCGGAGACCGAAAAAATTTTGAGACGCTGGCAGCGCCTCAGAAATGCCACCAGCGTCTCAACCAGAAAGGCGGGGCGGAAAAACCAGGGAAGCCGCTGCCAGCGCTTGGCTGGGCGCTGCCAGTTTCTGCTCATTTCCAACACGCATAACTTTCTCGTTTTAACTCCGATTTGGGCTTATAGTATATCGATGGAAAGCACTCAGTGTGTACTATAAGCTCACCAAATTGCAAGTCAATCAGAGTAATATTCAAGGAGTTATGATCAAAAGAGTGAAGACGTATCTTTTCTTGTTACCAAATTTTGTCCACTTTCTTCCCTTTTCCTTTTCCTTTTTCCTTCTTCGGTCTTTCTTAGCTCCGTTTGAACCCCTTCGGTCTCGGTTTCTCCCACGCTCCTCCTTGATGTTCCATAGGTCCGAGTTCGACCCTTGTGAAATTACCAAAATGCCCCTTTGCTTCCAAAATAGTCGATTTGAGGCTTCAAAAGCGACTCGAGCTTGACTTGAAGGAAAATAACTTGGATCCACTTTCGTTTTTTTTTTCTCCGATGTTTAGGACCCTCGGGAAATATGGATCAGCTACCAACGAAGTTCAACATAAAAACATTACAAACAACTTGATAAAAATCTTATGGTAACAACACGTTATTCACATTAATGTTGTTGAACCTTCCACAGCTTAGGCAAATGATTTAATAAAAATCAACATGTTCACCACTTTAGAAGGAAAACAAAAGTCATCAACAATAGTATTATAATAATGTTCATGTCAATCTCAACAAATGTATAACAATATAACACTACACTACTAACTACAGTAGAGTTTTCTTGTTTTAAAAAAGAAATTGGAATCTAATAAACTAACCTTTGGGGGTCCTTTGATATAACGAACCAACCTTGAACATTAATTTACAACAAACCAACCTTGTCATGTTAATTTTTCTAGCGAACCTCCGACGAGTCTTACTTGTCGGAGAAAGCTGACATGGCGGTGGCGGATGCTGACTTGAATTATTTAAGATCTAAAAAAAAAAAAAACATATTGTGGCATGTGCTGAGTTTTTTTCTCTGGCAAATCACTATTCCCCTTTATTTATTTTTACTGTACACCCCACCCACCTCTATTAACTTCCCTTTTCTCTCTCTCTCTCTCTCTCTCTCTCTCTCTCTCTAACACCCCTAGCCCCAGCCCCCGACCCATCCCCGCCACCCCTAACCTCTCACTCACTCTCTCAACCACCCTCACCACTGCCACCACCACCTCCACTGCCAGCCATCTCCACCGCCACAACCTCCACCTCACCCCCCTTCTCTCTCTCTCTCTCACACAACCCCCCAGCCCCCGACCCATCCCCCCACCCACGTCTCCTTAAGCTCCCGCACCCGAGGCGGCACCCACCCGCAAACCCATTTCCGCCGGCAGGCTGGCATGGACGACGAAGCTGGAGCCGGAGCCGAGGCTGAAGCTCGAGCCGGAGATGAAGCCGGAGCTGAAGCCGGAGCCGGTGATGAAGCCGGAGGTGAAGGTGTGGCCGGAGAAGAAGCCGGAGTTGGTGATGGAGATAGAGAAGAAGGTGGTGGAGATGGAGGAGGAAAGGGTGGCGGTGGGGAGGAAGGCGGTGGTTTTCCTGGTGGTGATGAGGGTGGTGCTGAGGGTGGGGAGGGTGGCGTGGTGCTGATGGTGAGTATCATTGAAGCATATATCTAGCCAACTAACAAGTTTTAATGTTGTTTTCTTGAATTAAAATTAGTTAAGCTTTGATTATATAATAAGTATTGGGGTTGGGGGTGTTAGAGAGAGAGAGAGAGAGAGAGAGAGAGAGAGAGAGAGAGAGAGAGAGAGAGAGAGAGAGAGAGAGAGAGGGGAGTTAATAGAGGTGGATTTTTTTTAAAAAAAAGAAAAAGTTGGATTATTCAATCTAACTCATCAAAAAAAATCCTTTTTTTTGGCTAAAACACCTCCACATAAGCGAGCATCGCCGCCACGTCAGCTTTCCGACAAGTTAGACTCGGTGCCGGTTCGCTTGACAAATCAACATGACAAGGTTGGTTCGTTGTAAATTAATGTTCAAGGTTGGCTCGTTATTTCAAAGGACCCCCAAAGGTTGGTTTATTAGATTTCAATTTCCCTTTTAAAAATTATATATTTAATTTAATGGGTCCGTGGGTCAGCTCCGTGGGTCCGTGCCAAGGCCCGAACCCAGACCTGTCATTTTCTTGGTAGACCCAACCCTGATCCAGATCCAATGAGTGTAAAAATTTTGGACCAAAACCGCCTAAATGGGTTAGGTCCGACCGGTCCGGGTAGGGTCTAGGGCACACTACCATCCCTAGTTAGGTCTGACCGGGTCCGTAAGTTCAAGTTCCACCGTCGATGTGAGAGTCTTGTTGGTGGGTGATCTATAATAACTTTTGTAATTGTTATTTGATCTTGGAGGCATGCCTTGGCCTTAGTGAGCATCTGCGGCGCAACTCAAAAGACTTGGCAGAAACCGACCCTACCCGAAACAACTCAAAAGTTTCTGGGTTTTGAGCAGGATTTCTCGACCCGAAACCGAAAATAAACTGAACTAAAAAAATTGGAAAAATTTAGCAAGTCCAACCCGACCCAAACTTGAAACTATCCGACCCATTTCTCAAATCAATAAAGTTGAACAAAGCTAATAGTGTAGAAGTTTGTTTTGTCATTGTTATCCCTTCTTGATAAGAAACTACAAGGGTAAATTAGTCTATTAAGTTGGATATCTGTTGTCGTAATTTTTGGGAGCACGGTTGTCGTGTTCACAAGGAGTTGTATTCCAGCAAATCAGAACTAACTCAAGTGTTTCAAGCTAGACAAATTTACCCGAGACAATAGAGGTGATCAAGGATAACTAATGAGCTACGAAAACAATAAAAAAATTGCTCAGATTACGATATAAATATTCAACAAACTAATCAATCAGAACAACCTAATCTACTAATTCTAAACAAGTAATTAAGATTGGTCGATTGCACCATTAATTAAATTAAGCCAAAACCCTCTCTCCTAAGTCATTGACTCACCAAAGCCCGCTCTAGAGGGTTCGAGGCTATATTAACTATTCTAACTGCTTGAACTTCTCAACAATAGCCTTGAACTTGAATAATAACAAGAATAATAACCAAAATCAACCAATATCAATAACCTTGAACACCAAAGGGATTGGATATGACCTTGGATAAAGGAGATTCCACCACCAAAGCCTAACACCCCACCATGACCATCATAAAGGAAGAATCCACCGATCAATAAAGGAATGACTAGAAACACCACCATTAATCAATGGATAAAGTAATCTAGATTTTGAGAGAAAACTTAGGGAAACCCTAACCAATGCATAAGCATATTCATAATCATCAAAAGCTGCCTGGAAAAAAGTCCTAACAAGCTATTTATACCAAAGCTCGCTCTCGAGGGTTCGAGGCTATATTAACTATTCTAACTGCTTATATTCTCATAAGGTTAGTCTAATTAAACTCCAGAAATAACAACCTTAGACCTAGTCAAAATTCAACATTCTCCCTGACTATTTTCTCTACCCACACTAGCAAATTTTCCTCACCGCTCAGTATAAATTAATCGCCTAAAAAATATAGATGAATACTCTCTCGAACTTTTCATCAAACATGTGGCAGGCGAAGAGAAAACCTCACATCACAAGCATGAATTTGGTAGATTAAGCCATAATAAATCAACTAATTATTGAATACATCAATCACAACCAAAACAACTCAAAATTAACAAGTAATTGACCTCACAAAATTGACATCACCTTTCAACATAAATCAATTTCTTAAAAAATACATATGAATACTCTCTTGAGTATATCATCAAACATGTGGTGGGCAAAGAGAAACCTTACATCACAAGCATTAATTTGGTAGATTAAGCCTAAACAAATCAACCAATCATCGAATACATCAACAACCCAAACTCAAAATTAATAACTAATTAACATACAAAAGTAATAACGAACCAATGAGATCTTAGCTCAGTTGGTATTCGTTGCATTGTGGTATCTCACAAGTCCCAGGAATCATTGATTCCTAGGAGCAGCAACAGACATGCATGTTTGGTTTCCCCCATCCCTCATAGGCTGGTGGACCCATTGGACTTTCCTTGAGATAGGGGGCCCAATGGGTGGTCCAACTTACCAATGAAAAAAAAAACTAAAGTAATAACGAGAAGCAAAACGAATCTGACAAGAAAAAAAATAACACATATATATAAAGAGAGGGAGAAATGAAACTTATGCTATGCTTGGGAGGAGGGTTACAGAGGGTTTTGTGTGTGTGTGTTGGGGGGGGGGGGGATTAAGGAGGGTGCTTACCCCTGCTTGGGAATGGAGTGAGAGAAGGTAAGGGGGTGAGGTAGAGTGAGATTTAACCTCTTTTACTCCTTTTAACTCTTATTTTTTCTAACACTCCAATTTGGGATGTAAGCAAGAGTCAAATGACATTATCACATACCTAATACATAAATTGATGATTTTACCCTTCCATTTCTCCATGTCATGCTGCGAGATCTTTTTTCTCTCTCTCTCTCTCTCTCTCGCACACACATACATCAATCTCTCTCCCCGATCTCTCCCCCCCCTCTCTCCATCTCTCTCTCTCTCTCTCTCTCACACACACACACACACACACACACACACACACACACACACACACACACACACACACACACACACACACAAATATATATATGTGTGTGTCTATATATATATATATATATATATATATATATATATATATATATATATATATATTCTGGACACACTCACACATACACATCTCTCTATCTCTATGTCTCTCTCTACTTCTCCCTTTCTGTCACACACACATGCACACACTCACATCTATCTCTCTCCATCTCTATCTTTCTCTCTCTACTCTCTCTACCCCTTTCTCTTTCTCTCTCACACACATCTCTATGAGAAGGGGAAGGGGTAGAGAGAGTGAGTGAAATTGAGATCTTTCTCTCACATACACATCTTATGAGAGAGAGAGAGAGAGAGAGAGAGAGAGAGAGAGAGAGAGAGAGAGAGAGAGAGAGAGAGAGAGAGAGAGAGAGAGAGAGAGAGAGAGAGAGAGGATGTGGAGAAAAATTAGAGAGAGATGGGGTGGGGTGGGGGGGTGGTTAGAGAGAGAATGGGCATATAGTTAATATATGAGTATCAATTTATTACATATAATATGAAAGGGCAAATATGTCAATTAAAAATTTACTTTTATAAACTCTCCTAATTTATATATCTCTTGATCAGGGGTAAATAGTTTACCCTTATAAACACTCCGATACCTTCACCCTCACCCAGTGGCGAATCCAGGAATGAAATCAAGCGGGTTCAAAGTCAAATATAAAAATTTAAAACAACAAATAAAAAAACTTACAATATTATTATCTTTCGGGTAGTTGTCCATGACAAGGCGCCATGACTTGAAAGTATTCCAATATGATGTATCATTTGGTACTTTTTTGAAAATTTCATCCTCAAAATAAGTACTAACAGTGTTTTTTCAAAAACTCGTCTGAGACTGTTAAAAACAACGCTAGGCTTGAACTGTAATTGTTGCCGCTAGGACGCTAGGTTGAGTTTAAAAAAAAAGAAAAATTATAAACATCTTAACGAAGGATGGTTAATAAATGATAATCATCTTGCATTTCACTTAAATTACTAATAAAGTTAAATGTAATTATATTTAAATGATTATAAAGATATGTTTCATTACTTTAAGGATAATTATAATTTATAAACAATTTAAAAATAATTATTTATTTATATTTTTAAAAAATATAAAATTATGCATAGAATGTGTCTTTTCAACTATGATTAATAAAATTAGGTTGTTATTATATCTTTTGACCTAACTAATAAATATTATAGTCTTATAGTTGATATATATATATATATAATTATTAAAGAAAATATTATTAAAAGTTACAAAAATGTGAAATATGGGAAATTGAGGCCTGTTGGTCTCGAACACGGAACCTCAAGCTTCCTTTCATTGTATCATGGTTCAACAAAAAATGCTACATTTGAGGCCTGTAGGTCTCAAACACAAGACCTCTAACTCGCTTCACTGATTCATTGTGCACGCTTGCCACTAAGCTAAGGCAGAAGATATGATTTCGAGCTGTTTCATGTTGTATATGTATATTTATCAGACGGTTGTATTTAACAACCAGATTTTTTTCTTTTTTTTTAAGTGGGGTCACGTGACCCCACGTGAACCCATGTTGGATCCGCCCCTGCCCTCACCCTCTTTTACTCTTATGAACTCTTACCCTCATTTTTAACTCCCCTCCCAAGCAGACCCTTACTCTTGAAATCGGAAGTGAAATTGATGAATGTAGCAAAGAGAAGCAAATTAAACCTACAGGCTATAGAGGATAGAGAGAAAACTCTCAAACCTAGAATAAAAACTGAGAAAAAAACAAAGTAATGCTCAAGTTGTTGTCTTTTCCTAACTCAAACAATATAGTAAGTGAAAACTACAACTCGGCACAAGTTGTGTCGAGTTTGGCTCAACCTGTGTTGTCTTTCTGAAATTCTAGACTTTAGCACAACTTCTACTGAAACTAACACAACTTTTGCTCACTTAGGTTGACTTTCTTTCTTCACTCTTCAACCTTCTATTGCTTCCCACATTTTTCCACGACATTCAAAAAACGCGTAGTTTTCATAATAAAGGGTGATATTATCTAAAAGGATATAAATTCGCATACTTTAGTCAATAGTGAAGAAAGTAATCAAAATTACATCAAGAGTTAGAAAAGAAAGCCTTTGAATAATCAAAATTAGTCGAGAAAAGAAAGTAAAAGCCTGTATCAGTATGACCTTAAGTATCTCTCATTTGTGTAAATTACTTTTTTTCTAATTTTACATACAGTTTGCATCTACTTTAGGCCCTGTTCTTTTATGCGGTATTTTGCGGAATGGTGTGGTGAGGTGTGGTGGAGTTATGGCGGGTATGGTGAAATTGTGGTGGATTATTGGTATATGGGGTAGGTGAGGAGAAAGGATGTAAAAAGTAGAGAAAAGAATGAGGAGAGAGAAAAGTGAGGACAGAGGAAAAATAATGATTTGCCGTAAAATGTGGCGGGTTGTGCAGGTATATGTAGCCATGATTCTTGCAACCATGAAAAGAACAGGGCCTTAGTATTAATGCTTTCCTTTGCATCGAATTATTTTATTTATTTTTTATTTTTGACTTTATTTTTGTCTTTTTTGGTATATTGTGCAAAATGCATTATAAAATTAATCATTTTAATTAATAAAGTTCATCACAATATATATATATATATATGTCTGATGTCTTCAAAATAAAGTGGGTATGTTGTTATCATTTACTTCCATCATTTTTTTAATCTGTGATTCACTTTTTTGAGGTTTATTTTTTAAAAATAATTTCTCGCATAAGAAATTAAAAAAAAATACAATTTTATACTTTTCTAATAGTATTTTTTTTAATCAATTTTTTACTATGAATCATTATATAAATTAAGATATTAACGGTCAAAATATTTTACACGTAAAAAAAATTGAGGGAGTATGAATTTAATCATGGATTGAGTTCATTAACTTCTTGCATTGAGCTCATTAATGTGTTCGTATTTTCACTACAAGTTTTGTAATTACTAGCTTAGATGTTTTATTGTGGTAAATATTCTTCAAAAAAGGTTAAAAATCTATTATATTATTTTGTTGTATGTAAAACTTTTTTATAATAAAAGCAAACTATGTATACAAAGTATCAAACCACTAAAATAAAGAATTATATTCATGGATTACAAAAAACTAGACTTCTTTTTGACAGTGTGTAAATACTTGAAGATACTTATCAGCAAGATTATCATTTAACTTGAGTTCTGGTTCAGATTGAGTTTTTTTGGGTTTAAAACTTGAACCAAACTGGAGTCTCAATATTTATTGAAAGTTTAATTAGGCTAGTTAAATTTAATTTGGAAAATAAATTGCGGAAATAAAGTGTGGAAAATAAAAATATAGAACACGGTGGTTGTTTATGATGTTCCTCCGAATTCAATTTCGGAGTACGTCACCTTCTAGAGTTCTCCAACTCTAGGATTTAACCAAGAATTATTATTAGGATGGACTTTTACAATCGATCTTAGAGCATTCTCTACTCTCAAGATCTCACCACTTGATGTCGTCTCTCAATCAAGTGTAGAGAGTTGACTTCTCAACTCTTAAATCCCCTCTCTAATAATAATAATCTCAACAACTCAACTCAATAAACAAAAACTCAATACAACTTTTTGTAATCTCACACTTAACAATAGTAAGAAAGAATAACGCTCAAGTGAGATGTTTCCTTGTGTGTCTTCTTGTCTCTTCTCTTGTTCTCTTGAATGATCAAATACTCCTCATATTTATAACGCAATTAGCGAAGCCTCAAGGAGCCAAACTTGGACAATTCTTAATCATAATTAATCTTCATACAATGGATAATAACATTGTGATCTTATTTTCTTACTTCCTTTGCATCAATGTAATCAATCTAACCATAATATCATTGATTATGTGAGCAAGTTTCTACATGGCCAAGAATCAAATGTGAACCAATAATCATATTAAATCAATTAATACCCATAGCTATAATGTATTTCAAAATCAAATCTTATTATGATAATATAATTGTATTATTAAATATTCTCCTAATATCAACGACTATATCTTTCCTTCATATGTGACTTTTTAATATTCTCATAATATCAACAATTATATCTTTCCTTGATATGTGATTTAGATAATCCATATTTTATAAATTTATTAATTTTGTCTTACATCAAAATAATATCAATTATATGCTAAATATAACTCAACAATCTCCCCCTTTTTGATGTGAGACAAAACCTGATTACTGTTCCTTTAGATTATCAAAATTATATTTTTCTCCCTCTTTTTGTATTACATCAAAAAGATAAAATTGTAAAATAATATTGCAAAATCATAAACGACCAAGATTTTTCTCCACCTTTAAAAAATGTTGAAAAAGAATTGAGTATTAAAAAAAAAGCATATTAAGGATCATAAAAGTAACTCAAGTTATTCAACAAACGGGAAGAGTTAAGAATTAATGACTTCACAAAAAAAAGAAAGAGATAAAACATGAAGTTTTGATTATCGGATTGAGATAAATTAGACATTCAACGAAGAAAAATATGTTAGCATAATTAATGGAAGACTCCCCCTTAATAAGTGCATTATAGAAGTATATCTACAAAATCAACTATCATGAGGAATCATATTAGGAAGTTTAGTTCCTTCTGGAACCCATATTTGAATAATCCTGGAAATTTTATTTTTGTTAGGACAATAATATGCATGATACCCATTTCTTAAACAATATTTACATTTGCTCGAACTTGATTTGTATGATGAAGGTTTAAAGAAATTGTTATAGTTTTTCTTCTTACTAGATGGATTGCTTCCAATTCCTTCTTTATTAAATGATGCCCGTTGAGTACAAAGTAGTTTATCTAAATTTTCTTGTCCTCTTGAAAATTTCAAAATTATTTTCTTATGGTCATCACATTCATTTTATAAATCACATTTTTCTTTTTCAAGCTCTTCTATCTTGTTGTGATGATTGTTATTCTCTTTTCCTGAGGTGAAATTTTTTTCATTCAACACTTCTATTGTTCTTTTTAATTCTTTAATTTTAGTCAATTGTTTTTCTTCTACTTTTGTGCACTCAATTAAAAATTCAATTAATTCACTTTTAGAATATTTATGAAGATGCGAGAGTTGTACCTCATCCGAGCTTTCATACTCAATTATTTCCTTTTCTTCATCACTACCGCCATTGTCATCGATACTTGTCTCACCATCATCTTCAAAATCAAGCTCTTTTGCCATTAAGCACAAATGACTACTTTCATCGTTTGAGTCACTAATCGTATTGTCCCTTTTTGATCCATCAAGATTCTCTTCGCTTGGTTGTTCATATATTAGCAAGAACTTTTCCCAAAGGCTTTTGGCTGTCTCACAATAACAAACACAAGTAAATATATCGTCATTTAAAGCACATTGCAAAATATATATATAAAACTCTAGAATTTTTCTTGAGCTTCTCAAAATCATCTAGGTTATATTCACTCTTTGGCTTGTTGACAATGATTCTATCATTTCTCATCCATGTGGGGGTAAATGGAACATTAGTGACAATATCCCAAAAATCAAAATCGATGGATTCCATAAATGATTTTATCATACACTTCCAAAGATAAAAATTAGTACCATCAAATGCTGGTGGATGACAAATAGATGCATTTAATAAACTAGCCATTGATCGATCCTACAGACAATTAAGTCTAGCAAAGCAGGTTAGGCTCTGATACCAATTGAAAGTTTAATTAGGCTAGTTAAATTTACTTCGAAAAATCAATTGCGGAAATAAAGTGCGAAAAATAAAAAGATAGAACACAATGGTTGTTTACGATGTTCCTCCGAACTCAATTTCGGAGTACGTCACCGCCTAGAGTTCTCCAACTCTAGGATTTAACCTTGAATTATTATTAGGATGGATTTTTACAATCGATCTTAGAGCCTTCTCTACTCTCAAGATCTTACCACTTGATATCGCCTCTCAATCAAGTGTGGAGAGTTGACCTCTCAACTCTTAAATCTTCTCTCTAATAATATTAATCTCAACAACTCAACTCAATAAACAAAAACTCAATACAATTTTTTTAATCTCACACTTAACAATTGTAAGAAAGAATAACGCTCAAGTTAGATATGGCTAATAGGTCAGGTCGAGTCGGGTTCGTGTTCGTATCAAACTTAAACAGGTTCAAAATCCTTCGACCTGAACCTAACCAATTTATTAAACGAGTTGGACATTGAAACCGTTTACCGTTTAAATTTAAAACGGCTTGACCTTATTTTGACCTATTTACCCATTTCATGAAACATGTTAGAATAAAGTTACCAATATACCCATTTAACCATTAACCCATTTATACAAAACAACTCATTGTGGGATCGAAAGAATGACATATCATACTCAACAATTTGCAGGGTAATATAATTCGCGTTATATATACGGAGATGTCTTTTAATTCATAGTCAAATATAAATATAAATTAAAATTGTAAGTCTTACGTATATTTCAAAGAGTATTAACTGTAACTTTCACCTAAGTTTGTTGATAAACGGTATAATTGGGTAACAGTTATCGAGCAAATGACCTAACCCATTTAACATGCCTAATCAAACGGTTTAAGTAGGTGTTTTTTCGTATCGAAAATCCTGACCTGAACCTAACCCATTTAATTAAACGGGTTTACTGTGTCATCCATTTAATTAAACGGGTTCAAAATTTCTACCTAAACCAAATATCGTGTTAGGTTCAGGTCGGTAATCCTGTCGGGTTAGCTCTTCCCAGCTCTAGCTCAAGTGAGATGTTTCCTTGTGTGTCTTCTTGTCTCTTCTCTTGTTCTCTTGAATGATCAAATACTCATCGTATTTATAGCGCAATTAGCCGAAGCCTCAAGGAGCCAAACTTGGACAATTCTTGATCATAATCTTCATACAATGGAAATAAAATCGTGATCTTATTTTATTACTTCCTTTGCATCAATGTAATCATTCTAACCATATGTGAGAAAGTTTCTAAATGGGCAAGAATCAAATGTGAACCAATAATCATATTAAATCAATTAATATCCATAGCTATAATGTATTTCAAAATCAAATCTTATTTTGATAATATAATTGTATTATTCAATATTTTCCTAATATCAACCATATCTTATTATCTTTCCTTCATATGTGACTTTTCAATATTCTCATAATATCAACAATTATATCTTTCCTTGATATGTGATTTAGATAATCCATATTTCATAAATTTATTCATTTTATCTTACACCAAAATAATATCAATTATATGATAAATATAACTCAACATTTATGATAGATAAGTATCATATTGAAAAGTGACCCAATCAGGTTAGAGTTGGTCCCAGATTTATTTATTTATTTTTTGGGGTGGACCAAAAAATGTACACCACGACAAATAACAGCACGCCACCAATATATAAGTAATATAATCTATGTATCTTTCTCCTTTCTAGAATAAATAAAACATGTAGACAATTTATCATATTTATAAAATAGTTAGCTTGATTGTAAGAATCTTTTATACACATATATGTGTGTGCGCTCGCGTGTGTGTATTAATATTTTTTCGGAATAATTGGTGAGATTTTCCATTAACAAAACAAATTACAAAGTAGACTTCAGGCATACCCAGAGGGATCAACAATGCACCCAACCCAAGATTCAAATAGACCCAGAAAACAACAACTCAAACAACAGAACAAAAGCAAAAGTCAAAGATCAATTAACCCAACCTCAACTTTATATTTGAGCAAATAAACTTACTCAAGATCAAAGCATCACGACTCTACTATGAATAACTCTAAAGTTTCTTTCATGCCAAAAATGATAAATAATACTAACAATAGCCAAACCAAAATTGTAGCTCTCCTTTTTTGAAAGGTTTCCCATATTACCTTTCAGTTCCTCCAAGCAAATTTGCCACGAAACATATTTATGCAAATATACTCACTCACAACTTGGGTGTAGGAGTAGTCTTCTTAGTGGCGGATCCAAGATTCAGAGTGAGTAATGTCAGATAATTTCTTTTAAAAATTGAACACAAATAAATGGTAAAATAAACGTCAAAATATAACCAATTCATGATAGCCTAATACATAAACGTTAACGTAAGCGCCAAAAATGGTATTAAATAACTAATATATATACCTACACTTCCAATCGACGAGGATGCATACAAAAATTACAATTCAACCAAGAGGAAAGAATATAATTCGATTTATAAGTGTAGAAATGATTGGTTAACAAAATTTGCTCATTCATACACATACAAGTGATACAACAAGCAATTAAGTGAATTAGCAAACCCTAATTTAATCACATTGACTTAAACACATAAATCTAATTCATAAATTGCAACCAAGTATGAGAATAAATTCAATAAAGAGGAAAGAGTAACTTGAGAAAAAAAAATATTAGAGTGACTTACATAAATTACAATTCAATAATGGAGTTAGAGTTAGAGAGATTGAAGGGACTTCTTAGTGGTGGGCGTGAGTGAAAAAATATTGTCTGCGTTAAAAGATTAAAACGACAATCGATTAACATAATAGTAGTTCGGCCGCCTACTGTAAATTTAAAAAACGAAAAGCTAGCATTGGCCTAGGGGATTGAAACCCACAACCAATTGGACATGGTAGTTCCAAATTCTTGCTTGTGACAGGGGCCACCAGGCTACGTAGCATTTTATGATCTTGTGTGGTGTCAAATGGTATACATTTTCATATTTTTATTTTTTTTTTATCCTAAATAGATTTCTTTTTTATAAAAAATAGTGGTGTCAATTGACACCACTCATATACATAATACATGTGGATCGGCCCCTAAGTCTTCTAATATATATATATATATATATATATATATATATATATATATATATTGGATTCTAAAAATCCCTACTTTCACCAATTGGACAATGGTGGACCGTACTTTCACTTTGTATTCTGGTGGTCCAAAAAAAATAAAATTGGATTGTAGTAGGATATTTTCAAGGGAATCATAGATTTTGTGTTGCATTTGATTCAAAACTTAGTATAACACTTTACAATGATTTTTAATGAATTTACAGCGTTTCTCCCAATTTGTTTTCATTTTTTTTACTATTTTTTACTATTTTTTACTTTTATTATTTTAAAAAAAATCATAATAATTATTCGGAGTCTCAAAAAAATAATTTAAAAAATGTTTTAGAAACTACAATTCATTAACTTTCTAGGGGCAGGAACGAAAAAACAAAAACAATATAGTGTAGGAATGAAAAAAATAAGAAGAATGTGGAGGTGGATTTGGTACCACTACAATCCAATTTTATTTTTGTTTTGGACCACCAGAATACAAAGTGAAAGTACGGTCCACCATTGTCAATTGGTGAAAGTAGGGATTATTAGAATCAAATTATCCTATATATATATATATATGTGTGTGTGTGTGTGTGTATGTATGTATGTATATATAATTTTTGGCAGAAGAGCAACTCCATTCATTCAAAACCTCAAACTGAGGCCCAACAAACGAACATCCCAAGCCAAGAACAAAGCAAGAAACCTATCTCATCATGATATCTATACATCCATTACACTTTCTACTCTTTTTTGACAAAATTAACAATCTGTTAAGAATGATAGACTTGATCTTCTTAATAACTTGCTCTTCGTTAAATCTCTTCTGTTTTGTAGGAAATCTCAGATGATTCCGACACTCCAAAATCACAGCAACAGTCAAAGTAAAAATAGCAGCTGCAACCATTTTGATACTTCTTCCCCTTTTCATATCTTTCCAATTCCTTGCCCACTGCAGAAGAGAGGAGAAATCACTTCTAATACCCAACATCCTTCCAAAATGGACCAGAATCTGCTTTGAAAACGTACAGTTTGTTAACAGGTGACCAATAGAAACATTGCTTCCATGCCCTGCTAGCCTGGTTGCAACATGCAACTTCAAGTGAGTAGAAACCCAATCCAGAAATATGTGACGTGGAGGAGAAATCCCATTCCATATTAGATGGGAATAAGACCATTTTTCCTGTTTAGAAAAGAACCACATATAGTACTCTTTAACAGAAAAATTACACTGCTGATCACCTCCCCAATCCCAATTACTTGCATCCCCAAACTTTATCTTCTCCCTGACTTTACAAATTTGCTTCCAATACCAAGTACTTGTGATAGCCGGGGAATAATACCACCAATTTTGTGATTTAATATATCTAGCATGAATCCACCTTACCCACAAGTTATCCTTCTTCTTAGCAATGTTCCAAACTAGCTTGCCAATGGTAGCATAATTCCATAACTTCGGGTTTCTCAAACCAACTCCACCAAGTTTTTTAGGAGAGCATAACATATTCCATTCCACCAAAGGGATTCTGCTTGCAATACTATCACCTGACCAAATAAAGCTCCTGCAGATCTTGACAATCTGCTAAATTACATTCACAGGCAGTAAAAAATATTTGCCCAGAAGCTAAAAACACTTAGTAACACAGAATTGACCGGTTGCGCTCTAGCAGCATAAGAAAGATGCTTAGAAGCCCACACTTTGATTTTCTCTGTAATCTTCTCCACAAGAATTAAGAAATCAAACTTCCCAAGTCTTCCAGAAGTTATAGGCACCCTAAGTACTTGAAAGGGAAGTTACCTTTTGCAAAACCCAAAATATCTTGTAGCACCTGAGTTTGAGTATTATTGCAACCCGCAACCACCAACTGAGATTTTGTTAAATTTGCACCAAGACCAGTACACTCCTCAAAGTGTTTCAGAATGTTATCAATGTGCTTGACAGAACTGTTATTGGCAGTGCAAATAATGACCAAATCATCAGCAAACATCAAGTGATTCATATGGAGATCCTTACAACCAGGATGATACTGAAAATCCTTTTCAAACTTCAAATTATCCAATAATCTCGAAAGATACTCCATAACTATAACAAATAATAATGGAGATAACGAATCACCTTGTCTCAAACCCCTTCCACCTTTAAAATAACCATGCTTTTGTCCATTAAGATTAATGGAATATGAGGAGGAAGTGACACACATCATAATCCAGTGAATGAATTTAGTAGGGAATTTAAGAGCCGTTAGAGTTTCCTCAATACACTCCCAATATACTGAATCGTAAGCCTGTTTTAGATCAATTTTCATGATGCATCTTGGGGAAAGGTTCTACCTAGAATACCCTTGTGCAACCTCTTGACACAACAAAATATTATACACAATTTCCCTCTCCGGTACAAAGGCCCCTTGGCATTGATTAATCACATCAGGGAGAACTTTCTTCAACTTGCTACACAGTAGCTTCGAAATACATTTATAGCTCACATTACAACATGATATTGGCCTAAAATCAGTCGGACTTTCAGGATTAGTTTCTTGGGAATAAGAGACACAATCGTCTCATTGATACTAGACAACATAACCCCATTATCCAAGCATTCAAAAATAGCATCACAGAACATTTCACTAATCATCCCCCAATTATCATGTTAAAAAGAACTGCTAAAGTCATCTGGTCCAGGAGCTTTAGACATAGGAGTTGAGAAAACAACATCACGTACCTCAACCTGAGTAAAAGGTTTGATTAGATGTAGCTGACTTTGAACACTGAGTAAAGCCCCTTTCTGAAGAATATCACAATTCAAAGATCTTCTCTCATAGTTCTGTTTTCCTAGAAGACCTTCATAATACTTTAAGACTTCCTTTGCAATATTATCAAAACCAGAAATGCATTCTCCATTAACATTGGATAAAGAGAACACAGAGTTCATATTCTGCCTCTTCCTCATCTTTGCAAAGAACACCCTTGAGGGACAGTCACCATAATTCATCCACTCCAAATGGCTTTGTTGTTTAATAATCTGTTGAGCTGAAGACAAAAGTCTCAAATAAACACATCTTTTCTCCTTCTCCTGAAGAATCAACTCCTCATTGAATTTATCATTAGTAACAGCCAACTATAAATACTCTAACTCCTCCCTACAATTGTTCACTCGCTCATGAATATCAAAATACTTATCCTTATGTAACTTCTGAAGAGGTTCTTTCAAGGAAAGCAAGAACTTATGGAACTGGAACATTTTACTCCCAAAGGTAACCTTACTAAAGCCATCTCTATGATATCATCATAATGTTCATCATTCTTCCACATACTACAATATTTAAAACTCTTTTTGCCCTTTGGACAATCAGGAAAAGTCACAAGAATAGGGGTATGGTCAGAAAGACCGAAAGGGAGAAAAATAGTATGCACAAACCCCACTTGCAACATCCATTCTTCATTGGCAAAAATTCTATCAATGTGTGACCAAACATGATTTTTTGACCAAGTGTAATGATCTCCTTGAAAACTCAATTCCTGTAAGTTAGTTTTTTGAAGACATTCTTGAAAATCGGTAACCTCAAAAAACTCAACATCTGTACCACCAATTATGTCTTTTGGAAATAAAACAGAATTGAAATCACCAAGAACCATCCAACCATCATTCATTCCATTTGTCAGATCAACCAATCTATCCCAAACCATCTTCCTCTCCTATAAGCTATTAGAACCATAAACAAAAGTAACAAAGAAAGATCCACCATCCATCATTCTTGTAACAAATAAATGTACCCACGGACTATGTATCTCCAAAACTTCCACCTGATAAACCTGAGGTTTCCAAGCAACTAGAATGCGACACTTCCCATCAACCGAAGCATTATGAACACAAGACCATCCTTGCAACATTCTCCCAGTAACATCTGCCATTTTTTCATATTTAACTTTAACTTCAAATAAACTAATAAGGTTTACTTAATGAAGATGTAAGAAGTTTCGAATATCAACCTGCTTATTCGGGTTACCACAACCCCTAATATTCCAACTGAGAATATTAACCATGTCCACCTTTCTTAGACCCACCTGCCTTCTGGAAAGCCTTAAGCACCTCACCTGCCAAAATAGTATGACGTCTACGAGCTACCATAACTGGAGGCAGACTTTTAGAGGGTACTGACGGAGTAGTGACTGGTTGTCGAGGAAGATAAGGTGGAGGAGGAGAAGCAGTGTTGGTATCCTGATTCGACTGTCCACTTTCTCCATTAGCATTACTTTGTTTCACTTCCTTTCCATGCTTCTTCTTACACTCATCTGTATCATGACCAAAATTCTTGCAATGAGAACATTTCACTGGTTTCCAATCATAAATCACTTTCTGAGATACCATTGTTCCATTATCCACAAAATTAATCTCATCTGGAAATTGTCCATTCACATTCATCTCAACCATTAACCTTGCAGCAGTAATACCATACTTCTCCCTAGTACGATGGCAAGTCTTGATAGGAATACCCAATGTACTACCAATTTTACTGAAACCATTCATATTCCAGTATTTGATATGCAACTCAGGCAAAATAACCCACACAGGTAAAGAAACAATATCATCAAGTTCAATCATAAGATCATCATTCAATTCACGAACCAGCATAGGCTTATGATCATAATAAAATATACCTCTATCCAGAACTGATTTCATATGTTCTTCTTGATGAAATTGTACCAAATATACTCCTCTTCTCGCCTTGACCACTCGCGCAATCTCCTTATCTCTCCAAAGTGATCAGATAAACCTATTCATCTCAGCTGGCTTTAGTGTAATGCCCAAAATTCGACATAGTACAACATTATCCCACTTATCATGACCATAATCATCTTCAGTGATTTCCGCAACTAAAGTCCCCTCAACAGCTTTCGGAGGCACAAATAGCAGACATAGATCATCCTCCCCAATCAACGAACTAAAATGAGAAACAACATTCTGACATCCTTCATCTTCCATAGCAGCAAAATCTTCAATCGATACCAGTAGCCTCAACCTAGATTTCCTCTTCTATTACCGCCGGAGAGTAACTTCAAATCAGCAAAGATACCGGAAAAGATTACCGGAAATCCTAGAGAGAGAAGTTCTCAATAGAGAGATAATCTATATATATATATATATATATATATATATATATATATATATATCGTATTAGAAACGATTTACTATGAGAAGACAAGAAACACTGATATAAGTCGCAAATCTTTAATCAAATACATAATTTTAAATTTGTGTGGAGTGTGGACATGTACATAAACTTTGTGGTCATGTACGGAGACATTTTGTACATGATGTAGACAGTGTGGATAAGCGATAAACAATGTGGACATAAAAATACACTATGTGGACATGTATATAAAGAATGTGGATATTACATGATTCAAAAGAGTGATTCTCATCTTTTTACAGTAAACTGTTTCTCATGTGATTCGTTATACACATATATATACACTTTGTATTCAAAACTTTTTGTTAATCTACATATTTTACATTTTGATGCCTTGCTTTCTTCCTAATAGTTGTATACAATTTCGTTGTGAATCCTTTAGTATGTTTGAAACTTGAATAATCGGAAAAAAAAATCGGAATAATATTTATCTTAGGTAATATTTTTTTTAAATAGGATACATCTTAACTCTACTCATCTTATTTAATACCTTACACATATTACGTGTGGTTCAAAACTAGTAACAATAATAGTAACAACAATATTTTTTTTTTAGAGCAATAACAATCTATATATTATAATATAAATCATTGTGCGTCCCACGAAATAGAGCTGTAACGCCCCAACCTTAATCACAAGATTAAGACTATACTTAGAATCCCAAACCTGTGATTAGCGCAGCGGAACACCTTAGGTCGAGGCATTACCGCCGTCTCCCAAAAGAGACAAGGCAACAACACCAAAGAAACTTCCAAAACCACAAGATAACTTACTAACTTAAAAACCTTCACATATAAAACCTATACAACCCTTGGATAAAGCATATAAACTTAAACATAGCTTAAAACTAAAACAACTTCTTCCATAAACATGGTTACTTCAAAACATGCGACTCTCAAGCCGACCAAGATACTTCAACCAAGTCTACCTTGCTTGCAACACGTGATTACCCCTGCTTGCCTTTGCCTTTACTTTGGGTGCTCGTACCCCCTAAAACAAAACATTAATAACATTGCGAAAAGTGAGTGGGGAAACACTCAGTACGTAAACCTCCAACACGTCAAACCGTTCGAAAACGGTTTTAGTGCCGGCATTTAAATTCATTTTGAAAACGGGGAAGGGGTAAAAAAAACATCAACTTGAAATGACGTGAACATAAACTTATACATGAGTAAGAGTAACTTGAGTTCATAAAGAAAGAACCTGTCACATGAACTTAGAAGTAAATACATAAACTTAAGAGTTTTGGGTCCCCTTCAGATCGATGCAAAGCATCTCGCGCACGTACGCCCAAACCGATCTGGAGTTTGGATGGGTGACTGCTATGCAGTCAGACACTGGCCAGGTCTAGGACACTCTGATCAGGAGCATCTAAAACATAAAAGGCTAGCACTTCTCGTAACTAGCTAGAACATAGAACATAGAATCCATAAAATGGGACCACTTAAAACCATGAATAATCATAAAAGCATAAATTAGCATAAACTGTAAACCTTTAACATAAATCGTAAACATTTATCATAAACCGTAAACATAAACATAAACCGGAAACCTTTAACGTAAACCATAAACTTTCAACATAAATCGTAAACATAAAACACAAATTATAACCATAAAACATAAACCGTAAACATTTGCATAAACCGCAAACATAAAACATAAATCGTGAACATAAAGCATAGATCGTAAATATAAAGCATAAATCGTAAACATAAAGGAGCGAAGAGTTGGACAATTCGCGTACCTTGGTTAGACGAAAGCTTTAGCGGCGAGCCTCGAGCTTGAGATGGCGTGGGCGACTTGGAGACTATAAGGAATTTGTAATAAGAGCGTAGTGAAATCGGTGAGGTTCGTGTAATCATACAAAATAGCATAAAATACTTAAACTTGTCTCATAAAAGGTAAAAAAGGAAATAAAATTTCAGATTTTAGCAATTCGCTGTTTCGGCGATAACCTGCGCTAGAAAACTCGGATTTTTGCAAGCAGTACTTTCGGAATAGGGAAAATCATGACCGACAACTTTGTCAACTGGCCCAAATGCTAAAAATGAAAGGAAGGGCTCAAAAATGGCCCGGACAGAAGCAGTGCATGAATAAATTATAAAGCGGCTTAAAACTTAGAGTGGAACTCATGGTGAAAATTGAATAACAATAGAGAAGGTTCATGGCTTATGGGGCATTTAAACCATTGGCTTAAAGGAGCATAGAAATGGAGCACTTGAAGGTTCAATAAAAGAAACCATTCGATTAGTGAAAACATGAAGAACGTCGTAGCAGCGGAATTAAGGACAATATCATGTTTATGGATTTTTAGAAACGATTTTCGAATCGATGAACGGTAAATTAGATATGAAGAAAGGACGAGCTTATGGTTACTTAGACATAGAGGGACTCAAGTATAACCCTTATTCATCAACAATACTTACTTGGATCTTAAAACTTCACCGAATTGGCCCATGAATTGCTAAATTACCTATGATCCTTTAGGAGATAATCCTCAACATCAACCCAACTTAAATTAGCTTAGAAAACTCATCCCAACTATCTTGACAACACCACAAAGGTTACAAATTCATAAGAACTCCATAAAAGACCCAATTTACAAATTTTAGGCTAAAAAGGCAATAAAAATTCTGGGCAGAAACTTGTTCCGGACAGCCCTGCTTCCCGGGCTCGTAACCCATACTCCCGACATCGGATGACTACGAATCATACCTTTCCGGAAAGCTTGCAACGTGGCCTAAAACTTTCATGTTCACCATAAAAACTAAAGAGGTCTCCAAAGGGACGAAAAACAGCCCTCAAAACACTGACTCAGAATTCGTATATAAAATTGTACCTTCACGGTTTTGGTCGTAACTCGGGCTATACATGTCGGAAATTCGAAATTCCAAAGCCTATGGTTTGCTAGCACTTTAAGCTATCAAATGGAGTAGAAATTTGGGCAAAAATCTCACTTTTATAATTCTGTAAATTTCCAGAATTGAAAACAGTAGCTAAAACACTTAAAACTCATCTTTTAATTGGATTTCCCACTCTTAATCATAATAGAACTTAATCAAACTTCAACAAACCTTAAACCACCATATTTCCAGAATATAAACCATGAAAAACTCTTCATCAAAGGCCTTAAAAATCACATGCATCTATGGATTAAACATAAACTTCACATAATAAACATGTTCTTGAACTCTTGCACAACAATCTCTCTAATTCACCCAAATTAAGCATGATAACTCTTAATTTATAATCTCACAACATAAACTCAGCCCTTAAACACTTAGAAACTCATAAGAAATCCACATGCATCACCATTAATTCATCATCCACCATGAATTCAACCATAAAACCTCACAAACACTTAGAAATATACATGCATACACTTAAAACTTAAACCCTAACTTAACCACAACTTAAATTCATGCTTAATAAACATAAAGAAGATGAAAAACATCAAGAAACCATGAATTTGAAGTAGAAAATCAGATTAGAAACAAGAGAATTAGGTTAGGGTTTGAGATTATACTACTTGAATTTAAGGTGAGAAATTGAACAAGAGAAGGGAGGAGCGAGTGGTGGCCGGAGTGGGTGGCCGACGGCGCCGGAAAACACGCCGGAAAAGCGCCGGCAGGGGCGGCAGTGGTGGCTGGCCGGCTGGGCAGCAGAGCAAGGAGGGAGAGGGAAGGTAGAGAGAGAAAGTGTGGAGAGTTGTAATAAAAATCTGATTTTTGCAAAATGAACTACAACCCTTTTGAACCCCCTTATAAAAAAAACCCCTCCTTAATTAAATTACCACCCAATTAAAACATAATTAACCATTAGTAAGAAAAATTAGCTAGGTAAGAATAATTGGTAATCAACCCAAATAATTTAACAACATAAAACTTGATAATATAACTTAGTATATAACTCAATAAAATTTCCTTGGGAATAAAATTGAGTAGAATACCAAAAATTAAAATCATATAAACTAACTTGATAAAACATACTAATAAAATAATTTGGGGCCATAAAATGTACTTAGGAGGATCGGGTAGCATAAATCGTAAAAGAACGGAATTAAAATTAATATAACCTTCCTCGGTTTTAGACGTAAAAATTTTAGAACGTAAAATAAATCAAATAACTTATTGTAAAATACTCATAACCTCAACATAATATTCATAAGATAACAATACATAAAAGTTAACCCACGAACCATCGTCTTGCTCGAGACCTGTCACGCATAAATATACATATAAAGAAAAACGTAATAACCAGTATAACAGTAAACGTGTCATAAATAAAGAAATTTTTAATTAGCGTAATTCGGCTAATCATCGAACTTAGTGTCTTAATTAAAACGGGTTTAGGGTGGGTCGTTACATCCTCCCCCCCTAAAAAGAAGTTTCGTCCCCGAAACTTGCTGTTGTGTCATGACGAAGAACCTTAGAAAAGCTCGTTAACATAAATAAGAGAACTAGGCAAGGTCCGAGTCTCAACCATCTTGAACCTCATTCATTATAAAAGGGAACGCTTGTCCCTTCTCATAAACCATCCTAGAACCACATTAAACCTTTGTGTCATATAGTACCTTTCAACCCTTTCACCAAACATTTTGATAAGGTACCTTGCCCCTATTTTGAGCTTCGCACCAATCCCACTTGGAATTGGATTTTATGAATCCTTATTTGAATTGATAAAGTCTCTTTTAAGACTAACTCAACATGCTTCACATCTACACTACACTCGTGCTCATGACATACTTTCCTAGGTCCAATCTCTTATGTTGCCCTTAACTTGCACTTTTAATTTGCTTGAATTGCCACTAAACTCCCCGGTTTCCGAGAAAATTTGGGCAGCACTTCCTCTATAATTTGGACTATCCCAAATTTTTACATATCTTCATACCTGCAAGAAAACATATACACCATATATATACATCCACTTGGAGCTTCAAGCTCATCATCCAAACCAACCAATGCACATATCTCTAATATCAGTCCATAAATGGACGCATAAACTACACATAAAAATCCCAAAATTACCATACTCAAATCATACTTCCTATAAACTTCTAATCTTCCCAAATACTTCTTATAACTCCGCTCTGATACCACAACTGTAACGCCCCAACCTTAATCACAAGATTAAGACTATACTTAGAATCCCAAACCTGTGATTAGCGCAGCGGAACACCTTAGGTCGAGGCATTACCGCCGTCTCCCAAAAGAGACAAGGCAACAACACCAAAGAAACTTCCAAAACCACAAGATAACTTACTAACTTAAAAACCTTCACATATAAAACCTATACAACCCTTGGATAAAGCATATAAACTTAAACATAGCTTAAAACTAAAACAACTTCTTCCATAAACATGGTTACTTCAAAACATGCGACTCTCAAGCCGACCAAGATACTTCAACCAAGGCTACCTTGCTTGCAACACGTGATTACCCCTGCTTGCCTTTGCCTTTACTTTGGGTGCTCGTACCCCCTAAAACAAAACATTAAAAACATTGCGAAAAGTGAGTGGGGAAACACTCGATGCGTAAACCTCCAACACGCGTCAAACCGTTCAAAGCGGTTTTAGTGCAGGCATTTAAATTCATTTTGAAAACGGGGAAGGGGTAAAAAAAACATCAACTTGAAATGACGTGAACATAAACTTATACATGAGTAAGAGTAACTTGAGTTCATAAAGAAAGAACCTGTCACATGAACTTAGAAGTAAATACATAAACTTAAGAGTTTTGGGTCCCCTTCAGATCGATGCAAAGCATCTCGCGCACGCATCCAAACCGATCTGGAGTTTGGATGGGTGATCGCTATGCGATCGGACATCGCAGTCTAGGACACTCGATCGGGAGCATCTAAAACATAAAAGGCTAGCACTTCGTAACTAGCTAGAACATAGAACATAGAATCCATAAAATGGGACCACTTAAAACCATGAATAATCATAAAAGCATAAATTAGCATAAATCAAACCTTTAACATAAATCGTAAACATTTATCATAAACCGTAAACATAAACATAAACCGGAAACCTTTAACGTAAACCATAAACTTTCAACATAAATCGTAAACATAAAACACAAATTATAACCATAAAACATAAACCGTAAACATTTGCATAAACCGCAAACATAAAACATAAATCGTGAACATAAAGCATAGATCGTAAATATAAAGCATAAATCGTAAACATAAAGGAGCGAAGAGTTGGACAATTCGCGTACCTTGGTTAGGCAAGCTTTAGCGAGCCTCGAGCTTGAGATGGCGTGGGCGACTTGGAGACTATAAGGAATTTGTAATAAGAGCGTAGTGAAATCGGTGAGGTTCGTGTAATCATACAAAATAGCATAAAATACTTAAACTTGTCTCATAAAAGGTAAAAAAGGAAATAAAATTTCAGATTTTAGCAATTCGCTGTTTCGGCGATAACCTGCGCTAGAAAACTCGGATTTTTGCAAACGAGTACTTTCCGGAATAGGGAAAATCATGACCGACAACTTTGTCAACTGGCCCAAATGCTAAAAATGAAAGGAAGGGCTCAAAAAATGGCCCGGACAGAAGCAGTGCATGAATAAATTATAAAACGGCTTAAAAACTTAGAGTGGAACTCATGGTGAAAATTGAATAACAATAGAGAAGGTTCATGGCTTATGGGGCATTTCAACCATTGGCTTAAAGGAGCATAGAAATGGAGCACTTGAAGGTTCAATAAAAGAAACCATTCGATTAGTGAAAACATGAAGAACGTCGTAACGACGGAATTAAGGACAATATCATGTTTATGGATTTTTTTAGAAACGATTTTCGAATCGATGAACGGTAAATTAGATATGAAGAAAGGACGAGCTTATGGTTACTTAGACATAGAGGGACTCAAGTATAACCCTTATTCATCAACAATACTTACTTGGATCTTAAAACTTCACCGAATTGGCCCATGAATTGCTAAATTACCTATGATCCTTTAGGAGATAATCCTCAACATCAACCCAACTTAAATTAGCTTAGAAAACTCATCCCAACTATCTTGACAACACCACAAAGGTTACAAATTCATAAGAACTCCATAAAAGACCCAATTTACAAATTTTAGGCTAAAAAGGCAATAAAAATTCTGGGCAGAAACTTGTTCCGGACAGCCCTGCTTCCCGGGCTCGTAACCCATACTCCCGACATCGGATGACTACGAATCATACCTTTCCGGAAAGCTTGCAACGTGGCCTAAAACTTTCATGTTCACCATAAAAACTAAAGAGGTCTCCAAAGGGACGAAAAACAGCCCTCAAAACACTGACTCAGAATTCGTATATAAAATTGTACCTTCACGGTTTTGGTCGTAACTCGGGCTATACATGTCGGAAATTCGAAATTCCAAAGCCTATGGTTTGCTAGCACTTTAAGCTATCAAATGGAGTAGAAATTTGGGCAAAAATATCACTTTTATAATTCTGTAAATTTCCAGAATTGAAAACAGTAGCTAAAACACTTAAAACTCATCTTTTAATTGGATTTTCCCACTCTTAATCATAATAGAACTTAATCAAACTTCAACAAACCTTAAACCACCATATTTCCAGAATATAAACCATGAAAAACTCTTCATCAAAGGCCTTAAAAATCACATGCATCTATGGATTAAACATAAACTTCACATAATAAACATGTTCTTGAACTCTTGCACAACAATCTCTCTAATTCACCCAAATTAAGCATGATAACTCTTAATTTATAATCTCACAACATAAACTCAGCCCTTAAACACTTAGAAACTCATAAGAAATCCACATGCATCACCATTAATTCATCATCCACCATGAATTCAACCATAAAACCTCACAAACACTTAGAAATATACATGCATACACTTAAAACTTAAACCCTAACTTAACCACAACTTAAATTCATGCTTAATAAACATAAAGAAGATGAAAAACATCAAGAAACCATGAATTTGAAGTAGAAAATCAGATTAGAAACAAGAGAATTAGGTTAGGGTTTGAGATTATACTACTTGAATTTAAGGTGAGAAATTGAACAAGAGAAGGGAGGAGCGAGTGGTGGCCGGAGTGGGTACGACGGCGCGGAAAACACGCTGAAAAGCGCCGGCAGGGGCGGCAGTGGTGGCTGGCGGCTGGGCAGCAGAGCAAGGAGGGAGAGGGAAGGTAGAGAGAGAAAGTGTGGAGAGTTGTAATAAAAATCTGATTTTTGCAAAATGAACTACAACCCTTTTGAACCCCCTTATAAAAAAAAACCCCTCCTTAATTAAATTACCACCCAATTAAAACATAATTAACCATTAGTAAGAAAAATTAGCTAGGTAAGAATAATTGGTAATCAACCCAAATAATTTAACAACATAAAACTTGATAATATAACTTAGTATATAACTCAATAAAATTTCCTTGGGAATAAAATTGAGTAGAATACCAAAAATTAAAATCATATAAACTAACTTGATAAAACATACTAATAAAATAATTTGGGGCCATAAAATGTACTTAGGAGGATCGGGTAGCATAAATCGTAAAAGAACGGAATTAAAATTAATATAACCTTCCTCGGTTTTAGACGTAAAAATTTTAGAACGTAAAATAAATCAAATAACTTATTGTAAAATACTCATAACCTCAACATAATATTCATAAGATAACAATACATAAAAGTTAACCCACGAACCATCGTCTTGCTCGAGACCTGTCACGCATAAATATACATATAAAGAAAAACGTAATAACCAGTATAACAGTAAACGTGTCATAAATAAAGAAATTTTTAATTAGCGTAATTCGGCTAATCATCGAACTTAGTGTCTTAATTAAAACGGGTTTAGGGTGGGTCGTTACAAGAGCTATGGGAGTGACTGTAGGAGAATTGACCAATCGAAAATTATTTTTTTTTCTATTTTCAATTTTTTTAAATTTTCAATACGAATTTTATTTTAAAATAAAAATACTAGAAAGTATCACTAATCCTTGACTGCTTTGGACTCTGAATTAAATTATTTTGGTGCAAATAATAGTAATTATTTTTGTAACGCCCTGGAAATTTAATTCTAAAATTAACGGTCAAAATCAAACGTTGACTAACATTAACAGCGGGAGACTCTTTTTTTTTTTAATTGGGCGTTACTGCTGTATCCCCGAAGGAATACAAGGCAAGAAAGGAAAAGCTAACAACTAATCATTAATTAACTTCAATTTAATAAACAAAAGAAATTTCAAATTTTAGAACAACACAACTAAGCATTACTAACTTCAATTCTAAAACATAAACTCAACTTATTCTCAAACTAACTTCGTGGTCCTCACTTCTAGAACCTGTTCCCATCATAGAACTCTTCACCTGAAACAAAACATTTAAAAACATGAGGAGCACTCAATAATGTCTACCCCTAACCGTTAAAACAATTTAAAATCCATTTCAATTCATTTTTGGGGGAGAAGTGAACAAGTCAAATCTTTTCAAAAACACTTTCTTTCCCAACCAACCATAACCATATTTCAGAATTATTAAGCGGGCGGACCTTACTTATTTGACCCTCGAAGTCTAATGACTTCGCTATAAATATATCTCAATCTCAATATCAATCTCAATAAATCACAATCTCAATCATTCGGATGGTCATCCATTTCACACACGTGCATATAACTAACCCCGGGGAAGTAGCACTTATCAGGCATCCCTCATCTCTTGACAACCTCCCTGCAGGAACAGATCCTGATCTATGAGACATTGCCCGAACACACAACCATATCAGGGAATCCCTTGATCTCTTGACAACCTCCCTGCAGGAACAGATCCTGGTCTATGGGACGTTGCCCGAACCCGCATTTACGTCTCATTTAAATTATTAATCAGGTTTAATAACACACCTTTTCGAACTCAAAGATCCAATCCAATCCAATCCCAAATTTCCAAAACCATTTCCAAATCACACACATCAAGGACTGTCCAAATTTTATCAACTCAAAAGAACGTAACCAATCCAAAATAGAAAGCCAATTTCCACCATAAAATCCCCTTTCGGGATGCAAATTTCTAAAACATAATCAAAACCATAAAACATGTAAAGTGCATCCCAGTGGGGATTATGGCATAGACATTATTGAGTCATCCTCATGTTTTTAAATGTTTTGTTTTCAGGTGAAAAGTTCTGTGATGGGAATGAGTTCTAGAAATGAGGACGACGAAGTTAGTTTGAGATTAAGTTGAGTTTATGTTTTAGAATTGAAGTTAGTAATGCTTAGTTGTGTTGTTCTAGAATTTGAAATTTCTTTTGTTTATTAAATTGAAGTTAATTAGTGATTAGTTGTTAGCTTTTCCTTTCTTGCATTGTATTCCTTCGGGGATACGGCAGTAACGCCCAATTAAAAAAAAAAGTCTTCTGCTGTTAATGTTAGTCAACGTTTGATTTTGATCATTAAGTTTAGAATTAAATTTCCAGGGCGTTATAATTTTGGTGTTGCCTATAATAATAATAATAATAATAATAATAATAATAATAATAATAATAATCTATATATTATAATAGAAACCATTGTGGGTTCTACGAAATAGAGCCACGTGAGTGATTATAGGGGAATTGGCCAATCACAACGTAGAAAATTATATATATATATTTTTTTTATTTTTTTTATTTTCAAACCAGATTTTGTTTATAATTTGAAAACCCAGAAAGTATCACTAAACTATATACAAATGGGAATATAAATTAGAAAGAGGGCAAATATATAGTGACAAAGTTGTGTGTCACCCCCAAATATTGAAAGGGGAGTGATTATAGGTATATCGATCAATTAGAATGTACATAATTTATTTATTTATTTGACAAATAAAAATTCGGATAAATAATATACACAATAATAAGTAAATAATCTAGACGGTAACTTTATTTTAAAAATAATAATAATAATAATAATAATAATAAAAGATATACGAAGTGAATACATAGAAAATTATTTTTTTAAGATACACGAAGTGAAATATAAAAGTAATAATAATAATAATAATACACGATGATATGTTGGTGCAACTATAAGTAATTATAATTACTTTGGAATAATCTTTCTAAATTATATTTACAATTTCTATTGAATTTTTGATTTTTTAAAATAACTATTTTAATATATTCCGTGCATTGCACGAGTTGAGGTCTAGTATTAATAACAAGTGACAACATAAGGTGTTGACTCCTGAGTCCATATTAAAAGAGAAGAAAAAAAGAAAAAAAAATGATGGGCAGAGGTAGTTTGGGCTAAAGCCATAATGACAATCTCGTTCAAGCAATACGCCCATACGAGAATTCGGTAAATATTGAAGGAAATACCAGTAGGCATACTTGGGCTTCCAATTTAATAAGTTGGGCTGGTGATGTCAACTTCACTGCCACTCATAAAGGTGAAGCTAACCCAAGAATTGGACGCCGCTCGCAACAAAGTTTCCCCTTGCTCGTAACTCATAAGCCATCACAATATACATAAGTAACTAGGGTTTTTGACTCCAAGGCATGGCCCATGAAAAATAGAGCATAAAGTTCAAAATAAGATTATGATGTTTCAACTTGTGAGAAATAAGACTATGATGTTCCAACTTGGAAAAAATATCAAATTTTAAATTTTTCTATATTTTTGTTTCGTATTTTGAGTGGTTACAAGGCAATTGTTCATATTTTTTTTATATTGATAAGTCGGGCTACCCACTGGGCTCCTATATTAGAGAGAGCCAAATAGGTCCACTAGTCCATGGTGGGGGGTGGTGGGGGTTGGGGAAAACCAGGCATGCACGATCGTTGATGCTCCCAGAAATTAATCCTAGGACATGTGGAACAAGTGTTCATACTTAGTGCATCCATGGTTATATGTATGTATTAACAATCATGATTTCATACTTAGTGCATCCATGGTTATTTGTATGTATTAATAATCATGGTTTCATACTTAGTGCATCCATGATCATATGTATTAACAATCATGGTTCCATACTTAGTGCATCCATGGCCATACTTAGGCCATGTTCTTTTATGCGGCTGGCTGGCTGCGGTGCCACACCGCACCACAACTTGCCACATTCCACCATAACACACCACAATCCACCACAATCTACCACAACCCACCACAATATACGTTTTCTAATTACTTTGTCTCATTATTTCCAATTACAGTTTCTCATTTTCCAACACATTAACAATTATTAAAACCAAAACCCACCCCACAACTTTACCAAACCCATCACAATTCTACCACACCGCACCGCAACCAACCGTATAAAAGAACAGGGCCTTAGTGGTATGCCTCGATGGGTTCACCAATGTGGGCACCCTCCTGTAGTTCTCCCTTGACCTCTTCCTCTCTGACAGGGGTTTATTGTTTGTTTTTCTTTTCTTGTTGTTTGGTGCAACACACCCGGGGGGAGGGGACTCTATAGATCTACTTTCTCCTCCCATTCAAAGACCAAACACTAAAGAGAAAGAAAGAGATGCGGTTTGAGAGGAGCCAACCTAAGACAAAGACGTAACAGTGGTGAGGGGATGTGAGTTGGTTGTTAAGGGAGTTGTCTGGAGACCCGAAATTGAGATAGAATTGGTGGTGGATTTGGATCTGAGTTGAGGTTGATGGTCATGTGGTGGGAGCTGCCGCCATTGAAGAGGAAGAGAGGTTTGTGGTTTTGTAATGATGGCGCAGATGGAGGAACCAAAATCAAGTTTCAGAGGAAATAGGGAGTGGGGTTGCGGCGAAACCCATCTCAATAATCAAGAGTCACTCTCACTCGTAAATCGTAATCCACCATGTATTGTTGAGTAAAATTTATTGATTTTAGCAAAAACCAATCTCACAAATTGGAAGCCATAACTCTTCTCCTCCGACAAGTGGCAGTGGTGGAGGCGGTGAAGAGTTCACGGTGGGTGGTGGTGGTGGACAGTGGTGGTGCTGTTTGATCTGTTTGATTATGGGATGGTTTGGATTTGGTATAGTGAGAAAGAGAAAGGGAGCGTGTAAGTATAACCATGAATACACTAAGTATGAAACCTTGGTTATTAATACATACTAGTCTTAAACCCGTGCAATGCACGGTGTAGGAAAAAATAGTTATTTTCATAGAAAATAAAAAAATAAACTATATAATATAAATTAGAAAGAGCGAAACATTAATAATATCTTCAAATGAAAACGAATCGTAACATAATTGTTCAAATAAAATATACACAAAATCAAGATTATGATTGCTCGGTATAGTGGATGAAAAGAGATCTTTACAAAAATTAGTGTCTTGCTTGTGAATGTATTGTAATTATATATTATCAAAAAGTCATGAATGTACTTGACCTAGCTGCAATAGTGCCGGATTTTTTGGTGAGTAGTTGGGTTATGGAAGAGTTGCAAATGTGATCAGAGTCCAAAGCAGTCAAGGATTAGTAATACTTTCTGGTTTTTTAATTCTAAAATAAAATCCGGATTGAAAATAAAAAAAATTGAAAATAGAAAAAAAATCTACGTTGCGATTCCCGTTGTTGCATTAAAATAAAATCCAAAACAGTTATGGAATAGTTGTAAACGTAGTCAAAGTCCAAAGTAGTCAAGCATTAGTGATACTTTCTGGTTTTTAAATTTTAAAATAAAATCCGAATTGAAAATAAAAAAAATTGAAAATAGAAAATAAATATAAATTTCTACGTTGTGATAGGATTCTCCTACAATCACTCCCGTGACTCTATTTCGTGGGACTCACAATGATTTCTATTATAATATATAGATATCTAACCATGGATGCACTAAGTATGAAACTTGCCCGAAGCCACCTAGAATACGAAACAAAAACATTAAAAAAAATAAAATTGATATTACAAATGGAAATCTCATAGTCTTGCTTGGAACTTCATGGTCCATTTGTTTCATGCGCCATCCCATGGGGTCAATAACCTATGTGATTAAAGCATTAGATTAAACATGTACTAATTAGGTGTAGAAATTATACTGAATGCCAGAGATCATATTCATTTATGGTTGTAGCCCAAACAATACAAACAACAAATGTACAGTCCGTCAAAGACCCAAGCCCAAACGAATATGACACAAAACCTATCATTAATGAGACCATAGTGATCCATGATTGCGGGACCATGATCTAAGTATTGAATTAAGTGAGTTGGTCACCATATCCTTCAGCGTTCTTTATTGGTTTGGTCACCATATCCTTCAGCGTTCTTTATTGGTTAGGGAATTTATCCCACATTTCTCATCCTTATATACTTTATCCATATTTTCTACTTTAATATCTATGTCTTTTGAATTTTTTACTTTATCTTATATTACTTTTCACATATTTTATCCTACCCGCTTTATTTTCCTATACTATAAAAGAACACTTATATATTAGAATGAATTTTAAATTTTAGCATCGTATGTGTATATATATATATAGACACACACATAAGCGCACAAATGTGGATATGAATGTAGGCCTAAATGCCACGCATACCTAAAGGTCTAAATTCTTGATACATTTCTTGGATAAATATTCTAGCAGAATTTTTTTTATAAGTATGTTATTTTCAATTGAGAGTGTGTTTGGTTGAAAAATAACTATTTATGAAGAAGTGGTTTTTTTTTAAAGGGAAATGGATTTCCTAGTAAAATAATTTCCTATATCAAATATTTCCTTGTTTGATAGGAAATCAATTTCTCGAAAAATGACAATATATGTGTTATGTATATTATTAATGAAATAATTTGAAGCTAAAACTTCATAATTAAACTTTTTTTTAATATGTCCTATCAAAATAGAAAGTTACGATCTAAGCTATTCAAGTTGAATTATATTATTATGTTAAATTAATTTAGCGATGAAAATGCTAACATAAGTAGCGATATATGTTTTGGAGATCTAAATTCTTATTTGAACTATTTCTTATCTATGCTATCATATAATAAGGTTTTGATTCAAAGCGTTGAAATTGAATTTTGCTCTTAAGTTCAATTTGCGAAAAATGTCTATATAAGTTGTAACACCCCCAGGTTACTAACCACTAGATTAGGCTAATGATTTACCTTATGCAATGATTAGCAGCGGATAAACACCTGAGAGAATTACCGCCGTTCACGGAGATGGACAAGGCTAAGACTAAATCCAACAAAAGCAATCAACCATAAACCAACTTCAAACATGCATCATCAGCATAACTTAACTTAAACCACCTCAAAACAACATAAAACAGCCCAAAAGCAATTATACAAGTCATTAAATCACAATTTCTTTTAAATCCTTCATGGAGAGCTCTAACCACCTTCAGATTCCTTAAGGTGCTCTAGGGTTTCATCCTCCCGGGGCTTTTCCATTCTCCTTTGCCGAGATCCCTAAAACGAAAATATAAAACTTCGAAATGTGAGTTAAACTCAGTACGTATACCCCTAACATATAAGAATCTTTTCGTAATTCGTTTTAGTTATTTAGCGCAATTCCAAAATCATTAAAAATAACGTAACAACATTTTAACAATAAGAGTAGCATAACTTACATAGCTTGTCCATAACTTAACCTGAACACGAAGAAATATAACTGAACCTATACTTAAATCACAACTTAAATGAAAATACTTATGAGTTCTTCCTTTTAAAGGTAACTGAATAACTTTAAACTTGTTTGAAATCAACTTAGATCATGCATGAATTGACATAGACACACACACATGAAACCTTTCCATAAACATGACCATAAACTTCCATAAAACAACACTTAAAATCCTTGGTAAGTAACTGAAGCAACTTTACTTTGATCTCAGTAATTTGAAAAACTTAAGATACATAAAACTTGATATATCATACCACTTAATGCGTGACACAACCCGTACTTGGAACACATGACTTAGGAGGTGACAAGTAAATTACGTCATAAAACATGAGTTACAACGTATACCCAACACATTACATAAACTGTTACTTCAAACCAATCATAAAATGTGACTTATAACATGTTGTAAAATATACTTAAAAACCATAAACAAGTCCTATAAGACTTAATAAACCCATAACTTAAATCGTCGAAGTACTTAGTTACTTAAAACTTAGTCGCCGTATTATTATCCTGAAGGTCCCCTACTTGCGATCATCTGCTAAGCCTCCATATGCGCATACCCAGACCGATCGGGAGATCCGGATTGTGGACAATGTCCTATACTGGCCAAATTTCCATGGGGTACACTTTAGGCACTATATTCATATTTTTCCCTGATGTGCGCTAAGGCACGATTAAGCATGTGGTGCTCTACAGCATGATTATACATGGTGTGCTCTAAAGCATGATAAAACATGGGCGGGGCCTTTATTAAAATATTTTAGAAACTTGGAACCTTGACATTGGGTTCTTAACAAAACTGGATCCTTAATCACCTTTGTAATCATAACTTAAACTCACCCTTGAAATCTCCTTGAGTAAGAATTGTACTTATAACGAAATTTATTCATGAAATACCTATAACATCCAAAGAATGGAAATATTGTAAAAGTCTTTACATAAAGGATTCCTAACGTAAATACTTAAGAGAATGATAAACTGTAAATTTAACCTGAAAAGTCAACCTTGGGTACATAAAATCCATGAGAACTTGTATATATTTTTGAACGTAAATCATGAGAATTTATATACGAACACGAATGAAATTATATAATTTACGTACATAGCATAAAAAAGTTAACTTATGCTATCATGCATAAAATGTCTGGCAATACACGTACCTGAAGACTTAGAAACACGCTTGGACGGGCAGACTTGAACAGTAGTGCAACTATCTCTTGGAGGGACTTTGCAAGAAACGAAAATCTTAAATCAGGACTTAACTTAGGTGGTAGCATGGGAGAATAACTTAGTGAATTTTCTAAGAATAACAATAATAATCTCGATTTCTAAGGCGTACTTGTAAGATCATAACTTATTCCTCAAATATCGAATCATGTCACAAGAGGGCTTTTCGGAAAGCTTGGAACATACACTCTAACTTTGTAGTTGATCATGAAGGCTAAAAACGTGGCTAAGAAGGGTAAAAACTAACATCTTTACAAGCTGCCCAGAATAATAACCATTTAAACTTCAATTATTCGAAAAAATCGTAACTCGACCTCTACTTATTGGTTCAGAATGGGTCTATGGAAAACTCGTAATACATACTTCAACTTTCATTTTAACCCCAAGTTGATTTGAGCATGGGAAAGGGTCGAATTGCAGCCCAAAACAGAAGCAGCCACAAACATTTTCTGGAAAACTCAGGCTTTTTCCTCCCACATAAAAGCCCATAACTCTCTCTCCCGGTATCCTATGTACGTATACCATAGCTTTCTGGAAAGCCTAGAGTGTCCCCTACAACATTCATTTAGACCACCAATTAATTTGGACATGAAAAAGGCTCGGAATTTAGCCATGAACATCAGATCATGAAACTGATTTTATGTGTAACTCAGATTATTGCCCCATATTCGAAGAACCGTAACTTTCATTCCCGACATGGCGACATCCGATAGTTACAAACTTTACCATTCTGGAAAGCTTAAAGAATGGTCTAAAACTTTCATGTTGAACATTTGGATCAAAAGGGTCTCTAAATAGACGAACAACATGCATTTAGGTACTGACCTTAGAACACGTATATAATTACAACACTTTACGGTTTTGGTCATAACTCAAGTTATACACATCGAAACGACAAACAGCAAAAGCCGGGTGTTAGCTAACACTTTTATTTACCTATTCATGCCATCAATTAACCCAGAACCACATTTCTTCTTTTCTGGAAAAGCAATTCCCCAACCAGATTGCAATATTCATGATAAATCATAGGCATGCATACTTAAACTCTTGTGATTGGCCTAAACCTCTCCTAAAGCTTAAATTAACAATCACATGCATAATTTCCAGACCTAAACCATCCAGAAAACTACCTTTAAAAACCCATCTTAAGTCCATGCAAGTTCACCATATCATCTACTTCTTAAATTCTCAACTTAAACTAACATGCATCTCTTAAAACCTTCATATTACTTGTTTTGGAACTAATCTACAAGTATGAACAACACTTAAATCAAATTTTCCTTCTTCCATAGAGAATTAAGTTACTAAAAGTCACATGCATACTCATTATTTGCAAGCATTTCACTTAAACAACACTAAGATAGCCAAGAATTATTAAAACTTATCCAACTTTCTTGCTTGGAAACTTGGATCCTTCACTCTTCCTTGACTAACTACTAGAACCACAAAATCCCCTATGAAAATAACATAAAATCCTCAAATATTCAGATTCTAATCAATATTTACTTAGGAAAAGAATGAGGAATCAAGATAGGGAGTTTACACTTTAAAGACAGAGGAAGGAGAATGAGGGATGATGATGACAGTGGTGGTGTGGGAAGCGGCGGTGGCCAATGGCCGTGGCAAGCAACACTGAGGGGCGATGGCTCGCGGATGAGGGCTCAAGATAGAGAGTGAGAGCTTGAGTGATTACACTTGAATCCCTAACATAATACTTCCTCCCTAACTTTTATATATATATATATATATATATATATATATATATATATATATATATATATATATATATATAACCCTCTTCTAACTAGCCCAAAAATAAAACACTCCTCCTTTCTTCCTCTATTTGGCCGGCCCATATGGCCCAAATAGCACAAATTTTATCAATTTAATCCTCCCCTCTTATACTTATATCTTCTTATTTCCCCAAATTACCGAAATTTATTAAACCGTAAAAATGTTATCGGTAACCCCAAATAAATATACTCATACACCTCTATGAAATTTTTCATATTTATAATCCTAAGTTGACTTGAATAAAAGAAGGACCCAATGTATCGGTCTTGGTAAAAGAATTCGTAATGATCAGGATCACCATAAAAAATTATCGGAAGGGATTTCTCAAGAAAAGAAAATTAAACTGATCCGTTGACAATCGTTGCACTGTTCAAGTCCTGCAAAACACACACTTGGTAGGAAAACAAAATTTTTGAACAGACACTTTAATTATTCATGGTTTATCGTTAACTTTGAATATTTAAACTGATAAGTACTTATTAAGGGGTGATTTTCTTCGGGTTGTTATATAAGTGGTGATATATGTTAAAAACGAAAATATTTAGAGCTGAAAGTTCATATTTGAGTTCTTTTAATTCTATGTTTTTGAATATAAGGTTTCAATTCAGGCTGTTGAAATTGAATTTTGCTCTTAAATTTCAGTCAGATTAATTAGTTGTTAAAAAACATCAACATAAGCAGTATATTTGAAATTGAATTTTGCTTTAAAGTTTTAGTAGTTTAAGCGACAAGATGTGTAGATATAGGTAGTCATATGTGTTATCCAAAAAACGACTTTATACTGCAATGATGCAAACAAATTTAATATAATAATTCTCCAAGTTTAAGCATTAGCATGTCCAAAAAATGACTAAAGGGTCCTCATATTTTGATGTAATTATTTAAGGGTCTTGTATTTTGATAAATATTTATAGGGTGACATTATTTTTGTTGTAATTATTTCTAGGGGAAATTTCGATCTATTTTTTGACGAACAAAGCATTAATCGCAATATTTATTGTTGATTAGGGTTATGTATATTTGACCAGCCCTAAATATTAAGGCCTAAAATGATAGTTGACTTCAATTAAAACAACCTTATATACAAAAAGCATTGTTTCGCACATGTTTAGACCGAAAAATTGGTCGGAATTTCCCCAATAAATAATTACTGAAAAGATAATGCCACCTTATAATAATTTGTCAAAATATAGAGTCCTTAAAATAATTACATCAAAATATAAAGACATATTAGTTGTTTTTTATTAGTCAATCCAACATTAAAGCTAATAATTATATTTTCGTCCATTTTAAACTTGTGTTTACATGAAATATTATGTTAGAAAAAATCCAATAAAATATTTATTTTGTATTAGTTATCATTATAATTTTATTTGGCTTACATGTTCATATATTATATATTTTACATAAGCAAATCATTGACTAATAGAATCATATTAAAATTAAATTAAAATTTAAGTTTATGTAAAAAAAATATTTATTTAACATTAAATTTTTAAATTTTATATTTATAATTGTCGAGTCAACACGTGCGAAGCACGCGTTAATCAGACTAGTATTAATAAATAGTCATAACGAAAGGAATATATGTGTGCTTGCTTAGCGTTAGAAGACAAGACCCTTCTACATGATAAGATGAAACTGTCGAATTACGTACTACTTGTAATCTCAGGGCCATGTTTTCTCAATTCTTGTTAATTTTATGATTTTCTAAACCTTAAACTTATCTAATATTATTCTCTTTTTTTCTATAATTTGCAAGTTAAAAAGGGCTAAGAAGGCATAAAAGATGCTACAATAACAAACCAACAAGAATCCAGCAGAACAAGAAACTACACAACTCGTTACAACGAGAATACAAAAGACAAAAACCAAATAGCTATCTAACAAAGTTCTTCTTATGTTCCAACAAATCCTCTCTGAGAACCTTAGTCACAGTCTAATATTATTCTGCTCGACTAAAACCCTTCTACATTTTTTCAAAAAAAAAAAAAAAACCTCTTCTACATGATAAGAGATGTCAAATTTTCTTTCAATTCTTGTTCCAACAAACCCTTCTATATTATCGAAATACGTATTATTTATAATCTCAAGGTCATGTTCTTTCAATTCCTGTTAATTTTATGATTTTCTAAATCTTAAACTTATATAATATTATTCTATTTGACTAAGAGATATCAAATTTTCTTTATATTCTCATTATAATTATAAATTTTTGTATAACAAGACATATAATTACAACTTTCTACCAAACATACTTCATATTATCCAACCTTACATTCACCTTACAAACGGAAAAATATATTACTGTAAACACAAATTTCGAGTCGGAACTAAATATGACAGGAAATTCGGTAATAAAATAAAATTTATATTGACTTTTGAATTAGTAGGTACAATTCTCTGTTTGACAGTTATAATAGAAAATAACTAATCCTCCGATTCGATCTCCTTGAGCAAACTTGGGTAGCGTTTGACCTTGAAAGAGGGTCTTGATGACTTGATCTCGATCGAGATTAGTATTTGATCTCATAGTAATTGGCGACACAAGTCTTGATGTGTTTAATACTTTCTTCGGGAGAGTGAGTCTTTAGAATATCTTGAGTGGCTTGTACTCAGAGATTCTTGAGAGAGTCTTCAGAGTCTAGCCAATCTCTTTGTCAGAATGTTCGGGTGGCCCGGTATCAATTTTGTAGACTTGAAAGTCATGAACAAGTTTGAAGGCATAATTTAGAGACTTGGAATGACACTGACTTATATTAGGCTCGTCTTAAACATAAGACGTTGACCTATGTTAGGCCCGTCACGAAAACAAATTTGTTGACCATAAGGACGCGGATCTATATTAGGCTCATCTTGATCATAAGACGTTGACCTATGTTAAACCCATCACGAAGACAAACTTGTTGACCAGAATGACGTTGACCTATATTAGGCTCGTCTTGAACATAAGACGATGACCTATGTTAGGCCCTTCTCGAAGACAAATTCGATGGCCAGAAGGATGATGACTTATATAGTGCCCATCATGAAGACAATTTACTGAAGAATGACGCTGACCTATATTAGGCCCATCTTGAACATAATACGCTGACCTATATTTGGCCCGTCACGATGACAAATTTATTAACGAAGCGGACGGTGACCCTTGAGTGTTCCCTTCAGTTGGGAACATGATACGACTTGTCTTGGATACAACTTGGTGACTTAGAAATCAGTTACAGTGATGACTCATTAAAAAAACCACTTTACACAAGTGAACTTATCAGATATCCTGAAAGACCCTTTGTGTAGTTGATCGTGAGAAGTCGAGCTTCAAGATCGGCTACTATGAGGCCTTCAACATGAATGAGGAATTTAAGAGTTAAAACTCATAACTTGAAAGTATGTTAACTCCATCGATATTTCACTAGCTCAATTGTGTTTAACAAGCTAAACTTGAACATGCTAATAACGAACATGTCGAAGGAAAATTTAATTTAGTTATTAACCTTTTAATCGTTCGCTTGGTTTTCATTCTTCAAAGTTTTCACTGGTTAATAATTAGCCTGCCCCGAGGGATCCTCTTTAAGACAATTTCTTTAACTTGAAAGAGGATAGTTTTGTTGCAAATTTCATGACTTGAAAATTTTGAGGTTGGATGACTTGAAATTCTTGACTTTGAGTGTTCGGAATTATTTGACGACTTCAGTCTCGAATTTTTGCTATCTAGAAGTCTTGTATTCTGCCGATTTGTGAGTCATGAACTTGAGAGTCTTGAATTTCGTTAGCTAGTGCGCTATTCCCTTTGAAGACTTGGGAGTCTTGAATTTTCTTGACGTGTCAGTTTTTTCCTTTTTTTTTTGTTTTGACTGGGAGTCATGATCTCGAAAATCTTGTGATGGATGACTTGGGAACCTTTTACTTTAATGACTTGAAGGTTTTTACTTTTCTCCATTTGTCAATCTTGAATTTTGTTGACTTGGTAGTCTTGACTCCGGTAACTTGAGAGTCGCGAACTTATGAATCTTCTATCAAGATAACTTGCGAGTTTTTTTTCTTTGGTAATCTGGGAGTCTTTGATTTTCATCACTTTGAAGTTTTGATTTTGACGACTTCATAGTCTTGAATTTTATCAATTGAAAGTCTTGAATTTGCTGGCTTGATAGTCTTAAAAATTGTTGATGCAAAAGTCTTGGGATCTGCTGACTTGAGAGTCTTTTATTTTATTGACTTGAGAGTCTTTGACTTGGAAGTCTTGAGTTTTGACTTGTAAATCCTTACTTTGATAAATAGAGAGTATTTGACTTGAAAGTTTTGAATTTTGACTTGCGAGTCTTTAACTTTGGTGACTTGAGAGTGTCACTTGAAAGCCTTGGGTTTGGACTTGAGCTTTACTTGTATGATTTGAGAGTCTTGAACTTGAAAGTCTTGAACTTTGACTTGTGAATCTTGAATTTGCTAACTTGTAAGACTTTGAAATTTGCTGACTTGAAAGTATTGGAGTTTGTTGACCAGGAAAGTCTTCAAAATTTGTTGACTTGAGAAGAAGTTTTCTTCTTCTTTTTTTCTTTTTTTTTTGGTATGGTTGTATCTGAGTCTACACCCAATTCCCCTACATACCTTAAGAGATGGGATACCCACAAGGATCAAGCCCAACGTAGTTTAAAGAAGGACAATAAAGATTTTTTTTAAATTTTAGTCGTACACAGTTTATGCTCTTGCGGGACAGGAGTATTACAACGATGCAAATTAAACTAAGGTGTATTTTGTTGAGAGGAAAATGATTTCTGAGGAAATTATTTTTCATGAGAAATGGTTTTCCATGCCAAATTTTCCCTTGTTTGGTAGGAGACAAATTATTTTTCAGAAAATAATCATATATGTCGATATAAGTAGCGATAAATGTTACAAATGAAAATATTTGGAGCTCAAAATTCATATTTGAGTTCTTCTTAATCATTTCTATCGTGTTGTAAAGTTTTGTGACAAACCGATAAACTAGAATTTTGCTTTTAAGTTTCAGTCATATTTAACCGCAAAAAAATATCGACAAAAGTGACGATATATGTTACAAATGAAAATATTTGGAGCTCAAAATTCATATTTGAGATTCTTTTAATAATTTCTATCGTATTGTAAAGTTTCATGACAAACTGAGAAAATTAAATTTTACTCTTAAGTTTAAGTCATATTTAACCGCAAAAAAATGTCGATAAAAGTGGCGATATATGTTACAAATGAAAATATTTGGAGCTCAAAATTTATATTTGAGCTTTTCTTAGTCCATACTATCAAATCATAAAATTTTGATTCAAATAATTCAGTTTGAATTTTTAAAAGTTTCAGTTAGTTTTAGCGGCAAAAACTTCTGATCTAGTACATATCGTGATAAATGTTATCAAATAAAAATATTTTGAGCTAAAAATTTGAATTTGAGGTTTTTTTTAATCAATTCTATCGTGTTACAAAATTTCGAGCAAAACCGTTAATGTTAAATTTCGGCCTCAAATTTCAGTTAGTTAGTAGTGAAAATCGATCCAACAATCAATGGTGGAAAATGATTTTTGTAGGTTGAACAAATAAAGTCAATTTCCTTCCTTTAGAGGAAAATGTTTTCTTTGGAAATGATTTTCTAAACTTTTTTGTACCAAAATACTAGAAAATTGGGAAAACATTTTTCAAAAAAATGTTTTACCCCCTACTAAACACACTCTAAAAGAAATAAAAACCAAAATAAAGGAACTGTTTTTTTTTTTTTTTTGAACAGTTTAGGTTCTTATTTGGGATTTAAGTCTTCATTTTCCTAGATTTTGACTTGATGGGAAGAAACGTTCTCCTTTCATTCAACCTTCGTGTCAGTGTTGGTCTTTGATGACTAGTGAAAACCACAGTGCGTCCCTTTACTCGTAGGGACCCTTCTGTCTTCATCTCCAACATTGAACAACGCTTCATGCGAGATGGGATGGTGCTTTGAATTTCATTGATAACTCTGAGGCAACTAAATACATAACTCTTTTCCTGAAAGGTTTTCGACTTGGCTATCTTGAGGACGTAGAGCAAATCCCAGCGCATACCCTGAGCACACATATCAACGACCGAAGCTTCAGTGAAGCGATCCTTACATTCAAGACTTAGATCCTTCCACTAATGGATGTATTCGAGTACTGGCTCACCCTTCCACTGTTTAGTATTTGTCAACTCTGTTATACTGACGACCCGTTGACTGCTTTAGAATCTATTGAGAAGCTCATGCTCCATTTGTTTCCAACTGTTAATAGATTCAGGCTCTAATTATGTATGCCAATCGAATGTGATCCCCTTTAAAGGCCGAACGAACTGCTTGACTAGTCGATCTCCTTCTGTGATGACATTGCTACTAGTCTCGATAAAATGAGCAATGTGTTGCTTGGGATTTCCCTTTCCATCAAATTGATTGAACTTTGGGGGTTGATATCCTTGTGACATCTGAAGAGCATCGATCCTTTTTGGGTATGGCTTCGAGTATAAGTGACTCTTTCCCGATCTTTCTCCGAGATGAGCTTTCACAGCATTTGCAATTAAGTTTTGAATCTCTTTTACAATCATTTATCTTGAAAATGAGCCTTTCTTTTCTTCCTTGTCGCCATCACCTTTGGAAGACTCTTTGTCAAATTCCTCCTTGTTTGAATCTCCATCGGACTCTTGAGACGGGCACTTCTCTATCTTCTTCATCAGTTTTGCGATCTGCTCACTTTGTCCGTTGATCTTCTTGTCTTTCTCTTCACATTTTCTGGTGAGCCTATTTAGCATAGCCTCAAGTTCAGCTATCTTTTCTTCCATGTTGATAGTCATCACGTCGCTTGAATCGAAGGTCAAATTTGACAACTTGGAGAAGGAGATGAGAGGCAGAGATGTCCCACTGGGCGTGCCAAATTTGTACACACAAATTTCGAGTCAGAATCAAATATGACAGGAAATTTGGTATTAAAATAAAATTTATATTGACTTTTGAATTTGTGGGTACGATTCTTTGTTTGGCATACAATAAAAGTAACTAATCCTCTGATTCGATCTCCTTGAGCGAATTGGGTAGACTTTGATCTTGAAAAAGGGTCTTCTTGATTAGATCTCGATCAAGATTAGTATTTGATCTTCTAGTAATCGGCGACACAAGTCTTGATGTGTTTAATACTTTCTCTAGGAGAGTGAGTCTTTAGAATATCTTGAGTGACTTGTAAAAGAGTATTCAGAGATTCTTGAGAGAGTCTGCAGAATCCAGTCAGTCTCTTTGCCAGAATGTTCGGGGCCTTGAAAATGAGGGGGATGACCCCTATTTATAGTCCCTCGAGGCCTAGGGTTTTAATTGAGCTTTGAGCTTGGGTCCAAATCAATCAATTATATATTCATTTAATTTTAAATAAAAAAATTATTATTATTTTCTATATCATCTCTGAAACTTATCAACTTATGGTTGGTCGGAATTTGATTTTGACCAAATGGTTTCACCGAAGTCAACTTGACACATAACAATTTATAATTGACTAAATAAAAATTAATTTATTTTTCACATGTCATTTATTGATTTTTGCCTCCTAGAATCACATCGTAAAGCACAAGTAAAAATATGATCCAAACAAACATAGACGAATGTTAGGAAGATAAAAAGTAGGCATAAGCATAGAGAAGAGATGGAGTGAATAATGAGGAGGAAGTCATAATTTGAGATGGAGAAATGGAAGTAAAAGAGTTAAAAGGGAGAAGTGTGAAAAAGTGGGTGTGATGATGGTCACGCAGATACCATTTGAGTGAAACAATTCAAGTGGTGGAACATCACTTTCGTGGTATCTTTCCCTTTTTCCTTTGCCAACAAACATTATTAATTATTAGGGGGATATGCATGCATTATTATTATTATTATTATTATTATTATTATTATTATTATTATTATTATTATTATTATTATTATTATTATTATGCAGCAAACTAATTAATATGGGATCACATTCTGGTCCATGCATCTTCATCTTATGCACTTCATTATTGCCGGGTCCTCATTACATTTCTTTCACTTTTCTCACGTGACTTCCCGTATCTATCATGCATTGCACCATGCACTGCCCTCTTCCCCCATTCTCTTCGCAACTGCAACTTGAGTTTTACTTACTTACATATAGAGTTGAAAATTAGGTCTGTTTCGGCCTATTTATTTAATTCATTGATTTATTCCCTGTAACCATTTCAAATAATACCTCTTACATTTCAAATTTAAATCATTAAATTGTGTGGCCCTAGAGTTGAACCGGAGCTAGTCTAATTTGTTTCATGGCAGGTTAGAGTTTGTCTCAAATTTTAAATCGGACTTCGATTAAACTGTTGTGTTTTGATGAGACTTTTCAATAATAACTGTTGATGTTCAATTTCGTCCTCAAATATCAGTTAGAGTTAGTACTGAAAAAACGATCCAATAATCAAGGGTACAAAATATTTATTCTAGGTTGAACAAAGGAAGTAAATTTCCTTCCTTTAAGGGAAAATGATTTTCTTTGAAAATAATTATTCTAACTTTTTCTGTACCAAACACTAGAAAGTTGGAAAAATATTTTCTTAAAAAGTGTTTTCTCACCTACCAAACGCACTCTAAATATATGCTGAATGTTGAACCTTGGTTTTACCTTAGTTTTTATTGTCTAATTGAACTTATCTAAGTCATTTAGTATAAGTTTAATAGTGATTTTTGCCATCTTTGCTAATTGAGACTAATTTGTTTAATTATCTTATTTTTAGGCAATTTAAGTGCAAATGATGATGGAAATAGAGGAAAAAGACTGAAATTAAGGAGTAAAGGAAGCCAACGCAGTCACGCCTTTGTGCATCGTATATTATACTTCTCATTGGGGACAATGAACTCTCTAAACATGGGGGAGGGGAAATTTGATTTAATTGTTAGGTGATTCAATTGAATTGGTGTTTGACATGGTGGTGTGAACACTGAATCATCGTAAAATTAATGTGTTTCACAATCCATCAACATATTAATTACTTAAGAACTGTATTACCAAATTACCCTGACTAAATAGTAATTTTCTCTCATTTTCTATTGAATAAGAGCATTTTTACCTTTTAAGATTAAAATAGTGGATAAAAAGTGGTTTTCTTGATTTTTCACCCAACATTAAAACAACAATATCCATTATGGACAGAAGGAATAGCATTGTTTGGTCTATACATGCCAGGCCAGCATAATGGAAGAGAAGGGCCCACAGGACCCCATGAATTCCAGCAATCTAAAAGTGAGTCAATCATGTGATCCCATATCATATTGGGCAATAAAAATCATATCATATGCTAACCTACAAAACCAACCTTGTCATATCATATCAGTATCTCTACTACAGTAACTACTTTCTTCCTCATCCATCTCAAATAATCTAAGCACAGATCTTTCTCTCACCAATCTAATTAATTAATTAACCCACAAAAGAGTCCAAACACAGCCACCAAACAAGGCTTAACTAACCAAGACTACATACATGATACACACACCCATCACAAAATTAAAGAATCCAATCCCCACAGAGAAAAGGAGAAAAAAAAACTGCTATAACAGCATTTGTACACATATAAAGAAAGACCAAAATGGCCTTGACCTAGCATGGTGTGATAATCATGATTTAGGAAGTAGCCTGCTGGGTTTGGGAGAAGGGCAGCATGGTGTTGTTGGGCTTGGCAAGGGACAAAGCGACGGCGGGGCCCACAGCGGAGGCAGCCGGGATAGGGGTGGTGGGGGCCACTCGCTCGCAGGAAGGGCACATGGTGAGAGTGGTGGGAGGGAGTTGCATGAAGAATGGCTGGGATGTCTTCAAGGCACGTAACTCCTGAAGCTCCTTCTGAAGCCTCCTGTTCTCTTCTGTCAACGTCTCGCAGCACCTCTTTAAATACTCGCAATCTACCTCCGTCTGCTTCAACTTGGTCCTGCATTTTCAATGTCACCACTTGTTTTAATTAACATCCCACATTCACATTCCAATCAAACATGCATATATGGATGGATGGATTCTTTAATTATTATTATCGTATCTCTATGAATCTAACTACCAAAAGATTTGCTCCCTTGAGACTCGAGTAAACAATTAATGCCAATTCATGCTTCACTTCCTGCACCCTAAATTGCCCACATCCTGCCTTACCTAGCCTCTACTGTCTCCTACTCTACTTAATCATCTAGGTTAGGGCCTTCACCAAACCTCCCTTTATCAACAATTATATATATATATTTGGTAAGTTAGAGCTCATTATTTCATGATAATAGTCATAGAAGAGGGAATGAGAGCAAGGGGTAAGGAAATTTCTCATGCCTCTATAATGAAAATTTAACCCATGTCTTATTTTCGAAAATAAGGACAAATATCACCAAATATAGGTACATGTATATAACGACTCCTAATATACTATACGTTTTACTTTTCACGGTATGGAGAGCTCCTGATGTGCAAGCTCTATCCCTATATAAAGTACAAACCAACAGTAGTTGGGTTGTAAAGAGACTATTCCAAGCCTAATTAGTAATTAGTACTTAGGTACGTAATGCCATTTAATTTGACGTTTAAGATCAAGTTAAACGTTAATCAATTCTTATATTTATTACTAATTAATTCTTACAAGTTAAAATTCTTTTCAAAAAAAGCTATCCATTTTTATTGTAAAATTAAGTATAAATCTATCAATATTATTATAAAGTTTATCGATATAAGAAAATTGATAAATTTGTTACAAATTTCGGCCCTGTTCTTTTCTGCGATTGTCAAACTGCGGTGCCACAGCCTACCGCAGTTTGCTACAACCCGCCACATTTTACCGCAAATCATTACTTTTCTCTCTCCACACTTTTCTCATTTACTTTTTACATCCTCTCTCATCACCTACTCCACATACCAATAACCACCGCAATTCCACCACACCATTCCGCAAAATACCGCATAAAAGAACATGACCTTCATCAAATGTAAATTGACCTTGTTTAAATTATACTACCTCCGTTTTGTTTTATCTGTCGCCTAGGGAATTGTGGCAAAAACTTTGACCGTCAATATCTTAATTTGTATAATGATTCATCATACAAAATTGATTTAATTAGATTCGTAATAAAAAATACTATTAAAAAAGTATAATATTATATTTTTCTATAAAAGTTTTATATTAGAAAATATTGATTAAAAATTGACACTGAAAACCGTAAATGACAGATAAAAAAGAACAGAGGGAGTATGTGGAAGATCTAGGTCTAGGTGTATCCTCTATGGTATAGGATGGATATAATCTGTGAATGACAATATAATTGGTTACAACTTTACAAGTAATAATTTGAGACTGTGGTTCAATCAATTCCTAAGACTTCTAGTGAAACGAGACATCATGTGAGAAGATGTAAATATAGACCGAATATGGAGTCAAGTCATAGAGAAATTAATAGCTATGTATAGCATGAAAATGACTGGGGTTTATGCTTGTGGAAGCGTGCTTGTGCCTGAATAAAGTGACTTGTGTAGGTTTTAATAACAACCTAATCAAGTGCCCTATCTATGACTTGAGACCTTTTATCAATGATTTTCAGTTTTGTAGAATGCTTGACTAAATTTTCACTATTAAAATGGACACTAATTAGGAAGACAAAATGTGAGTCTCAAGACTCAATAATGTATAGGAAGACAAAAATGTGAAATTTACTCAATGGAGTTGGAAATCAAAGGAAGCTTTTGACACGCCAAAAAACCCTAATCATATGCATAATTGACTGATACTGGACAAATTAGAAATGATCAAGTCACAAGATTAACGTCCCCACAAGGGCTTTGAATTGATCCAAATCCAATGATAATTGACGAGTGACCACAAACAAACACATTAATCATAGATGTTCAAGAGAAAAGGGCTTAGAAATGGAATCAAGACCCTATTTGTTGGATGAGTTATTTTCAAATTTGAATAGTTAAGTTAAATAAGTTTGAATGTTTTTTTTTCCTCGATTATATTAGATTAGCATAGTTAGGTTTAATCTTTCAAAAGAAGAGCGCCTTAATTAAACAAGTAGGTAATTACCTGGCTCGTCTATTCTGAAACCAAACTTCGACTTGACGAGGGCGAAGATTCAGCTGCTTTGCCAACTCTTGCTTTTGCTTCTGCACCCACATTTTTAATTTCTTCAACTTCTTATAAGAAATTTACGAAAAAAGAAGATGATTTAATTTGGAGATATATAATAAATAAAATAATAAAGGGTAGGTAGGTTAGGGTAGTGTTACAGGGTTCAAAGTATGGTGCTCTTTAAAGCTCTCCTCGAGAAAAGCAGACTGCTGTTTAGAAAGCCTAAGCTTTTTCCTAGTGGAGGAGCCATTCAACTCTTCAGCCTCAACATCATCATCACTCCCTCGAGATGTCGTTGTGGTTGCTTTTCCCCCTCCTCCACCTCCATGATTCCTAGTACCACGTGTGTACAGCGAGAACTCCATAAACGACGACGTTCCGCTGTTGGGAGATGACTGCTCCTCCGCCTCCTCCGCTGCTCTTTCTCGCCGGTTCACCTCCACTGTCCTTGATCCCGGCCCCTCCGACGAACCCGGTTCAGAACTCACTGCACATATATAAACGCTTTTTAATTAATAAAGATGATAGACCACACTAGCTAGTAGTCAACCCCAAACAGCTGAGACCTGAGATTTCCTTTTTCTTTTCGGTTGAGATGGGGGACGTCTTAGTCAATGCATGGTATTATTAATTATTAATTAATTAATTAAATCAAATCTATATTGGTGTAGTTAGTACTAAAAAGGGCTAAGTATAAAATTAACTCCCATTTAAATGAAATAGGAAATACCCCTTATTATTATTACAATACCATTTTTGTAAATAAAATTAGGAAGTACGAAATTAAGGAATACGTTATACTTCTATGGTGATAGGACGAAATATGTAATAGTAAGATTTTTTTTATTTAAAACTGAAAAGATTTTGTGGATTTTGGGTTTTGGATTTGGCAAGCACAAAGATTGAATCATATACTGTTATTTTTTGTTTTCATTTTTTACTTGTCTCATCCAGTTAATCAAAAGAACTATCCATTAATTGTTGCAGTGAAATTGTGACTTTTCTTCTGTACCCTAGAAACCCCACTGCCCCCCAGCTCAAATAAATGACATAAAACCAAATTTAAGAAAATAAGAGAGAGAGAGGAATTATTACGATTATCGGAGAGCCAAGGGAAGCGGAGGGGAGGCGGATGTGTGCGGAGAGGAACAGGAGAGTGAGGGCGGAGATGGAGGCCGAGAGACGGCGCCGCCGTCGGATTCGACGAACCCACTTTCTCTCTCTCTATGACGTCCTCTCGTTGTCGTTGATTCATCATCATCATCATCATCATGGTGTTATGATCATCATCCTGATCTGATGGAGGTGATTTGGACGGCTCTGATGAACCCTTCCTCAACCCCAGCCCCATGCAAGCGCCCTCTACTCCCCTGTTTCCCAAGCTCAAACCCAACTCCATCTCCTTTTCTGTTCAAAGGGTTGATTGATTTCTAGAGAGAGAAAGAGTATAGACAGAGAGAGAGAGAGAGAGAGAGAGAGAAGAGGAAAATTGGGGAAGACCAACTTTGAATGAATGAATGAATATCTTTGACGCACCAAATCAAGGAAAAGGGGTGGTCTTTATATAAAATATTAAATTCAATTAATTGTGTGAGAGAATAAAATTAAGTAATAAATTATTCTTAAAAAAATATAGAGGGCGAGGAGGAGGAGGAGGAGGAGGAGGGGGAAGCGGATGTGTGCTGTAGATATAAAGACTGGGGGACAAATCCTGGTTCACAAACACACGTGAATCCAAATTAATGCACAACCGTTTCGTAAGCTTTTATACTACGTATTTTTCTCCCTGATTGTGTTGCTCCCGACTGTGGGGGGAAGAGGGATTTATTTATTTATCATATTTATTATTTTTTCTATAAGAATATTTTATTTTATTTAGTAATAAATTTGTTAATTGTTTTCATTTTTATTATTTTCCTTTTCTAAAAATTATTATGTATTTGCCAATGCTGTTGTAGGTGTTATTTTGTCAATGCTTTTGTTACTTTTTGTATGATTGTAATTAGTTAAAGTTTTAAGAGAGATTTTATCAGAGTTTCCTCGACCTCTTTACCCCCTTGGTTAATAGTTATATGAATTGATTGGATATGAAGTTAGGGGTCGATTTGAGATGAACATTAGAAGATTGCTTTTGGTTAGTTTGAGTATGATGAGGACTATTGTATGACCATGATCTTTAATTTGATATGATTATCTTTGTCTAACATAATCTAACCTTATCTTACCATCTAAAAAAATGTGACTTACTTTTAAATTAGGGAAATTAGATTCTAATAATACGAACTTTGGGCCATATAAAACTTAATAATACGAACTTTCGATTTGATTCTTAATAATACGAACTTTGACCCCCTGTTGCCCACAGTAACACACCACCGAGTTAGGGTTTTTCTGACTCGTCGGTAAAATGACATGGCAGCCGCGGCATGTGCTCCTTGCTGTTTGACGTTGCCACCTCAGCCATTGACTGCCCTTGACTTTAAAAAAACGCCATGTCAACATTAATTTTCCCTCCTTCCTTACTCTCATTCTCATATTATTTCATTAACAACCAATTTTCCCTAAAAGTAACTCTCGTCACTTTTCCTCCATCTCCCTCCTTCATCTTCATCTTTACTCTTCACAGCCCAGATCTGGGTTTGAAATTTTTTTTGCTCATCTTCTACAAAGCTCTCTCCTCTAATTTCGAATTTAGAACTGATGAAGTCAAAAGAAAAATCAAAAGAAGAAGAAGAAACAAACAGAGAGCCGGTTGTGGGATATTTATACAATCAGTTCCAGGTATGTATGTATGAAACGAAAATGGTGTTGCAGAGGAGCAGAGGATGAACACATGCTGCCCTTTCACGACGAATCAGAGGGATGAGCTTGAGAGGCAGACGAAAATGGCTTCCTTCCCCTCTCCAAGGGTGGCGGCGGAGGCGGCGGTGGAAGGGGTGGAGGAGATCTGGAGTCGTGGCGTAAACAACGACCTAGATAGAGAAGCAATCGGGTCTCAGAAACCTGGCCAAGTTACATTTCAGCATCAAAACTTCTGAAATTTTGAAAAGATTGGGTTTTTATGTGGGTTTCACAGTTGGAATCGGTAAAAGGGGTGTGACCCAGATAGGATTTCTGCTCAAAATGGGTGAAAGTTTTAGTTATAATGCTGAATTTGCAACTAATTCGTGAATATAGAGATACCCAGAAGAAATTTCAGCTCAAAACTTTCGAATTGATTTTTATGCGGGACTTGCAGTAGAAATTTCATCTCAAAACTGTAAATTTGCTAGGATTTTAGCTCAGAATGGGTAAAGTTTTAGAAAATGGCCGAATTTTGCCGGAAAAAATGGCCGCATTTCACCGGTAAAAATTGCATAACATTTGTAGATTTGGAGTGAAATTGGAGAGATGAAGGTGGGAGTTTGAGTAAGTTGCGAGGAAGATGAAGAGAGTGGGAGGAGAGTTCATTGAGCAGAGAAAAAGAAAGAGAAAGAGGGAGGAAGAAGAAGATTGTGAAAGAGAGGGGGTGCTAGAAATCTGCAACAGGGAGAGAGAGAGAGAGAGAGAGAGGGGGGGGGGGGAAGTCAATGGCTGACATGGCGTTTTTTTAAAGTCAAGGGCAATCAATGGCTGAGGTGGCAATGTCAAACAGCAAGGAGCACATGTCGCGGCTGCCATGTCATTTTACCGACGAGTCAGAAAAACTCTAACTCGGTGGCGTGTTACTGTGGGCAACAAGGGGTCAAAGTTCGTATTATTAAAAATCAAATCGAAAGTTCGTATTATTAATTCTTATAAGGCCCAAAGTTCGTATTATTAGAATCCAATTTCCCTTTAAATTATTTTTATTTAAATTTTTTTATTCAACTTACATAATTTATTTTAAAATAAAAAAGAACAAGCATTTATATACCTTCACTACTTTCCTTACCTAACTTTCCTAACCTTACCTACCTAACTTAATCCGACATCGTTAAAGAGGGTCTTATATATCATTGAAGTTTTAAATATTTGTGCCACTGTGTACTTCGTTTGCAACTGGATTATTTGTGGCAGGTCGAGGCAGTGGGTGTGAAGCTCAACTCCTTGGAGAACCAACAAATCTTCGACAATGTTGCTGGGGTTTTGAAGTCAGAAACCAGGCTGCAATAACTTCGTCGATACGTCACTTCTGCAACGCATTCAACTCGATGGTGGATTGCAAAACTACTTAGGGTCAAAGTTCAGTTTAGTGATAACAATGTTATAAGTTGAGATTATTTTTTCAGTGTTCCCAAAATTTGGATTATTTAATTCCAATTTATTTTATTCCTTCTTAATGTTTCACAAAATAACATTTTATAAGAGCAATTTAGTCATTTTAATTTTTTTTCTCTCCCTTATTTCTTATGTAATGGTTTTCTAGGTATTATCTCTCATCTTTACATGTCCATCAATTTTTTTTTTTGAATCAAAACATATTGGTTTTATTAATGAATTGTCAAATAATCCTTCCGATGAAAATTGTTACTGGACAATTGTAAATCTAAAACATAGATATGAAATTCAACTTTTAAGTAACTAATATTGATTTTACTTGTTGGGATTCACCCATGAGTAAAATCTCTCACATCGGAAAAGCAAAGAGAAAGAGCATTGTACATATGTCAAGTGACCTACTCCTCTTAACATCAATTGGTTTTAAGATGAAACCTCATTTAACTTGTGTACCATGCATAAACCTTGGTTAAAGTGGACTCCCGCCTTCAACCTCCACAACAAGTGGTATCAGAGCCAATGGTTCATTCGGCTGGGCGCAAGGTGCGGGACGGTGGTCGCGTAAAAATCACCTTGGGCAAGAGCAAGGACTATAGTGCGTGCGCGATTGGGTCTCCTAAAGAAGCAGAGTAGTGGCATGAGACTGAGGTGGAGTAAGGTGAAGCTCTGTGGAGTCTGTGGAGTAAGGTGCGACCGAGACTCTTAAGACAGAGTGGTGGTATGATACTCATGTTGAGTAGGGGAGACTCATGTTGAGTAGGGTGTGACTCTGTAGAGTAAGTTGCGGTTATGATGGACTCTTGATGGTGATGACTTGAAACCTTAGCAAAAAAAGAAACTTTCGATCTAGGGGGAGATTGTTGGGGTTCACCCATGAGTAAAATGTCCCACATCGGGAAAGCAAAAGGAAAGAACATGGTATATATGTTAAGTTGGCTACTACTCTTAACATCAATTAGTTTTAATATGGAACCTCACTTAACTTTTGTACCATGGACCTTTGTTGAAGTGGGCTCCCGCCTTGGATCTCCTCAACATTACTGATGTTCGACTCCGACTTCTTCAATGACTCTGAATTTTTATCAATGATTAATAACCTCACAATTAATATTATAGCAATTTGAAAGTCGATATTCATTCGATGTATTAAACCATGTACACCAATTGAATATAATTTTAATACAAGACTAATAATCCTAATTAAATAAGGATAAAACAAAACTCTTACAAATGAAGAGACTAACTTTATTTGTGTAAACATTAAATCAAACAAACAATGGAAATATATCAATAAAATTTTAATTTATCATCGACAAGAAGGATCCATAACACTTTGCCAATTTGTCTAAAAAAAAGTGTTGGCTAGAATTTCCTAGAGATACATGGAGAGGATGCTAGGATTTCATATTTTTTTAATCTTTCAAAATGTACGTCCATCAGTTATTTAAGAACTGAAGGATTATTATTTGAAGGAGTCAATCTAATGATTAAAGTAACATCGACAAATAATATTTAAATTAGCCAATCTAATAGTTGAAGATTTATAGCAAAGGGTGGTAGATACCAAATATGATAATGTAGTTGTACCTTTTAAGACCAACATCAAGGGCATGCGTCCATTCAATGACCTTTCCCACACCTTTTCTATACTTTTATTTGACAAGAATCAACATCCATTATTCTATCCTGATATTCTGTTAAAAAATACAATGATAAAAAAAGTCATCAAATTCCAGCCTTGTTATTTTGTTGTGTGCTTTCTCAATTCTCATCTAACCCCTATCTCTTTCCAAAATTTAGCATTCTTCACATACAAAAATGTTCACTCAAATAATCTGGTCCAACTATTTCACTTTATGCTTAGTTATTTTGAGTCGGGAAACAAAATTATGTATGGCATAAGATGTGTCCCATATTGCTTTGGAAATTATTAATCAAAGAAAAAGTATGGTGTAAGATGTGTTGGACTTTGTCAATAATTAGAAACGTCCTTTGCTTATGCTTTTGACTTATTATTGAATGCTCATACATGTTGCTTTCTCCAATTCTTGACAAGATTAGAAGGATGTATTTGTTAAATCGCTATTCAAGGTTGGTTAAGTATTTGAGTCAACTGTTTTCATTAGCTATTAGTTAGCGGTTTCATTAGCTATTTTAGTCAATGAGGCCCACAAGGCCCGGGTCAACAAGGATCGACGGGACATCACTTTCAAGTTTGGGGATTTGGTTTTGCTTCATTTGAGAAAGAAACGGTTTCTATCGAAAAGGAAGAACAAACTCATGCGGCGCAGCGATGGACCGTTCAAGATCACGAAGAAAATCAACGATAACACCTACAAGCTTGATCTCACGGGAGACATGGGGTTCTCTTCTACCGTACAACATTGGTGACCTATCTCCTTACATTGAGGATGATGAGCCCAATGATGATTTGAGGACAAATCATTTTTAAAAAGGGGAGGATGAAGTATCCCGAGGTCCATACTCCTCCCTTGTCGCCCAGGCCAAGAGGGTAACGTCAAATTGCACCCGAGAGGGGGCCCAGTTTGCCCAAGAGCCGGCAACTCCCAAGCTACTGTCGGCCATCCTATGGATCGGCTTCGAGCCCCTTTGAGTGGCTCGATAGCGTTCACCAACCCTGAAGGCTTTTGATCGTCCATTTCCCGAGGGTGGTTAGTTGTTTTGTCATCAAGGAAGGGATAAAATTCAATTTGGGAACATTTCAGGGGCGCCACGGCTGCAACATCCAACGTCGTGCCCGTGACAGCCCTCGAACAGAAGACAACTGGGAGCAAGGTGAGCGTCGTGCTCGCGACGCCCACATCGTGACTGCTACATGAGATCGTCACGATCAGCACATTTTTGTCACGTCCGTGACATGGCCTTGAAATTTTGGAGCTGAGAAACACGTCGCGCCCACGACCCTGTTTTTGGAGATTCTTAGATCAAAAAATCACCTGGGTCACGGTCACGACCTCTAGTGTCACCGTCACGGCCATACTATAGCCGTGACTGTGACCCTTCTGTTGAAGATTTGCCCATAATTCCCTGAGCAATGTCATGCCTGTGACGACTGGCGTCGCGACCACGACGCTCCTAGAGATTTCACCCTGTCGCGACCGCGACCTCCCTGTTGCGCCCGTGATGGCCCTGCACAGTCAGGTTTTTCAGCCTATTTTGCCTCTTTTTTTTTTTGCTCCCCTTTGTGTATTCTCCCTTTCGCGCCTCCCTTAATGAATTGCAATGCCTCACTTGGAGGTCTTTTTATGTATTTAGATTGGGTCTTCTATCATTTGACCCTTAACTCCCCTCTTCCCCCTCATTGTGTTTAATCATTTACAATGGTTAGGAAGAGGCATTCAATACTCATTCAATACATAAGTTGTGATTTCCTCTCAAACTCTCTCAACTTCAAAATCTTGCTTACTTTAGCCTCAATACAATTGTGGTGCTGTTCAAGCCAAATCCTTTATAGAATTGTGTTGGTTGTAACATTTATCGATTCTTGATGAGTTTGATAGTTATTGGGTGGTGGTTAGCCTTTACCTCAAGTCCATATCTAGTGTGGAAGCTTCACTAGCTCCTAGGGTTTGGTTGCTACATTCATCACCATCACCATCAAGTTCTTCAACTCAAGTATCCATCACACACCATGGCATCCTTCACTTTCAAAGCTAATACAAATTGAATGTTTCATATTTCTTTTTTCTTTTCTTTCACTTTTAGACTCAATATTTATTTATTTATTTATTTATTTTTAGACAAGGTTAAATATTAGAATTACTAACCCTCATCTATAAAGTGAAGCATAAGATTACAAGTAGGTTCAGGGGTTGCACAATCCTCAAAATAGTCCAACAAAGGCCTAGCCTTAAAAGTAGGGTCACAAGTATGCGAGAGTATTACAATATCCACTAAGAAAATTGTGGCCGTCGAGATTTAAACTGCAGATAAAATGATAACCTCTAATTTCCATGCGACTAAAGTATTACTCCCTCCGTCTCCATATTATTCCCTCTGTCCCTTAATAAGTGTCAATTTTCTTAACTACCTTGTATCATTTTATTTGTCAGTTTTCCAATTCCAATAAATAAAATACCCAAATTACCTATTTTTGAGTTTTATTTACCTTTTAATATTCTCCTTTATTACTCTTTTTACATTAAAATTAGTGGTAGGGTATATTTTTCATACACAAATTTTTACTCTATTTCTAATGAGCATTGGTTTTGCAAAGTTAGGTATTTTGACACTTAAAAAGGGACGGAGGGAGTATTGGTTTTCTTCGGAAATCGTGCAGTCAAACTTTAAATGTTTTGACTATAAATCTCTCAATATATATATATATATATATATATATATATATATATATATATATAAGGATAATTGGATTCTAATAATCCCTACTTTCACCAATTGGACAATGGTGGACCGTACTTTCACTTTGTATTCTGGTGGTCCAAAAAAAAAATAAAATTGGATTGTAGTGGTACCAAATTCACATTCACATTCTTCTTATTTTTTTCATTCCTACACTATATTATTTTTGTTTTTTTTCGTTCCTACCCCCAGAAAGTTAATGAATTGTAGTTTCTAAAAAAATTTTAAAATTAATTTTTTGGGACTCCGAATAATTATTATGATTTTTTAAAAATAATAAAAGTGAAAAAATCGTAAAAAATAGTAAAAAAATGAAAAAAAAATTGGGAGAAACACTGTAAATTCATTAAAAATCATTGTAAAGTGTTATACTAAGTTTTGAATCAAATGCAACACAAAATCTATGATTCCCTTGAAAATATCCCACTACAATCCAATTTTTTTTTTTGGACCACCAGAATACAAAGTGAAAGTACGGTCCATCATTGTCCAACTGGTGAAAGTAGGGATTATTAGAATCCAATTATCCTATAAATAATAACCTATTATGTAAAATTATTACCATTAGATTCGTAATGAAAATATTATTATAAAAGTATATATAATATTACAATAAAATATTGTATGAGAAATCATCAATCAAAAAATAATATTAAAGATCGTGACAATCAACTAGAAGACAAATAATATGAGAGGTCAGCAATATCCTTTTGGTAGACTGAAAATTGATGCTTACACTTACCATTACACATACTTCTAAGGTATAACTAATTATAGTTAAAGACAGCGCAATGCCTTTTGGCTTGAAATCCATATTGGAGTACCTCCAAAGTTAACTTTGAAGACCTAAAACCATAGCTCAAAAAATAAGGTATTAGTTGGGTTCCAAAATATTTGTCATTTGATAAAATTTTTTACTGTTAATTATTCTCAAATTACAATGAGTTACGATATGAAATTCTCATCACTGTAAATTTTATTAATGCATCTTTCTAATGACAATAATTTCATATTGTGACTTATTTTAATTTGAGAATAATCAATAGTCAAAATTTTATCAAATGACAAATATTTTTGGAAGGACGCAGTATAAAAAAGGGGGAGTTCATGGGATGCCATGAATAAAAAGTTGTTAAATTCTGCAGTCCCTATGGGTAGAGTGATAGGGGCAGCATGATGGGTTCCATAGTCTACTCTCTCCAATCTATAGATACAATTGATTGCATTACTCATGAAATTAGAGCCCAAAATGGGTGAATCATAGCCTAAGTACTTATTGAAGGAAAGCAAATGAATGCCCATTTCCCCCATCACCCTCCATCATCAAAATTCTACAAAACCCAACCACATTGATTGGGGCTTGAGACTTACCAATCACATATCTTTCTCCAAGCATTATCATTTCTATAATATTATTACATCATGTTTCTATAATTATCATCACCATAACAACGCTCAAGCTTCTCATAATGCTCTTTGTTACGACTAAGCACGACCCGAGTTCTTCCCGTATGATTACACAATTAGTAATAGTTTTCTCTTTATTGGTTAATCAATTCTTGATTGACTTATCATAATATAGTAAATGATATAATTTCTCTGTTTCATATTAATTATCTGTTGATACATTAATTTATTGACAACTACAATTTTTTAATATATCAAAAGTACTATTATTAAATTAATAACAAAAAATATTATCATAAGAATAAAATATACTATAAAAAATTCTTGTTCAAAGAGAATTTTAAAGACAATTAATATCAAATGGAGGGAGTAATAAATAATATAGTAAATGGAAATCAATTACGTGATCAAGATTTTGATTTTGTTCTTTCATCCTTCACACATCATAGTCTGTCTATTTGTATTTGGTCACGATTAGTATCTTCATCATCTTAGATTGGTCTTTTTACTATGTGGAATCATCTCAACCAAAAGCTTAAGCTGATGGTTGAAGCCCCAAAAATGGTTTTATACTCTAACAGTTTTTAAAGTGCTTGAAAACTTGGAATAATTTTTAAAGTTTTCAATATAAGCCTACCATTCGGAATAATTTTTAAAATAAGCCTATCATTTGAAATAATTTTTAAAGTAGTTGACAATTTAAAATATGTATAAGTTGAGTCTACCAAATAAAATTTCTCTAACTTTAATTAAAAAAGTCATCGCAAGCAGACAAACACCAACCTATCTTAAACTAAGATTTCCTGTTATAACCAACAAAAAAAAAAATCCAAGTTAATTGACATGAACATTACCATTAGCCTAACTGATATCATTGTTTGACTTAAGTTGTCCTTTTTGGATATGAAATGGGTAAACTACGAGTTTTCCGCAATGATATGCTATGATGAATGCATGACTTAGGAGTGCTCTTAAACATGGCATAATTCAAGTAGTTGTAAAGTTAATTGCAACAATCTTCAATTGCAATAATAATAGCATATCATAGAAAAATTATTCACTCAACTAACAATATTCTCGGTAGACTAGTATTTTCACATAAAAAAATCTCAGAGTTTGTTCAATTTGCAAAGTTTATTATTAAACATGTTTTATCTGAGTAATTATTTTCATCTGTACATTTCCTTTATTTGTAATGTAAAAAGGAAAAGAAATTAGATATCTTATATCCAACATGTATCTTACGTAGTTTACAAAGACAATTTAATTTTGAATTGGATTGATATGAGTTCACCACTTAATTAAAAATGGTGCAATTGATTGGGATTGATCAAACTCTAAACAATGACAATCCAATTTTTAATAATTTGTTGTTTGTGGAGCATTTATCTTTTATAGATTTTAATTGAATGAGATAATTTTAATATTTGTGGAGTATTTATTATTTTGTCGATGAGGACAAATAAATAATACAACGAAATATTTGATATGAGTAAATTACATTTACCCTACCCGATATTTGAGGTAATAATTTTTATACACTCCGCATTTGTGAAATAATTTTTACCTTACCTCACAATAGCTCTAAGTGTTTTATATCCTACCTGAAGTTTGACGTAATAATTATTACACACCCCACTTTTGTTAAATAATTTTACCTTACCTCACATAAATTGCAAGTGATTTTTACCCTACTTGAGGTTTGTTGTAAGTGTTATTGCAACACTACAACATAACAAGGATGTCACGACTTAACATAATGATCCTCATCGTATTGGACTCAGAATTTTTTTGCGTGACCAATAACTTATATAGTGAAGCGCTTAGCTATGTATGGGTAGATTTACATTTTGGTGGAAATCGACAACTGCGAACTGGTTTAGGATTGATATTCATGATCGACAGTGCAGAGGGTAGTAAAGGAGGAGTGAGAGGTTAGGGACAGTTTAATGGAACATAGATGATGGAGACTGAGATTTCATTGTAAACTACTTCCTGTTTGGTTCCTAGGATGACATTTCATGATATTTCATAAAAATTATTTCACAAATGTGGGGTGTGTAAAAATTATTACAGCAAATCTCAGATCGAGTAAATGTAATTGATTCTATTTGATATAACTTCGTGATATTAAAGTGTATCAATATCTATTGTAATATTCAAATTAAAATCAAATTGAAAAAATTTGCATGACTCAAACCCATCAATCTTGTTATCATTATGATTTATGACTCAATATTCATTGATAATTAAGTGGATGTGGAATGAGCTAGAGTTTACTTTTGGTTTCCATATTAGAACTATCTTTAATCTTTTGGAGCCTTTAATTAGTTAAACCTTGCGATTAGGTTGCCTGGTTCTTTTTCCCCGAGCAAGGAATATAATAATGCCCATTCAAGTTGAATTGGATATGGGGGTCGCCCTATTATTAGTTCGTTGACCTCGCCACTTTGTAAGGACACAAAATTTCACTGCCCCTTTTTTTCATTAGCTAACTTGTAATTTGTTAATTATGAATAAATATTATGTCAGATCGTGTCATCATAAATTTATTGTAAAACGTCGTATAATATCGGGGTGATTATTTATGAATATAGAGTTGACTAATAATTTACTTTATCTAACTCTAATAAAAGTCATTTCTTGATAAATTATTAGTCATTTTGTATGATAAAGACATTCTAATATTACTACCTCCATTTATTTTTAAGTGTCGCCTAGGTAATTGTGTCAAAACTTTGACCGTTAATATCTTAATTTGTATAATGATTCATCATACAAAATTGATATCACTAGATTCGTAATAAAAAGTACTATTCAAAAAGTATGATCGAATTTTTCTATAAACATATTATGTGAGAAATCGTTGATTAAACATGGACCTCAAAAAGCGTGAAAGACAGATTAAAAAAACGGAGGGAGTACTTATTAGTCATAGTGCAGCGTGGCGCGGTAGGAGTGTTGATGATTTAGCTTGAGTTGGGACTTTTATTCAACAATCGAACAAAACTTGAACAATAAAGGAAGGATATGACCTTGTGGCTATGTAATCCACAACCCAAAGGCCTAACACTCCACAATGACTATCCAAGGTAATCCACTAAATAATCACAAGAAATGACTTGCTATGACCACCATCCATAAAGGAATAGGTAAGAACAAGATTTTTGAGGAAACAAGGGAGAACCCTACAATGCCAAGCATTACAATTCAATTCAGCAAAAACTACAAACAATGCCAAGGGAGGGGATATGTATAGTATTGGAAAAAAAATAAACAAAACGCAGCGTTTTGGGCCGGAAAACACACGCAGGAACGAGAGGTCGCGGGCGCGACAGGCTTCTGTCCGCCACAAACCAGTGCTGGCCGAATGGGGTCGCGGGCGCAACGACCGGGACAGGACAATGACTCGGGCATGACAGCAGACGACTCGGGCGCGACCTTGTTCTGGGCAGTTTTCTTCTGCCGACTACAAACGCGCATAACTTCTTCATCCAGGCTTCGTTTTAGGCCCATAAGATATCGTTGGAAAGCTCTCGGTGTGTATTTTAAGCTCCCAAAATTTAAGACTCATCAGAGTTAAATTGAAGGAGTTATGACCCAAAGAATGAAGGCGCGTCCATTCCGACAACCAACGTTGACCCTTTTCTGCTTATTCTTTCCGAAAGACTCCGAACCCTTTTAAAAGCCTGAAGTAGGTCCCGATGAGGACCCGTAGCTCCACTCCTATGGTCCGGAGTCCCATTTGAAGTGGATGCCACACCCGGGGATGACCAGAATAAGCCTCCAAGGTCCCGGGTCCACCTTGAAATGGACTCCACCCCCGATCTTGGAGTTGCTTCTCTCGTTTTCTTGGGAGGAGGTGCGGAAAGACTTGAAGGCCATGGAAACCGAGACTCGGGCCCCGGTACACTCCATACTCACCTTCTTGAAAAAGTGTTGCCCTAAACTCTTGGAAGTTAAAATGAAGGCTCGCTCCATGGTTCAAGCATCCGTTACTTGAACCATCCAACACATCAGTCTCGATCGCGCTATGAACTCCACCCTCCTTGAAGACATAGGAATTATTGAAGAGGCTTGGGGGTGAAGGACAAAGGACGGAAGGAGGAAAATTTTGAGGAGTTAGGGAACGCTCAACCTCACTAAGCTTGCCGTTCGGTAAAGACAAAGCTATGGATCGCTTGTCCTCACCAAGAGAACACTCATCCCGTGTTTCCCTCGAAAGGAGAAGGTTCCTCAACTCACTTCCCACCCAGGTTTTGCTTTTGTAGTTTAATGGTGGTTTCAAAGGCATAGGAAGGACACGATGTAGGAAACACCAAATGAGGGCATAAGAGCATCAACATAGCTCCGGAACAGGGGAAGTAGCGGGGTGTAATGAACAATGACTCAACCAACGACCAAATAAAAGCCTCGAACAACCAATGACGCCCAAACAATGTGTACAACCTATTCAAAGAGTTCATATCAATACAATCCATGTGCAAACAATACTCGTCGAGGGATGGCACAAATAACGAGCCCATAAACATTGGTGGAACTAGAATCATGGCTCCATCAAACCCAAACTTGTCACTAGACACCAAATGGACACCAAGATTCCTAGCATACCACTCAAAATATAGAGACTTTTCCATCGTGGACATCACATACTCATCACACAACTTGTCACGCCAACAAACAACGTCAAACAACCAATGTCTACCAAAAATCATGCACGACTCACCCAAATACTTCATGTCGCAACATCCAACATCCAAGCAAGACTCATTGAACTTCATAGGTGAGTTTGAAATTACCTCATATCTTCTCATGGAGAAGAGTCTGAGTGCCCATGAGAGGAAGGGATTGTGAGTCATCTCCATTGATGTTTGATTCCTTGGTTGGTGGCAATGGTAAAACCAAAGGAGCTTCTTCTTGGGCTTCATCAACAAGGGTAAGAGGAAGGGCAAGGTCGACGTTAGCATTCTCCTCTTGGCTTGGAACTTTATCAATCTCACTATGTACTTCAAGTAGCTCAAGAGGTTTCCCTTCAACGGCCTCAATGACAATAACCCCGTTCATTGAACTTTCCTCTTTCTCAACCTTTTCAAAATTTTCAAGTGTGGAAGGAAGGTTTTGCTCATCAACACCTTCTATCATGTCACTTATATACTCATCCACACCAAAAGATTCCCCAATCCAAGCTTCAATCATAGCCATTGTCGGACATTGCAAAGCATCGTGTCCCACACGTCTACATTTAACACATTTTTGGGACGTAAAGGTCGTTAGTGGGGAACAGTGGAATGGCTTTCCCGGGATGAATCCTCTCTTCTTCTTTTCCCATCAAGTGATGAAATGAGTTAATGGTCTTGCTTGTAAGTACTAGGCAAGATTGTCAATTCATTAATCACTTTAGCTTTGTCCATGAGGTGACTTTTGCTCGACCCCCCTTAGCTCTTTGTGCTTTGACATTCTCAAACCAAAAGGATGCAACCTTGGTGAGTTTTAATCTCGCAATCTTGAAGGCCTGTTCATCACTATAATCCTTAACTTTAAAAATCCTATCCAAGATTTGGACCCATTCAAGATAATCTTCGGGGTCGGTATTGCCATTGAGTTCTGGAATATTGATCTTGGTATCATAGAATTCATCCCGTGGGGGCTTCTCAACCGCTTCCCGTCGACGATGGCGTCGAAATGAGCCTCGATCATCGTCACTTGACTCGTAGGAGGGAGGAGGACAAATATGGCTTCTAGTGGACCTCCTTTGTTCGTCACGGGTTCGATACCGATGGTTGATGGCAATGTTGTTTCCTTGAGTCTAGAGGCCATCAAGAGTATTTTGAATGTTCGTCAATCGACTCTCAAGTCTCGGCATGAGGGCCATAACAATAGTAAGGGTGAAGGACGGATTGTGTTTGGGATAATTTATGGAGTTTGGGGTTCTTTTGTAGTTGGCTTGTGTTTGGCTAAGGGTTCTTTGTGTTTTTTTCACTTAGACATTTCATCGAACACCTTGCGGGCACTAATTTCCAACTTCACCTCAAAGCTCCAATATGCATCAAAATCAACAAACACAATAGCAATAACAACTTCTCCAACACACTTGGAGGCAGAAGGGATGGGGAACACCAATATTTCAATCAAATCCAACAAAAAAACAACACTAGAGAACACACTAGCAAGAACAATGAAGAAATGAACAAAACTCAAGCTAATGCAAACCTTGAGCTCTAATACCAAATGGAGCGTGGCGCGGTGGGAGTGTTGCTGATTTAGCTTGAATTGGGACTTTGATTCAACAATCGAACAAAACTTGAACAATAAAGGAAGGATATGACCTTATGGCTAGGTAATCCATAACCCAAAGGCCTAACACTCCACAATGACTATCCAAGGTAATCCACTAAATAATCACAAGGAATGACTTGCTAACACCACCATCCATAAAGGAATAGGTAAGAACAATATTTTTGAGGAAACAAAGGAGAACCCTACAATACCAAGCATTACAATTCAATTCAGCAAAAACTACAAACAATGCCAAGGGAGGGGGTATATATAGTATTGGAAAGAAAAATAAACAAAACGCAGCGTTTTGGGCCGGAAAACACGCGTAGGAATGGGAGGTCTGCCACAAACCGTCGATGGCCGAATGGGGTCGCGAGCGCAACCAGGTCTGTCGCGGGCGCAAAGACCGGGACAGGACAATGACTCGGGTGTGACAACAGACGGCTCGAGCGCGACCTTGTTCTGGGGCAGTTTTCTTCTGCCGACTTCAAACGCGCATAATTTCTTCATCCAGGCTTTGTTTTAGACCCATAAGATATTGATGGAAAGCCCTCAGTGTGTACTTTAAACTCCCAAAATTTGAGACTCATCGGAGTTAAATTGAAGGAGTGATGACCTAAAGAGTGAAGGCGCGTCCATTCCGACAAACCACGTTGACCCTTTTCCGCTTATTCTTTTCGAAAGACTCTGAACCCTTTTAAAGGCCCAAAGTAGGTCCCGATGAGGACCCGTAGCTCCACTCCTATGGTCTGGGGTTCCATTTGAAGTGGATGCCACACCCGGGGATGACACGAATACGCCTCAGCTCCAAGGTCCCGGGTCCACCTTGAAATGGACTCCACCATCTTGAAGTTGTTTCTCTCGTTTTCTTGGGAGGGGGTGCGGAAAGACTTGAAGGCCATGGAAACCGAGACTCGGGCCCCGGCCCGGTTGCTCCACATAGTAAAATATTAGAAATGTCATCCTATAAGGAGTCCATCTCACAATAAATTTATATGAGACGATCTTATACTAGATTGGAGAAAATGAGGGGAGATCAAGATGACCAATTAATTGAAGATAGTCTGTCAGAGAGTGAGTATGACGAACAAACTATTATTCAACAATAAGCTAACAACCAAGGAGAATGTTGAGGATAGTTGTAATTGACAATTATCGGGGTATATCAGCCAAGTGAGCCTTAGTTATTGATTTCTATAGTATACATCCAATGTTTTATATCCCAGAACAAATATATGGATAGAAACAAATAAAGTAGAGAAATCAATACACATATATTGACAATGTCATTTCCTGTTACATCAAATTTATTATAAGTCATAGTTCCTCCTCATCTTTGGGTTTTTATATGTGGAAGAAATTAAAGATAATTCATTTATAGTTGTCCAACCGACAATTTTTCCAAATCACTATTTATTTGACACAAGTTAGTCTATTTGTGTAGCACCCAATTTTTGACTGTTCATCGTTGCACGCCCCTTACATGGTTTCATGAACTGCTTTGCAGATAAGTTCAAATGCGGTCTTTATGCATGATCCAAGCGTTTGTAAGTCTACGTAGCCCTCCTTACCTACTACACCTATCCTCAATGTTCCCATGTAGCTTAAAATTCTTATATGGAGGCTCTGCAAGTTGGTAGTGAAATAACCCTAGAGGGAGGGGGTGAATAGGGTTTTGTAAATTTTTTTACTCTTAAATCACAAAGACGTTAATATACCAAATATAATTGAATAGTACTTCTTTATTGAATTCAATGTGAGCAACAGAGAGAAGTGAGGGGATCATAATACTCGGCAACAACAGGACAATGAGGTCCTTGGAGTTGCTTACAAAAGTAGAAACTTCAAGATAGTTCTGCTGGATTACCTCACACAGAATATTGGTGACAGTAATGCTCACTAAAGATCGAGATTCTCTTTCTTTAGCTACTCAGAAATGATGACCTCACCAGAATACTTTACTGGTTACAAAACTCGCCACTAACACACTAGTGGTTACATTTAGAGTTTTCTCACTAAAATTCCAACACTTCGATTTACTCTTGCTTGGAAATTGTTGGCTCTTGAGGAGGGTGGACATGTGTATTTATATCCTGAAGATGTCAGTGTCAACGGTTCTTCCCTTGTGCCTTCCTTTCCTGTTGATCTTTTCCTTTTTCGTTCTGATCCTCAATCTCCATATTTTTGGCAGTTATTGTTTGCCCCTTTTCCATTCGGTATCTACAAGGCAAGTAAATCAATTAGTGTCAATTGATAATAGATGACAGGATAAGTGAGATTGATATATGATTTTCGAATACTTTCCTGATATTCCTTCAATTTTGATCTTTCAATCAAAAATTGTTGCGACAGACTCTTCTGCTTCTTGGGGTCCTCATGGTGAATGTCGCGGATGGCATCAGAGGTGAGATGTGTTTCTACAGGTAGAATTGTAAGTTGAAAGTTGATTGCAAGTATGGTGGGTTCCTTTTTCGGAGGAAAAACATTCTTGGTGAGAATTAAACACAAGGTCAAGTTTAGGTTGAACACATTTATATTTGAATGATGTTATAAGCACCACAAAATTAAGTTAGACAATCACAAAATAGAAAATGCAAAAGTGCAAACATGTCACCTAAACTTGAATTTCAATAAAAAAATTTCCAAACGTGGCTCTTTCTTTGGGATTTATATGTTGTGTTTTTTGTTGTGTAGTAAATGGGTGGTACACGATAAACACATGAGTAATAGTTGGTTTGTATTAAGTGGGATAGAGGGGAAGGAAGCTAAGGTTATCTATCATATTTTTTATTTTTTGTTTGGAAAAATAAATATAGGGTGAAGGAATGGGAATGCAGGGGAATACTTTACATGATTCCCCTCCATTAATATCTTGTTTCTTAACTCTCAACATGAGAGGGAAAGAAGGGGAATGACAGAATTTTGGTATTTCCGTTCTCTTTCCTTTCTTTCTCCTTATTAATGTATCCAAACAAGATTAACAATAATGTCTACCCCCTTCCCTCTATTGCCTTACCCTCTCTTCTGTCCCCTCTCACCCTCTAAACTGAATACAAACACGTACACTATGAAGGACAAACAAGAGGTTGGTGAACAAAATTATTTTTAAATGGATAATATTAAAAATTCAAGTAAAATGCATCTGGCATAGAGTATTTGTGATCCCGAATGAAGCCCCTCGAAATGAGCTTGTCCACTTAGCATCGAAGCTTCTCGGGCTCTTGTGGGTTGCACTGGTAGGCCTCCTTCAATGAAAGGTGCCCTACAAGTTCTGATGGGGGAAACACTCCCTCCATTGGTGCCCTTTGAGAAGCCAGTCTTCATGTGGCCGACAACCTCGCCTTCTTTCAACAAGGAGGAGTCTTACAGTGGGGGGATGCTAACGTCGTCCTTTTCTAGCCTAAGTGGAAGGTGATCGAGACTTTTGTCTTGCTAGTGCAACGTTCTTCTTACTCTACGTTCTTCTTACTCTGAAATGTGATGTTGTCCGAGGGCTGTCACGGGCGTGACGATGGTGTCGCAGCTAGGACGCCCCTGAAATGCTCCCATAGTGAATTTTAATCCCCTCCTTGATGATAAAACAACCAACCACCCTTTGGAGGTGAGAGACCAAAAGCCCTCGGGGTTGGTGAGTGCTCCCGAACCAATCAAAGGGGCTCGAGGCCGATCTAAAGGATGGCCAACACGAGCTTGGGGGTTCCCGAGGTCTCGAGTGGATTGAACCTCCACCCGGGTGCGAGAAAATGCAACCCATTTCGCTTGGGTGAGGAGGGATGAGTATGGGCCCCGAGACTCTCCAGGTGCAGGGTCCTGAAAGGCTTCACTTCAGTCTATAACGGTCCTTTCTACTACTGAGGTTGAGTATATTATTGCTGCTGAAGGAGTGAATGAAGCTACTTGGTTGAGGGGCTCATGGCACTTGGTGTGCCACAGGGAGAGATTGTGGTGTATTCATATAGTTAGAGTGTTATCTATATTACCAAGAATGACGCTTACACTCGAAGACCAAGCATATTAGCGTCAAGTATTGCTTCGTTAGGGATACAGTTGGTGTAGGGGATATTGTAGAGAAGAAGTTCATAATTCAGAGAATCATGTAGATATGCTAACTAAGCGACTTCCAATCACTAAGTTTAAGCATTGTTTAGATTTAGTGGATGTTCACAATATATGAGAGCTCTTCGAGGTCGTGCCCTATGAAGGGGCACGATGGCGACAACGATCGAGATGAATGGTTCTAGATGGTTTTTTTGTTCTAAGGTGGAGTTTGTATGGGTGTACCAAGAATACCATAAAAATATCATTATTAAAATAATGATATGATCTTAATTTTATTTCCTAGTTTTATTAGGAAATTATTTTCTATGGGTCCTTATTTCTTTGGTTTCCTAATTTTTTAGATGTGGTTATTGCTTGGATACCAAGGGTATCCCTTCCATAAATACCTTAGTAGTTGAAGGCTTTTATGCATTTTATGGTGAGTGTTTTGAGAGTTCTTTATGTCATAATCCTATACTATTGGAGATTGTAAGAGAGTTGTTGAGATCAGGGTGTAATCTCTGTTGAAGGATCAAATCACACACTGTGATTAATTATGATCATGTTGTACTCCTCTTGTCTCATAGTGGATTTTTTTTGCTAGCGTTGTCCATGGGCGTTTCTCCCATCTCTATTATGTTTCCACATTATCTGCACTCTGTAGATAGTACTCTAAATTAATTTCCTTTCACATTTTATGTGTAATTCTATATTTATGAAAAAAATAAGTCAATAATATATTTATATAATTTATGAATTATACAATCCTTAAAATAATGAAACATATATTTATAAGAGTGAACTTGCAAGCTGCACACGAATAACTTTCAAAACATTAGAATTTCAAAAATAAAATGAGCAAAAGATTGAACATAAGGTTAACAAAAGTTGAAACTTTAGGGGGAAAATATGAGAAAATAAATTCATATTTGCTAGATAGTAAACCTCAAACTACATACAAATAATTGTTAATTCCTCTACAAACAAGTGATTATTATGTTTTCTCTAGTTTATAACCAGATATACCCATACATATATTTTTGGAACTACATACATAAAAATAAAAAAATAAAAAAACAGAAGAGCTTTGGGGGATAAAACAAAAGAAAAAGATTCATGCATAAAATTTGCATGAATCTATGTGGTTTCCGAACTATCTAATAATTTACCATCTTTAAACCGCATGTGCAAACAATGTACTACCTCATGTTTGTTCATTGATTAAATTTTGATTATTAATTATTCTCAAATTACAATGATTTACCATATGAAATTACCGTCACCGTAATTTTTATTAAGGTATCATTCTAATGGTAGTAATTTCCTTTCATAATTCATTGTAATTGATGAATAATTAATTATCAAAATTTAGTCAAAGTAAAAACATTTTGGGACGGAGGTAGTATTAAGTATGATAAAAATAGTTATACACCATATCAACAGTGAAGACAAAAGCTTGTTTAACCCTGAACCCTACCATAAAGAAAAGCTGCAGACACATGGTTTGAATACATTTACAATCCAGATTGTCAAGTAGCAGGACGAAAGCGTGGATCACCTTCCACTTAGGCTAGAAATGGACGACGTTAACATCCCCCCACTGTAAGACTCCTCCCTGTTGAAAGAAGGCGGGGTTGCCGGCCACATGAAGACTGGCTTCTCAAAGGGCACCGATGGAGGGAGTGCTTCCCCCATCAGAACTTGTAGGGCACTTCTCATTGAAGGCCTCATGTAAGGGTTCGGATGACAACAAGCTAACCCTAACACCAGCATGCATTCTGCTTGTGCCTTGTCCAACTTCCCCTTTAGCTTGGGGTCTACGGCATCATTCACCATTTCTAAACGGTAAAGCTCCCACACCCAATCCACGATGTTGTTTTTGTTGTTGTTGTTGTTGTTTTGGCTTTCTTCATCGTATTGGATTCTTGGTTTTCTACCGCAAACCACTACTAGGGTTAGAACCCCAAAGGCGAACACATCGGTCTCTGCTGTTGTTCTCCCTGTCAACAAGATCTCTGGAGCCATGTACCCTGTTAATCAATTAAAACAGGGTTGAATGTTATGTAACGAATCATTCTACAAGTAATATTTACATCAAGAAAACAACCTAGCTAGCTCCCAAGAGACGTACATATTAATTTACCCGAAATAAAAAGACGTGGGCAATGATACATCATGTCTTCAATATATAAGATGCTTCTTAAACGTTTCTTCATAGAATTTTTCATTTATTTTAAATAATATTTGTTCAATAATATATATACATATTTGTCGCTTATAACTACATAGTATTCATGGGATATGTCGATAACTATAAATGATACCCTGACCAAATTAACTATAAACCAATGGATATTTTACCGACTCGTGACTTTATATTTATGAAAAATCATAAACAAAAAATAATCTAGGAGTACTAAATCACCTCAAAGTAATGAAACATATATTTTAAACAATCTAAATACGCATGTTATGCAAAGTGGTTAATCGAGAAATATATTGATTCAAAACGTGTTAGAAAAAAGTAAAATGATATGAGTTTTGGGGGAAGGCACAGTGTATACGTCTTGCTTTTGATGAAATTAATACTTATTACTCCCTCCATTATTTTTTATCTATCACTTACACTTTTCGATGTCAATTTTTAATCAATAATTTCTCATATAAGATTTTATTAAAAATATGCAATATTATGCTGTTTTAGTAGTATATTTTGTTACGAGTATAATGAAATTAGTTTTACGTAATGAGTCACATATAAATTAAAATATTAACAGTTAAAATTTTTTGCACAAAAATTTGGGTGACAGATAAAAAAACAAAGGAAGTATAGATTTTACACCATTGTTTTTCATAAATACTACTAATTATCAATTATAAAAGCTTGGAATGCATTGTCTACGCCAACAATTACAAATGACAGTTTAGTCGAATGAACTGCATTCGATAGGCATATTTCAGACACTTTTCTGTAAATTTTAAAAACTATGGATAAAAATATAATTTTACACAATTTATATGTAGTATTACAATTATAGAAGTCTAGCATTTTTTTTTTCAATTTAATATAGTATAGGAATTTTATACCAAGGCATGGTATCTTACCCCACAACTTATATTATTTTCATAGAAAAAAATACGAAAAATGATATGAGTCCTACGCTAAGACACATTTTAGGTTATATTTGTCTTACCCCAAAACTCATATTATTACAACTATATTATTATAAATTAAATTAAAATAAAATTTAAAGATTAAATTCTATAACTATAATATCACATATTAATTATATACAAGTTATATTTTTATCCATTATTTTTTATATTTCTAAAAAATTGCATAAAATATGCCTAACATATAGGTTGATCGATATTAGGAGTTGGGACATCATTTGAACCTAGAATTTCTTATAATTGATAATTAATGTTAACTATTAAAACAGTTTGTATCAAAAATCATTAAGAAATGCTAATTCAATAAAGGTTAGATACATGAAAAATGGAAGATGATACTCCGTCTTGCAGGCAAGATGGTTAATAACCATCTCGTATGATTTGACATATCCATATAAGCATACTAAATATTTTGTAAAAAAAAGAGTATTGTGATATGATTGAGTAAATAAAGAAATACATATATAGAAACCTTAAATTAGTTAAACAAAATTGTAGGAACCTTTTCATAAACGTGAAATAAGAAATTCAATATTTAGAAAATCTGAATTTCTAATGTTACGAAATAAATAGAAAAATAAAGAAAATGATATTGATACAAATATTTAATAGAATAATAATAATAATAATAATAAATATTCTTTAAAAAACGATGCAATTTTTATTAAAAATGTAGCGTTTTGTAGAACATGCGTTATTTTAAAAATGATTATAAGGATGTAAAAATAATTTTCAAAAACATAAATAAAACATGATTTTAGAAAACTGATGTAAATATGGCAATTTAAGTATAATTGGTATATTTTGTTTATACTTTCACAATAGTACCATAGCAAATAATTTCTTTTACAAAAGGGTGTAGCATACTTATGTAGATATCTTATCTTAGGATAAGACTCGTATCATAGTAAATACTAAGTATGCCAAAAAATAAATAAATAAATAAATACTCCCTCTGTCCCAAATTAATTGACATTGGGCTAACTACTAATTCCTAACAAATTACAATGAGTACCAATATGAAATTACCGTCATTAGAAAGATGTTTTATTAAAAACTACAATGGAGTTAAAGGTCAAAATTTAGTCAAAATGACAATTAATTTGCAAAAAATTACTTGGATGTACCCTAACTTTTGGTGAAATATTTTTCAAGTACCCCAACTTTTCAAAACTCATTTTGGGGTACCCTTACTTTTTGGGTTAGAAATTATTAGGTGCTTTCTCGGTAATCAATTTGGTTAAGTGACCGAAATACTCTTGTTCTTACATTTTTAAGAAATATCCTTAAAGAAGAAGAATAAGGGTATTTCGGTCACTTAATAAAATTGATGACCGGAAAAGCATCAAATAATTACTAACCCAAAAAGTAAGGGTAACTCAAAATTAATTTTGAAAAGTTGGGGTACTGAAAAATAGTTTCCCCAAATATTGGGGTACCTCCGAGTAATTTTTTGATTAATTGGGAGTAATTGTTTACCTGGGGTCCCGGCTATTTCGTTTGTGGAGTGATGAGTCCTTTCACTTAGCGTAAACATCCGAGCCAACCCAAAATCACCCAATCGAGCATTGAATTCGGCATCCAGCATGATGTTGCTCGCTTTTACATCTCGATGCAGCACCCTTTTCACACACTCGTTATGAAGATAATCCAGAGCTTGCGCCACCCCACACAGAATGTTATGCCTCTTTTCCCATGTCAAAATGACAGGCACCTTGTCATCATCAAGAGTATATACGAGCCTGTCTAGGCTACCATTGGGCATAAATTCATACACAAGTAGAAGCTCATCCCCCTCGTAGCACCAACCGATGAGTTTGACGAGATTCTTCTGGTGAAGCCTCCCAATTGTGGTGACTTCAGCTACCAAGTTTTGCTTCCCTTGCGGTGTGTTGATTATTCTTTTCACTGCCACCTCTTGCCCCTCCCATTTCCCGTAGTACACTACCCCGAACCCTCCTCTCCCGAGCTCGTTTTTGTCGTCGAAATTCCCGGTGGCTGCTTTGAGATCCTTGAGATTGATTTTTTCCGGACCCAAACCCGTCTCCATGCCTTGTATGGTACGATCATGGACCTCCGATACATGGGTCCTGGTGGCGCTTCTGCGCTTTTTTCTCCAATACAAGCACCCACCAAAAAGAAGTGATAAGAGCAGAAGTAGCACAACAATGGAAACAGGAATCAGAACCCGAACCCGTAAGGGCATCCCTAGTTCAATCTGGTCGCCATTGAAATACCATTCTCTTACACAGTTGAGCTCGGAAGCTGACCCAGTTGAAGCCGAAAACCCCACGTAAACCCTCCTAGGGAGATGCTGAGCAAGGTCAATAGGCACAGACAGGACTGGCCTGGTTGTATTATTCGACCCGACTCCATTTCCCTTGAAAACGGATACATTCAGCACCTTTGCTTGACCATCGTACAAGACCATAGCAGTCACATTCGCCAACTTCCCTCCAGCAATCGTGATGTTTGAGCTGTTAAGCGAGGCCTGCTGCTCAGAAACCACACTGTTGATGTCCAAACCGACATGGTTATCATCAAGATCTTCAGGGAAGCTTTTCCTGGTGTCGAACTCAACCGCCACAATAGGGTTCTGAGAGGTCCCGTTGGTGCTAGGGTTCACAATCCCTAGCCACTGTCCTTCGCTGTCAGGCAGAGCACCGGAGTCTTTGGCTAGGATAAAGGCCAGCCCCTCTCCCCCGCCGTTGTCTTGAGGCTGGATATTGAGTACAAAAGTCGAATTAAACGACGCGACGGTGCTGTTTTTGTTTTTCCAGAGGGTGAATCTCTTCTTGTACACGATCCTCCCTGCGAGGTTGGTGATTGATGCCCCTCGAACATCAGCAGTGACTTGAAGGGCCCCCAGGAATAGACCTGCCTTGGAAGATATGAAGAAGTCGTGGCGATCCGAGTCGGAAAAGATGGGATAGTTCAAGGGGAAGCATCCCACCTTGTGATTGTTCTTGCCAGTAATTGCTAGCAAAAGGAATGCAAGAACAACAAAGTTAGCAATGTGAATAATACTGGACATTGTTCTTGATGACTGTATTTGGTTAGCAGGTGACAATCAATGTATGTAACATTATGTATGGTTTGATCAATTCCTAGAGGCGGAAAACTACATTAGGTTGGGAAGGGAATATATAAACGAACATGATTGAGTTGATTGGGTCGTCATGCTCGGCCGTATTTTACAAATTATAATTGCTATCGTTTTTGCATTTACAATTCAAGTGACGAGTACTGTGGGATTGTGTATTTGACCAAGAGAGTTAGACGTAAGACGTGCAAGTACGTTAGGATAAGTTGTCTTTTGAACTTATGGAAGGCTGACTTCTCTTTTTGCAAAATATAAATATCTTGACGCAAAATGATTAATAAGTATTTTACATTATCATCTAAATCACTCAAAAAATTAAATGATTACAACTTATAAAGAATTTAAAAATAATTATTTATTTATATTTTTTCATAAATATAAAACTATGCATAAAATATGCATTTTCTACGGGAAATTTGCTGAAACCCCCCCTCAGGTTTGGGGAAATAATTTTTTTAACCTTAATGTTTGGGAGTTTTATTTAACCACAACCCCCACCTTTAGTGACAACTTAATTAAAGCCCAAGTCCAATGAAGTATTTAGTGGCAAAGGATCGAGTCTAAGTCTTATCGGATTCGATCAATTCGGGTATTCGTAAAAAACCCAAAACCCCAAACCCCGACTGAATTTTTGGATAAAATAACCAGACCTGAACCCCAAACCCGAATGACTGAATTTAATTTTTTTGCAAAACTAGAAATTGAGTGAGTACTAATTTTTTGACCAAATATAACTAGATGATTGAATTTGACCGAATGACCGAATATGAAATTTGAGCCTCTTTATGTAAGTTATTAACACTATCCTCATAATCGGGTTCGGTCAACCCGAACCCGAATTGATCAAATCTAAATTTTAACTAAAATCTAGTATTTAGTTAATTTTTAGTTTTGACAAAATATTAAATTTAGTCATTTAGGTTCGAGTCTGGTTATTTTGTCCAAATTGAAATTTGATCAGGGTCGAGGTTTGAGATTTTTGACCGAATATACCCGAATTGATTAAGGGTGGCAATAATACCCACACCCACGGGTACCTGCTCCTACCCGACCCGAGAAAAACGGGTATGGGTACTATTTTTAAAAAATGCAGGTACAAGTTGGGTATGGGTGTGGGTCGAGTACGGGTACAGGTACAAAGGAGGACCCGGTGGGAACTCGACCACCCCGACTCGCACTTAAAAAACCAACACAACAGTCGTACTCCCCGCCGTCTATACTCGACGTCAAAGCCTAGCCTCTAATTCATATCAAAGTTTTAAAAAAACCATGAAAATTAAACCAATATTATTGTACTACATCTAAAGGACTCAGTACACATCCAGACTTCCTCGTTCCTTTTTCCATTTGGCTATCAAGGTGCTAGTTTAGATCAAATATAGTTGAAATACCTGAATACGAGTCGTAAATTTGTGCATATGGGTATAAAATGGGTGCTATAATTTATTTTATTTATACCCGAATAACACCCGTTATACCCGCATACCCGATGGGTACGAGTAAGGGTACTAATTTTTAGTACCCGCTAAATATGGGTAAGGGTAAAAGTATTGATTTTGGAAACGAGTAAGGGTAAGACTCTACCCGCCTCGAACCCGACCCATCGCCAACCCTGGAATTGATTGAGCCTGATAAGACCCGTACCCAATTTTTTACCACTAAATACTTTATTGGACTTAATTGGGTTTTAATTAAGCTGTCACTAAAGTTGGGGGTGGTTAAATAAAACTCCCAAACAGTGAGGTTAAAAAAATTAATTCCCAAACTTCAAGGGGGGTTTCAGCAAATTTTCCCATTTTTTACTATGATTTACAAAATTAGGTCATTATTTATATTTTTTGACCTAGTTAATAAGTATTATACTCTTATAATTGATATATATATATATATATATATATATATATATTAGGTAAAATATTATTAAAAGTTATAAAAATGTAAAATATGAGTAATTCAAGATGGTTATTAATCATCCTGAGTCAAGAAGTGTGTCATTGTCCTTTCTTTTCTATTATAGCCTAAAATAAGTTTCCAATATGCACATAATCTAAGAAGAGAAAATGTCGGATGAGACAGCATTTTCATATCAATTGGGTGGCACCTTTAATTTTTAGTCAAATAAAAATGATATGAGTTTTTGGATCAATTAAATTCTTAGTCAAGTAAAAATGATATGAGCTTTTGGATCAAATTAAGATATTTTTTTAAGTGTGTTACTTTAATATAAGATCTATATATTTATATATTAAATTAAGAAAAAAGACATAGTTGACTATGACTATAATACCATGTATAAAATGTACAAATTATTTATATCTTTACTCATAGTTATACAAATTTACTAAAAAAGTGCCTAAATATGTTTAATCAAACGGGTTTATTCTATTAGGGTATCATTTCATTTCTAATTGATAATTAGTACTACTTGTCAAAAAAGTTGGTGCCAAAAATTATAATGAGTATTAATTTACTGAAAAGCAAAACATTTAAACAATGTCTTGCCGCATACAGGTATTATCCCTCTAATTTTCACTTAAAATGATATAAGTTTTGTGGCAAGACCTCACATTATATGCTTGGCATAAAACCTATACATTTGCATATTAAATTGAAAAAAAAATGATATGCTTGACTTTTATATATAAATATAATACACCACATGTAAATTGCATAAAATTATATTTTTATTCATAGAATTTTAAATTTACAAAAAAGTGTTGAAAAAATATATATATCTAACGGTTTGGGTTCATTCGATTAAAGTGTCGTCATTTGTAATTATTGGCATAACCAATTAATGCTTTTCAAGCTTTTAATACACGATAATTGATAGTATCTAGCAAAAATATTAGTGTTAAAAATCATGATAAATATTACTTTTTATAAAAAGAAAGACACTTAAATAGTGTCCTTCCCCAAGACATGTTTCATAATAAGTATAATTAGATGAAAAAATAATTTTGTGTGACATGAGTGTCAATATTTAGGATTAAATATATTATGGATGAATAAACAATATTAATACGAACTTTCACAACAAAAAATATATGTTTTGGCAACAAATTTAGAGTAGTTGGATTGGTAACTTTTTCCAATCCAATCTAATTCAAACCTCACACAATTCCCCAAAAAAGCATCCTCACTCAAAACACAATTCCCCAAAAAAACATCATAACTTATCAAATCCAATCTAATCCAATCTATCTAAAACTTATTTTATCCAATCCAAAGAACAGGTAATTCAAAATAGAACCAAATAATTTTGTGGTCAAATACATTATATGTGCCAACAAAACTTTTTTTTTGTTGCAATTGATATAGATTGAGCAACAAATTAAAGAAAAATGGTTGTCAAAAGTTACTAAGGCAACAAAAAAATTTGGTTGCCCATCACAATAAACTTATGCTACCATTTTTACTAATTTATAGCCCGGTCTTTGTGTTTCGAGGATAAAACTACCAAATCGTGACAATTTATTTTTGTAGCACAATGTTAAAGGGCAACAAAAATTGGACTAAGGCAACAATATTTTTTGTTGCCCAAAGTAACTTTTCTTGTTGTGAATTTAGAATTGCATTTCAAATACGTGTACACCCTATTTTAGTTTGGCCGTATCAAATCCTACTCTATCATTTATTAGGATTTTTATAATTTAAAATTTTCTAATTTTCGTCATTCCTATGCCTTAAAAGACTATGGAATGTACTGTAACTATTAAAAGCAATTCTTTAGATTATCTTGAGAAACCCGAGCTATTATTATGGTTTATTTGAAAAATCAAAGGACGAAAATCATAGAAATGACAAAATTGAAAACATTAGTGGCAAATTTTGTCACAGTGCTAAAAACAATGGAGAAAGATTATGCAAAGTTTGGGAGCAAATGTTAATTAAAAATCAAAATATTTAAGTTATGTATTTAATGGAGTTGAATTTGATAATATTGAAACACAATAGGGTGAGAGTACATATTATTGAATTAATTCTTATTATTATTATTGAAGCCCAAATTACTTGTGTATTATTTATTTGTATTATCTAAATCTATAAGCCCCAATATCTATATGTGTCTATAGTGATTATAAAATATGATCATATTGATCTAACTCGATTGATAGCGGAACTTTGTCTATAACCAAGCCTTCATAGTTGCGAATTCTTTAGTGTGCTCTGACTTTTCTCATCAAATGCATTAGATTTTATAGTTACAATATTTGGTCAACGTAAATAATAAAACTTTCTTGGTTTATATCTATCTGTTCCACAATCAATATTAGCTTATGCATGATTATGTAATTATTTTAATTATCAAGTATCTATTTAGTACCAAGCTGCCGAATTGTGCTATTCGTACTTCTCTTTTGGTGGTTGTTTTCTTATTTTTTATCGTTGTTTTATAATTGCTTAGCTATTTGTAGCCAGGATGCAGTCTACTTTATTTGCATACTTATATTCAAACCTGATTGTATGTCGTCATCTATGTTTGAATTCGACACACTATAATAAATTAATAATTTTTAAAAATTATTTGTATAATCACCCATTTATTAGGAGAAATAGTCACCTTTTCGAGCTCCAGCTGACTAAGGATTAATTAAAACTTTTCAAAGGACAGATGAGAAGTTCTTATCTTGAACATTGAACATGCATGTGAAGTAATCGGCCATCAATAATGTAAAGATTGAAAAAAACATACAGGGGGTGAATAGGGTGTTTTCTGCATTTTGGACCTCGAATTTTAGGAGTATTTACATTCTGAACCCTTGATTTTCAACTTTAACATTTTGGACCTTAAAGTTTGTAGGCTGAAAAAAAAAGGACCCTAAAGTTTGTGAGGTGAAAAAAAAGCTCGTTTCCCGTTTTTCTTTTTATTTCTATGTTTGAATTTCTCTCCCGATTGGCATCAAACTTCAAGACTAAGGCTAAAACCAATATTAAAGTTATACTAAACCTCTTTTATTCATGTTGGAGTTACTTAAAACCATGTACTCAGGGGTCTAAATAGCCTCGACACGAATAAGAGAGGTGTATTATAGCTTCAATATTAATTTTAACCATAGTCCTAAAGTTTGATGTCAATCGGGAGATAAATTCAAACATGGGAGGAAAATAAAAAATGAGACAGGGGCCTTTTTCTTCATTTCATAAACTTTAAGGTCCTTTTTTATTCAGCCTACAAACTTTAGGGTCCAAAATGTTAATGTTGAAAACCAAGGGTTCAGAATGTAAATACCCCTAAAATTCGGGGTCCAAAATGCAAAAAACCCGGTGAATAGGGTTATGAAAATTTTCTACACATATACTCAAGGTAAAGGACGTTAGGGTTCTTAATCTTTGCAGATTAAGGCTTAACTGTAAGCAGAATAAAGGACAAAAAGATATATCTGAATAACTTCCTTTATTGCTTCAGAATGAAATACAGAACTGGTGAATGCAGTCGCTGAAGCATAATGTCCTTATAGCAACATTCAGAGGAGTGTCTTACTAAAGGGCACTTTCAAGAGGGTTTCTGATTGAACATGCACCAACCACAGGTTTGATGCTTGCATAGATCAAATCCTAAATCCGTTAAGGATTTGATTACACTCAATCACAACTATCACAAAAACCTTGTTCTTCTACGCAGAGAAGAAACTCAGAAAATAGAAAAACACTCTCTGTTTCTCTAACACCCGATTGCTTGCTTGTAATCGTTGCTTTCTTCGGTTTGCAACTCATCTATTTATGGGCGCAGCTTGTAGGTAGTAGTTGTTGGGGGTTGATTCTTTCCTTCTTCGCATTCTGCTCATCTTTCCAGATTGTCTGATTTACTTTTCTTCTTTCGGAAGATTTCTCCCCAGAATTGCAATAATTTTTTTCTTCCAATTTCTTCACGATTGTTTCCTACAAAGTAGATTGTGCAATCAATTAGTCTTATTAGAAATTTAGATAGAAAGTTCAGATACTTAATTTCCAGAAGACTTCACTGTTTCCTTTGTCTTTCACTTCAAAACATCACGCCTGATATGAACGTCCTTGAGATGCTGTGGGGTAATGTCCTTCAGCCTGCATCCAAGGTTGTCAGGATCGGGATTCTAGTTAGGATCGATAGGGGTCCTTAGAATCGAGATCGTCGGATCGGATCAAGGATCGTAAGATTCTACAAATAAAGTAAAATTGTTATAAGTAACTTGAAGTTTCCCTAGAAAAAACATTGTTTTTCACCGATCCTAATACGATCATAAACGATCCTAACCGAGTCTGGTACGATCCTAACCGATTCTAGGGAGATTGTGACCATTCTAACAAAAATAGGCTATCATTAGGATCGAGCCGATCCTAACGATCCTGACCGATCCTACCGATCCTGACCGATCCTAACCGATCCTGGTCCGATCCTGATCGATCCTGGCAAAGGTAGCGATCCAGGAACGAGTTGGATCATTTGGTCGTTTTTGGATCGTAGGAAGAGAAAAAGGGAGCACGAGATGGATCATTTGACCGATCCTAACCGATCCTGGTCCGATGCCTGCATCGAGATGGTTTCTACAAATATTTATGTAAAGATACGTTGAATTTTGAAAGAGATATGTTATGTGTCGTATTAAGAGAGAAAGAAAGAGAAAAAGGGAGCACGAGACTGTAGAGAGTGAATGAATGAGTATTAAAAGGAAATTCAGAGTACTACGTACCTATAGGTTATGAATAAAGTAGAAGTGGAAACATAGATGACAAAATTTACGGCAAAATTAGGGAAGAACAAACTAATGAAACAGGCATCAAGGATTACGTGAGAAATCCAAGAATAGGGAGAAAACCCTATACATGGCGGCAGTCAGGAAACATAATCCACTATGAGACAAGAGTGGTATAATATGATCACAATCACAACATGTGATTCAATCCTTCAAGCAGAGATTACAATCTAATCTCAATAATTCTCTAGTAGTACTCTCCAGTAGTTTAGAATTACAAGAGGGGAGAACTCTCTCTTCTTTATCTCTAGAAAGAATAACAGTAATTGACGTTTCACTAAAATAACGAAACTAGGGTTAAATAAATAACACTTATATATATATTGGACCCCTAGGAGGATCCAATGGGCCATAAAACCTGGCAATCTCTACCTTGGACCATTATCTGACTTATTGGTCTAAAATAAGCATCTTGACAGTTGTCGTCAACACGCCCTTCCGCAAGGCGTGACCCTGAAAGGGCTCTCAAACGCTATGAACACCCACTAGTCTGAACAATGCTCAAACTTAGCCATGGGAAGTGGCTTGGTTAGCATATCTACAGGGTTCTCTGAAATATGCGCCTTCCTGACAACAATCTCCCCTGCAGCAACTTTTCGTATGATGAAATGATAGCATATGCTTATATGCTTGATCTTTGAGTGCTAAACGTCATTTTTGGTAAGATGGATAACGCTCTGGCTATAATCTGAATACACCACACTCTCACTGTGTGGCACACCAAGCTCTGTAATCAAACCCCTTAACCAAGTACCTTTCTTCACACACTTAGTAGCAACAATATACTCAACCTCAATAATAGAATGGGCTATTATAGACTGAAGCAAATCCTTCCAGGACACTACATCCACACAAAGTGAATACATATCCTGAAATAAAGTGTCTTCTATCAAGATCTCAACCATAATCAGTATCAACATAACCTAGCCCGCAACATTAGCCATTGAAACTCTACCTTTGTCGTACACTATACCCTTATCCAATTAGAGCACCTTTCATATAGTGAAGGATCCACTTTACACCTTCCCAATACTCTTTCCCTGGATTCTGCATATATCTACTCACCACACTAACTACATGTGGCACATCAGGTTTGCACACCATAACATACATCAAACTACCAACTGCACTAGCATAAGGAACATAGACATCTTTCTAATCTCTAAATTAGATATAGGACAACAATCATCGAAAAGTTTAAAATGAGCAGATAAGGAAGTAGAAACAGCCATACAGTTTCACATATGTCCAACACCTTTTCAAAATACCTCTTCTAAGACAGGAACAATTTTCTTGTCTTTCAACCTCTTTGTATCTCCATTCCCAGAATCTTTTTTGTTGCTCCAAGATCCTTCACCACAAACTCGTGGCTGAGTTGAGACTTCAACTTACTAATCGTAGACATGTCCCTGGATGCTATTAATATGTCATCAACATAAAGTAGTAAATAAACAAATGACCCAATATCAAACTTCCTAAAGTATACACAATTATCATATTTACTTCTAGTAGACCCCTATCGGCCTGTCCAACCATAGATGTATCAAACCTTTTATACCGTTGTTTGGGTGCATCCTTAAGTACATAGAAGGACTTCTTCAATTTGCACACTTATCCTTCCTTTCCAGAAACAACAAATCCCTCTGTATGTCTCATGTAAATCTCCTCCTCCAATTCACCGTGGAGGAACGTAGTCTTCACAGCCAGTTCCTCTAACTCCAAGTCAAACAAAGCAACAAAAGCAAGCAAGGTACGAATTGGTGTACGCCTCACCATAGGAGAAAACACCTCATTGTAGTCAATTCCTTCTCTCTGGTTGCAACCTCTAACCACTAATATGGCTTTCCACCTTGCACTCTCGACGTCAGGAATGTCTTCTTTCCTCTTGTACACCCACATATCAGTAAGAGCTCATCGCCCCTTAGGCAACTCACTCAACTCTCGTGTCTGGTTCTTCTGTAGGCTCTCCACCTCTTCGTGTATAGTTAGTTTGAGGCACTAGGACAAGAGAATTGTTTGGTCTCGTTCCGAGCCAAATTTTAGGTCTTTGATAGGGAGTCTTGCTTGTTTTAGCCCCCTTTTATTTGTTAGTTATGAAGTTTTCTTAGTCTTGTAGGTCAATAAGGTGTTGAGCCAAAACCGAGCAAAAACGGAACAAAATGTCACAAAGTATGGAGAGCAAAAGCAGAAGTGTGGACAGCATGGAGACTCGGCCGAGTCTGTCTATGACTCGTCCGTGACATGGGCCTGTGACTTTGTGGCATGCCAATTCTAGCTAAGGAGGAGTGAGACCAGAAGGCTGACTCACCCGAGTCACCTAATGGCTCGGTCGAGACCAACTTTTGCAAATCAAGATTGAAGCCAAGAAAATGGCTAAGGCAAAGACAACCAGATGGTTGTCACGCCCGAGTCACCTAATGACTTGGCCGGCGACATTATCCTGTGAGACCGAGAAAAGTGCCAAGCAAAGAATCCTCCAATGGCCAGAAAGCCGACTCGCCCGAGTCAGGAAGTGACTCGCCCAAGTCACTCTGTTTTTACGCGCAAACTCTCTGGGTGAAATGCTGCATTTTGTGTAACAGATTTGGCTTTGTATATATACCATTAGCAACGAATTAGTACCAGCTTAGTCTTAGGTTTTCAAGCTTTCTTGTTCTCCAAGCTCTTGTGTTCTTGAGTGTATTCAACACTTTCTTTCAAGTAATTTCAGCAAATATTCTTCTTCATTTCCTTTGTTGCCTTTGATTTCATTGAGTTTATCTTTGAAAGTTTCTAGGTTAGCCACCAAATCAATCATTTTAGTGAAAAGGGGGATTAAGGGTCACAAATTTTACTTGAGTTGAGGATTTGAGGATCCTTAGTAATTTGATTCACAACTTTCGATTTTGTTCGGGGAAAGTTACAAATGAAGATCAAGGATGAAGGATGATGAATAGAGATTATGATTAGTCTTCAAGGGTATGGACTTGGTACTCGATTTTGTTAATAGTTAATTCATTGCTTGTTAATTGCTTTTAATTGCTTCTGATTATTGTGATAATTTTAAGTGTTATTGAATGTTTTGCTTGCTAGTGTTATAGGGTTCCTTTGAATCGATTGTTACTAATTGCTTGATTAGCTTTGTGATAGTCTCTTGATAGTATGTTTTAGTAGCATGATTAGGACTAGTTTTACAGCTTAATTTACATATTTATTGCTTCCTGCACTTGGACTCTTAGCAAACCAAATACCTGAACAAGCCTAACAACCAATCTTCGTGGTTCGACATCCTTACTCTAGAAAACCCAAAATACACAACCGAACAAGAACTCCTTCGGGTAGGTAAAAGGTTGAGCACCCTTCAGAGTCTCCTCTACAACATTTAGCGCATAAGCCACCAATGCATCATTCTCCTTTGTCTATCACATTGGTCTCCTTATCTCCCTCCTGGGACGATCATTCATTATACAATGTTCTTTCTTCACTCGAGGAACTATAGTCATAATCTCAAGCACATCAACTTGAACTGTCTTAGGAACAGTATCAACAACTTGCTCTTGCCTGCTAGTGTGATCAATAGCTCCACCTTGAGCTTCAACCTACTCCACTTTTAACTCTACTCTCTCTTTACAAAAAACTGCTGAGAGATGTCACACATTTCTAACAACTAACTGGAAGGGGACAACTTTTTTTTAAGACACTCTAAGGGGACCACATCTTTAAAGAATTGGTTGTTGGGTGATTTTCCGACAATTTTGACTGAATTCCGGCGATGTATATATGAAAAGATAAAAATACCCCTAAGTTTTTATCATACAATTGCTAGGAGGTGACGTACATTTCTAAAAATTGACTAGAAGGGGACCACTTTTTAACATCTCTTCTCGACACTTCTCTCTCCTCTCCCAAATATCAATACAACTCAACCTATCAAAACCATAAACAAACTCATCTTTTTCTTCTTCTTCATTCTTCCAATAAATACTACTCAGCCCTTCAATCTTGTAGCCATTGAAAGCAAGGTTGTTAAAATCGGGATCCTAAATCGAAACTATGGGGAAGTTAGGATCGGAAATTAGCCCATGTAGGATTGTGGATCGTGCGTAAATAGTAGAATCATATCGACGATTTTGGACCATAAAATCGTAGGATCATAAATTAGGATCGGGATGATTGAAAGGAATATGCATGGTTATAGTAATAGTTGTGAATTTTCCATCAAGAAAATAAATAACAATAAGTTAGTATTACTATTGGGCAAACTTTTAAGCTCGTAATAAGGCAACACGATTGAGAAAAATACATTCAATATTCGCACACCTATACATAAGAGGCAAGAGAGGATAATTATCAATCAAATCTTCCAGGTAAATTTGGCTTGCTCGCTAGGCCCCTATCTTAGAGGTAACCACCAGTAAGCTTTATAGGTCAGGAAGGGGATACTAAAATGCCCATGACAAGTATGATCCATCAACCCAACAATTTCCACCTAATAGAAAATTTTTTTAAAAAAAATAGCAATATTAAAAAAATAGCAATTTAAATATTCTTATGTGTCGATTATAAGCCAAGTTGAATTTTGGTTTTCAACTCAAAACCATTCAAGTTGTCAGTGTGCTTGATATTATTAAGGGTCTTCAAACAGCTTTCAATCTCCTCCCTTTTTGAAATGTATGACGGAATTCAGCAGAAGTTGGTGAAATAAGTGTAACCAAGAATAGGAAAATAAATCACAAAATTCTCTCCCATTTTTGAATTTCATCAAAACGGTCATGCAGTGGCAGATCTACACTTTGAAATTAGGGGTGTCCAATTAAAAATATTTTGGATGGTGTAAAAATTGGACACCTTTATTAATATTTTACTCATTTTTTAGGGTGTCCACTTAACATAAACATATAATAATTTCCTAAAATATAATGGACTGTTTAAATTTTTTTCGGGGTTAAGGGTGTCCATGGACACCCTTGACTATAATGGGGCTCCGCCCCTGCGGTCATGAACGTAAAAAAAAAAAAAAGAACATTGCATGAAAATGATAAGTAGTTTCCCACTTTCCCCTTAATGTAACAAACATGATACTCAATCCATAGGACCATTTAATTTTTCTTGGCCACAATGTATTGAGTTCTCTTATTTTGAAAGCTTCAAGCTTTGATGTCCTACATGGTTTAATAAACTTGAGGGTGCTCTCCCTCAATTCAAGCCATGAATAATTGATATCAATTCCATTGGACTGCTTAAATACCTCAAGCCTTGTGACACATAAAGGACATGTAGATTATTGTCGCTTCCTTACCAAGGATTGCAAGTATATTCCAAGATCTTCAAGACCTTTCAGGTTTGAAGCTAGTATGCTTTTATGAGTCCTCTGTGACATCAAAATCTGACTTTGTTCAAGATCCTTCAACTTTGAGATTACTAGTTTCTGATCAATTTTCAATGTCCGCAATGTAACCAAAATCCTTAGTCATCCGGATAGCAGGCATTGGGATTGGTTGGATTTTAAATGCTTTGACACTGACGTGCAAAAGTTCATTGACTGCTCCAAGTTCCCCTGTCCAATGAATCTTTTGATATTTTGATACTCCTTTAGTTGGATGCCAAGTATATCTACAAAAATATTTCAAACAACATTTCTCAAGCCATAGTTGAAATTAAATTTGGGTGGTTGACTATGTAAGTGAGCATTTCAACATCATAGCAGTAGAGATTGTATCTCTGAATCTTCGTATGTCTGTGTGAGCTGTGAAGGGCGAGATCCACTATGAGTGTTGAGTTCTTGTGTGGTAACTTTGGTAAGATATCATGAGACATCGGGTAATCTCTGATAACCACATTGCAATCCTCTGCTTGTACATCAGTTTTGTGGTTTTTTTACTGATTTAGGTTTTCCACATTAAAATCACGTGTCAATCTTTATTTTCGTTTTTACCTTTATTGTTGTTTATGCTGCTAACACGAGCAAGAGATCTTACGAATTTTAATTAACCAACATCCATTTAGTAACTACGTAAAGCCAAGTTGGCTAATTTTATTATTTTACATTCTCTCTTTTAGCGATTGTTTTGTTATTTGCAATCGGAATCAAATTTTATGGTTCCCTTCAGCTATTTGTTGGGGAGGTTTTCGCAATGGTTGAGTTGTTGTCTAGCATTCGTAAGGTTATGGATTCGAGTGTTGGAAGCAGCCTCTTACAAAAATACAAGGTAAGGCTTGCCGATATTACATCTTTGTGGTGGGACCCTTCCCCGAACCTCCACTTACAGAAATGCTTTGTGTACCGGGACAAAAAATTGCTCAGGGGTGCCATACATTCCCCAAAAGTGACTATTTGGGGACCACATTATTATTTTTTTTACTCGTTGGAGACCAGATTGTTGTCAAAATATGCTGGTTGGGTATTTTCCGACCAAAAGTTATGAAAATCCGGTGAAGGCAGCCGGAGTCAACACAAAATTGATTTAACTTGCTGGAGTGACAAAAATACCCCTTGTTTGGCTCCAATATTTGGCTTTAAAACTGCAATAACTCCTCTTCCCTCCCAACTACAAATTCAATCGGCCATTGCATTCCATTCCTCCACAGCTTCCTTCTCTCCCTTCCATTCCATTGTTGTCGACAGTACAAGGGCTTCTCCTCTCTATCTCACTTCCACCTTTACCTCTACTCTATCATCTCCCAAATCCCCCCCTTCTGCTTCACATTTCAGTTGATTTTGCATAATTAGGTGGTCGATTCTTGTCCAAATCGCAGTCTTAGCAACCAACAAACAAATATGTATAGCAGGAACAACTTGGATTTAACTTACCTTCGACGAAAATAGTGAAGGTGAACGACGCCTGCAACAATCGAAATCGCCGGTAACAGTGTCCCGTTGACGACAACTCACCCACTTAAGTGGCAATGGAAGAAAATCGAAATCGCAGAGAAGGGAACCTTATTTCAGAAGGTGAACCAACTACCCTAAACCCTAACTCTCGTTTTCCCTATTCGTGAAGAAAGAAAACGCATGAACCCCCTCAAACTTCTGTGAGAAGCCAAACACACTTATTTAATCTGGGTTAGCAATAATCCTAAACATAAAATTAACATTTTCCTAATTTCCAATAATTAATAAAATATAAATAACAAAAAAATAAAATTTTATAATTTTAAAATATTTATTTTTTAATTGATAATAAAGATATATAATAAATTGGAAAAAGTAATTTGTGATGGGTTGTGGTAAATCATATGGTGTGGCACCACAGTTTGCCAACCGCAGTATAGAACAGGGCCTTAGCAGATTTGAGCGGGCAAATAAAAGGGGCAAATTGGACTTTTCACACTTAAGTCAAGGGGTATTTACGTCTTTTCATTGTTTCCGGCTATTTTGGTCGGAAAATACCCAACCAGCATATTTTGACAACAATCTGGTCCCCAACGAGTAAAAAAAAATAATGTGGTCCCCAAATAGTCACTTTTAGGGAATGTATGGCACCCCGGAGCAATTTTTTGGTACCGGGATGCCTGCCTTTTAGCTATATGTAGCCAACTTGCACTTACTTTATTTTGCATAGTTGTGTTTGAATTTTGATTGTAGGTATGATGACATCTATTTTTGAATTTGACCGACTATAAAAATTTTAAAATAAATAAATAAAAAGCGCTGCATTCTCATCCACTTAGGGGACATATAATCAAGGTTTAGTGCTCCAAATGACCAAGGATTAGTTTGGAATTTTCAAAGGACAAATGAGAAATTATCATCTTGAATATTGAACAAGCATGTTTTGATCAACCATCAATAATTACAAAAATTACGTCAGCAAAATGTTGAATTCTGCCAGTAATTTTATTCCTGTATTTGTGAATATCATACTGATAATACAGTTTGACCTAATGAGGCTTATGAGGCATACCCAGCTTCATAGGTTTTGATGTCCTTGTCCCCTACAACATATGAATTTCTGCTGACCACTAAAAGGCCTTAGCCTCTTAAGTTTATGAAAGCTCTCATAATGGTGGAAGTCACCCATTATTAGGATAGCAGTAACCAAGGATCCTGCTGTCCCACTCAACAGCGAGGGTCAGTGGCTTGAGATTGTCAATGCTACCACTAATGGTTCCTCGTCCACCAACATCGTGGCAGTTGAGTTCGACACTAAGAAGAGCTTCGCGAAAGATCTTGATGGCAACCATGTTGGTTTGGATGTTAACAGTGTTTATTCCAAGACACAGGTTTCCCTCGACAGTTCTAACATCACAGTTGCAAGTACTGGTTTGTTTCATCATTGCCGTGATTTTCTATGATGGGCAGGCGAAAATGATGAATGTTTCCGTCTTCGAGGCAAACAGAGGTTCCTATCATGTCAGTAGACTCAGTACCCATTGATCTTGCTATGTATCTCCCTACTAAGGTTTACATGGGATTTTCGGGTCTTGGCGATTATACTATACAGGGCACTGAGACAAGTTTGGGTCCACTGAAAATGAAGTTGCAGTTAAAAGAATAAGCAATACACCCCAAGGGAAGCAGAACTTGACAGCAGAAGTCACAACTATAGGAAACCTTCACCACAAGAATCTAATGAAACTGATTGGTTGGTGCTACCAAGGCAATGAGCTTCTTTTGGTTTACGAGTACATGCCCAACAGAAGCCTAGACAAGGTCCTTTAGCAAAAGATGAGAACGAAGTTGGCAAGGAAAAAGCAGCCGTGATCCTGACATGGGAAAGGAAACATAACATTGTATGTGGGGTGGCTCAAGCTTTGGATTATCTCCATCATGACTGTGCATACTGCATCCTTCACCGGGACATAAAACCTAGCAACATAATGCTTGATTCAGATTACAGTTCTAGGTTAGCAGATTTGGGGCTAGCTCGGATGTTCAACTTAAGCGAGGGGACTCATCATTCCACAATAGAGATAGCTGCAACACAAGGTATGTAGTAGGCCTAACTCCTAAGGCTCTATTTGGTTCTTAGAAAATGAGACGGAATCAAACAGAGCCTAAGTGTATTTATTCTTTAACTGAGCTACTAAACAAAATATGTACAAGGTACCAATGTGTAACCATCCTCTTCCTATTCTTGTGCACCAGCTTACATGGCTCCGGAGACATTCATGACAGGAAGAACCACAGCAGAAACCGACATGTATGGCTTCGGGGTCCTCACCCTAGTGGTGGCTTGTGGGAGGAAACCAAGGCCACAGAACGATGACGGAGGCAAATACATAAATATCGTCGATTGGGTTTGGGAGCTTCACAGACTTGGCAAAGTGACAGATGCCATAGACCTCAAGTTGCCGGGGGAGTTTGACAAGGAAGAGGCAGAGAGCATGTTAGTGTTGGGTTTGGCATGTTGTCACCCAAACCCTTATATGAGACCTTCCATGAGAAATGCCCTCCATGTTCTAACCAAAGGACGACATCCACCAGCGGTCCCTGTTGAGAAACCCGCCTTCATTTGGCCACCAACACCGCCTTCAGTCACTCCACAGGAACTGCTTAGTGGAGGCGACCTCACTTCATCTAGCCTCACTGGAAGGTGACTTGTTTGTACTACTACCGGTGTACGTAGTATTTTTTTATTTTTTTTAATCACCTTGATCATAATAAACCGTAAGTGTAGTGTATTATGGTAACTTGGTTACGATTTTTCATCTTTGAGCGTTCAAATATGTAGGTAGCATATGCTCTTGGATCTACAGAAGTACTGACAACTGAAATTTGACAGTCATCTTATTTCAATGCTAGTTTTATCTATGTTTTGTGTTAGGTGTGACAAAAATCAATAAAAGTTATGAAAAAATTAGTGACTATAATTATTAAACTAATTTCTATGGAGTTAAATGGAGTTGGGCAACAATAAGATAAACATTTGACATGGTCTGAGATGTTACGCAGAACGGTGGAAGGTAGATGAAAGCTAGGCAAGAGCTTAGACTTTGGCATTCTGCAGGGGCGGATCTGGGGCTATGGTAGGGGTGTCCATGGACACCCCTGATCCCAGAAAAAGTTTAACTAGCCTATATTACTTGGAAAGGAAAAATATAAGTATGTATTAAATGGACACCCCTAAAAAAGCTTAAATATTAATATTACTAAATTTACTATTAATTGGACACCCCTAATTTGGAAGTTGAGATCCGCCACTGGCATTCTGGCAACCATGGCTAGCTAGAAACTCCACTATAAAAGGCATACGACTATGGCCATTTTGATTAGGGCAAAACATGAGTGACCAATTAGTTTGGTGCCCATTGGTGCAAGCATTGGTGGGAGATTTGAGAGTTATGTTGAATAAGAGCTTATTTTTTTGGGTACGTTGATCTTTTTCAATGTTTGAGAATTTCGCAATACTCTCTTTACTGGATCTCTCAAGGAGATCTTAATTATACACTACCAACCGTAGATTTTGTTTGTGTTTGAATTGTCGGTAGTTTTTTTCCATGATAAATTTTGTCCCCCTTTATCTCAAATTTAATTTTCTTCATTCAATAGTTACTTTATTCGCTTCCCTTATAATATATTTACATATATTTGCTCTTTGCATATATTTGCTCTTCATTATCACCTGACGCTTTGCAAGTTAAGAAGAGAAAATAACATTGGATCGATAGAACTAAAGAGGTAGTAGTCAAGTGACAACTACCTCTATGTTCCAACTTTTCTACCAAAAGTTTAGCTTTAGTGAAAGCAAATTGTGGGGTTGACACTTGACAGGTTATATAAAGGCCTAGTAAACAAGCCAAATTTGCCCAATGTAAAATAACATTGGACCAGCAGAGAAATGAGTTGTAACTATAGCAATACTTTAGTACCTTAAAGAAGGGTGAGTATTTGTAAAATCAAGGCCATAGATCTATAAATTTTTTTTTTCAAGTAAAACCTCCTAATTGTCAACTGCGTTACTTATTTTTTGGAATTGTCAACTACGTTACTTATTTTTTTTGTAAATGCTAATCTCCTAACCCGTGAACCATAGTCAGTGTAAGGGTGTGTCAAATTCATGGGTAAAAAATAATTAGGTAAAACTTAAATTTTGGTAACTTCTGGGAAGTTTTAGTACATTTTGATAACTTTTGTCAAATTTTACCCTAATATATCAAAATTAACTTTTTTTTGTTTTTTAACTTTGGTAAATTGTTGTAAATTTAGGTAAAAGCCTACCCCATCGAATTTCACAACACCCTAAGTGCTCAACTTCATTACACGTGAGATATTACGGCTAACATATATTTACACTGTTCAAAAGTTCAGGTTACGAAAATCTGATCTTATTTGAATATTGTGCACTGGATATGAATAAACTATTCTGGATTCAAAATGTTGAACTAATCAACCGCTATAAATAACAGAAGCAGCTGAGTACATAACACTAATAAGACAAGAAAAATATTGATGGGACATCTTGTAAAAATTGCCTGTCTAAAGATAAAAGCATCAGGGCTGTAGAATTCAAAAGAAACTTGTCATCTTGCTATGCTAGTTATATAACATAGGTTAAACCACATCACTACAGCAGCTTTTAAGGCAAAGGCTAGTCCTTTCCCAAAATGCTAATTTCTTTGCAAGAGAGGCCACGCGATTGTTAAGGGAATGGGGGGCTATGTTACTCGAACACAGGTACTGCTGTCAGACTCGGCTCCTTCTAAGAGCCTTTGCATTTGGCTGTTGTAATTTGAAGTGTCGGGTGTTGTACATTATAGCCTTACCCACGTGTCAAAGGCAGACATATAAATATAGTAAGAAAAAATGAAGAGCTGAAATAACAAAGATTCAGAGGATGCATTAGTTTGGAATTTTTTTTTTCTTTTCCTTCATTCCATTTATCTGTCCTTTGAACTGATCGCTACAATTGCGTAAGAGTTCTCTTTCATTCACTCATTCCACTTTGTATTTTTCAAATGTTTGTTATCTGTTATTTTGTCTCATCTCTATTTGTTGCTTCTTGGATGAGATTGTTCAAGATACTAAGGATATGTAACAAAGCAGATGCAGCCTTTCATGCAACGGAAGATAAACAGGGACATTGCAGTAACACTAGCTTCTCACAGAACATCAAGATCAGTAATTGGGTACCAAGGTGCCAAAATACCCATTTTGAACATGATATGACATGTCATGACAACATTGGAGCTAGGGAGAAGTTTGTCTTCAGATTTGAGCTCCAATCCTCAAAACACAAACAAAGAAATTAAGCATCTGATTCATTCGCCTGAACTCCAGATCTTCTAGACAAGCCCCAAAGTAAAATGATCATAAGCACAAGAATGTACAGGGAAAAAGACATTTCCTACTAAAGAGCCCCACAGGGCTGAAAATGTTACATGGTGATCATATAAAGAATGTACCGAGTAAAGGCTATTCTCACAGAAGTATGGCAAAAAAACTGGCATGGAAATGGAGGAAAAGCAAGTACACAAGCTCAAACATAATCAGTCTGCACCGTCAAGTCCTGTACGCCAAGATCGTGGTATAGACCATGCACATACTGTAGCACCCGTCTATCATCACTTCCTTCCTTCAACTGTTTGCAATGAGGGATCCATGATCATTTATTCATAAAGAGGTTCACGTCCAAACAATAAGCCCAAAAAAGTAAGTCTACTGAAGGAGTCAGTTAGCCAGGGAATGTTCCCAATTGTGTCAAATAGGGTCGTGAAGTTAGGCTAGATCAAGGCATTTCAAGTTAGGTCGAAATTCAGCTCTGCTGCTTGTAATATGGTCATCATGAGGACAGTAGATTCCAAACTTCCAATCGGAGAGGTTAGGGTTCAGGAATTAGGTGGTCTTTATTTAATTATTGTCCAGTTCCAATTTCAATGGATCAAGTCATCAAGTCAGAGTTTGCAAAAGGCATTACCTGCAATGAGAGTGAACCAACAACATGACCAGGCACCAACTCCCAGAAACGATCTTCAGAAACGTCTGAGACCTCTTCCAGAGCAGCAACCTAGGGGACATGCGTAGGCATATAAGAAAGATATTCTTGGAGAGCAGCAGCTTAAAGGAAATTGCTCTGAAGTTTCTAGTTGTAAATTGGAGGCACTAATTACCTGTCTGCGACATTTAGCCAGTGCTGAAGATGGAATGCTTGGTGGTGCCATCTGGAGCAAAATTCCACCAGTTGCCTTAAACAGTGGCATTACAAGCATAAAGACCGTAGCTGAAACTAGTCCCAAACATAGAACTTCAGCATTTTGTAACCTGAACAGATAGCCAAGCAAACAAGTTCAAATAACAGAAACAATAGGAGTAGGAGGTTCGACTGACAATCAAACAGAAAGAATTCTCACCCCAGAGCCAAAAGCAACGACGCAAGGATCAAACCTGCACTGAGAGAGAGATAATACGGCTCAAAATCTTTATCATAGACTATATCATTTCCTAAAGAACGCAAAGAATTGAAATTTCTAACAAAGAAACTCCTCGAGAATCACACACACGACATGCACCCACAAGGAACTAAGCAGACCAATAGAGTAGCCCATAGACTGGCCCAAGGGTCCAGGAATGCAGATGACTAGAATGCTTGTTGTTTGGGAGATGACCCACCTTCAGCTGTTTAGGATACTTTATTACATTAGAAGATTAAAATCAATAATATCCTTTGACGGCAACCTGCCTAGTGTTTTGGGCATAGCAAACCTCTCCCAATATAGACGTCAGAGTGCTTAAAAGGAAAAGCAAGCATTTTGACAAATTACAGAAGGCGAAAAGACGGATTGCAGAACCTGCGGATTGAATCTGAGAGCACATGAAGGCATATGGAGTGATAGTTCATATCTTCCGCATTTCTGTAGGCTACAATCATAAAGAAAAAATATAAGAGAAGAATTGGTAACATTACACAAACAAAAATATACTCTAAGAATAGTTGAAAGAAGATCCAAAGCCAAACCAAAAAAAAAAAAAAAAAAGAGAAAAAGAGGGAAGGAGAAGGATATCAGTAGTTACAATCAAATTTCAAATACATGATGACTTACAGCACTATAGGCTGGGGAACAGAGAAAGTGCTTTGTTTTCTAACTGGAGTTAGGCTTTGAGCAAATAAATTGCTCATTTGGCAAGTGGAAGTAGCATACATTCTCACTTAGAGAGTTAGAGTTAAAGTCATACAGAAAAGGATGAATAAGAATGTACCACATTTTTACGTAATAAAGAAGAAAGGATTTGCTATAATGTTTCAGAAATTATACAGGCAACCGAAAAAACGAAGGCAGAAATTAGAAACATAACAGAAAAAGGTAAAATGAATGCAAAATCTGCTAAACCAAATTACTGATAAATTGTGCATGATCACAAGTTGAATTCTCCATATGCACCATAAACCTTAGCTCTTTCTCAATCACCATTTGTAATTCGTACCACCAAAGCAAATAGCAAAAAAAGAAGTGTGCAAATTTACTATGATTTTGGCCGTACTAGTTTAGAGAGAATTAGGATCATCATGATCCCAGACATGCAGATGGATTTTAAATGTATTGGCAAGACAATCATCTCCATACATTGTATTTGAAATGGGTTGTCCAAAATGTAAGGCTTAAAAAGACTTATTTTACTCCAAACCTCCATGTAGAATGTGCATATAGATTCTGCTCGAACAACTTAGAAACTCCTTTGACAGAGAGTGAGTTAGGAATCCATTTAATTCTTCAGTTTTACACAGGAAGACTCCTGAATCTCTAATCCAGTACTTATATGATCTAATTATTTAAATAAACACATCTATCAAAAACTATTTAAATACACATATAAAGGGACTATAAAATGAGAAGAGGAAGAAGTTGAGACTCTCTAATCCAATGGGCAATGGCTTTTGCCAATATAACAAGTGAAAACAGACGGATGAACATTAGGTCACACAGCAGTGACATGAAAGTTGGTTCAACAATTTGCCATATCAATCAAACCATTACCTCGAACTTGAAGTCCACCCAAGTGAGGCGGTGTACAGGGCACTATCAAGGGTATGGGTATAACAAAGCCAGTAGTGCTCAAGCTTGGCATCTGTCACACAAAAGCTCAGCTACAAGCTCACTAACCAGCAATGTCTAGGCTCGGGCTTGGAGTTGCACTGCTCATCTTGCTTTTTCACCTTTTTTGGTTTTCTTTTAAATTTTCCAAATTCAAAGCTAAATTCTATATTTTATTACGTTGAGTTCATGACACAGGGGTAGGAATCCTACAAAGCCAAGCCTAAACTTGAGTGGTAGACTTTTTACTCAATAATTCAGATTTTATGCAACTTAACTTGAAATTATTGAAAAAATCTTAACTATAATAAAAGAAGTAAATAAATAAATAAATAAAACCACAGCATAATTCAAAGTAAAATGTAAAGTTTTTGCTTTAATAATAAATTTTGGACATCCAAATTAATGTAAAGTTTCCATATACCCAGGGAACATAACTTATTCCGCAGAAATGCATCCTTACACTCAGGCTAGGTTCAATAGACATCTAAGCCTAGCTGAACTTTGTTTAAATCTAGCTCAAGCTACACCAAACCTTGGTTGAACCAAGCTTGGCCGACCTTTGATCGAATCAAGCCTCAAGCCAGCTGGGCTCTTTTATAGCCTAGTCAGTGGTAAGCCAATTTCGGCTGCCCACACGATATGTCAAACAGCCAAAGCCTTCCTTAGTTGACGCAAGATAAAGTAAAACCCATACAGTAATTCTAAAACCCTAGTTTAATGCCCTTGAAAATCAGAACAGTCATCACTGTAATTACAACCTTACATGAAAACAAACAAAGATGAAAGAAAGCTGCAGACTGAGAAAAAGATGGAGCTTTACCAAGATTTATTCGAGCATAGTTCCTGAAGAACCATACACCAATCAGATTCACCAACAAATTCGTCACGGCTGAAATGATAAGATAATGCCTACAGGTTATGACAATTTAGGGTCAGCATGGTCACGCATAAATAATTAAAATAATGATGACCGTTACCAAAAATATAGAATGAAGAACCATGTCTGACACAGTTCGTGACTGTTTGTCACAAGTTGAAGCCTCTCACACATCATTCTATCAAGAGATACAACACGATGATCAAGGAGCTCATGCCCCCAAACTTCTTCCTTAAGAGTTAAGAATAAAAAATAAAATTCTGAGGGTACAGATGAACCGGGTCTAAAAAGTTTAAAGTTGAATTCCATCTGGATGTATAATGAGACTTTCGAGAAAACAAAATCATTTGAAATGAGGTCAATTTTTGTTAATGATCTGTAAACATAAACCAGCAATCAAGACAAACTAGTATAATAACAAACTGGCAAAATATGAATGAAGCCAACAATGGACCTTTGTCCAACCTTTCTGTCAGGAACCCACTAAGACACAATAAGCAATAGGCATAATTCACAAATTATAAAATAAAGAACATTTATAACCACAACAAGAGAAATACATGAGAAAAAGAGCACTCAGCATCTGCATGTACTTACTTATGTTCTGACTCATCTTGAACATATGCATGAAGTGCTTCCACAGCCAAGGAAAATGACATAAACAGAAGAAACAGCTGTCTAAAAAGGCACCAAAGGAAAATCCGTGTTAGGCATCCATACAGCTAAGATATGAGGAGAGGTCTGTCAGCTTTGAATAGAAAATAGGTGACAGTAAGCAAAGTTAGAAACAATTTCAAAAGAGTGAGAGAGAGAATTCTTTACAGAAATAACATTCTCCTAATTCTGTCCTCTAAAAAATTGACAATAAAAATCATGACAGGCAGACGAAAAGCAACTGAACAGAGAAAAGGGAACAGTTTTTAATAACAAAAAATGCATAACTTACAGCATTAGTGAAGGCAGACAAAACTTCAAGCCTTTTGTACCTGAGAAAGGAAGGGACTTCTTAAATAAAAATGTAAGGTTGAAACAGATCTAACCAGTTTCTAGTACATAAAATAACCAAAGTTGATCATGTTCCTTTAAAAAAAAAACACCCATATTATTTAGCAACAATCAGTGAATAACATTGTTTAATGGCAAAACAACAGCAATAAGACAGACAACACAAGAATGAATAGAAATCAAAACCAGCTAAAAAATAAATGGTTTACACAAATATTTCCCAATACAGAAAGGGGGAGGTTCAAAGGAAAGGACAGTATACAATACAAAACATCAACAAATACATTACAAATGCAAGTAACATGCAGAAAATGTGTAGATAACAAATATAATTTAGACAAACATGGGCCTGCAGGTAGAGGACTCGTCCTTATCAAAGAAAAAAAAAATTGTTTGATTCCATTCAAAGTCCAAGATCCTAATGACATGTCTAACTGCCAACTCGTGCGCACAAGGGCTTGTGTAAATGTTAAGACCCGGTACATCAGAAGCCAATCAATTGTCATATAATGCACAACATGCAACAAAATTGACAAATTGTCAGATTACACAGCATGTAGCACGTCTTCAATAAAAAATATGCTCATGGTGAAACACATCTGCAAGTGCTTGCTGGTTTAACAGTAATAAGGTCTTACACTGGATAAATAAAACAACAACAATTCATAATGCTCTAGACTTTGATGATAAAATCTAAACACCTTGTGCATTCTTGCTTCTCTGAAAGAGAAAAAGTTATCACAAAATGACAGAAACCCTTGTGCTTCACACCACCTAATATTCAGCTCAAAAAAAAAAAAAATACAAGCAACCAAAAGAACAGACAAATAAAGAATGCAGCTTACCCGTAAGTGTAGGCCCGATCTGGTTTTCTTTTAGAAACCGCCATTGTAAACAACGAAAATGTCAAAAGGCCACATCCAAATGTCAAATGGAATGCATCAGAAACTAAACCTGGATACAAAACAACATCCAATTATTGATACACTAGTACACCTCGGCAGACAACACAGACTATGGCTAAGACCCAAGATAGATTTGATAATACATAGTATAAACAGAAAAGCTCTTGGGTCAATTTGACTCAATCTCTCTAAATTGCAAAATTTAGGGATAAGTTTGCTACATCGGATCCCTCCATACCTCACATGGGCAGGATTTCGGAATAGTGGTTTCGGTTTGTTTCAGCACATAATTTCATTCAATAATCAAATGCCTTTTTGTCTTCAAGAAAACTAAAATATAAAGAAGGTGAACCCTTTCTTTCTGTATGTTCTCATTTCTTATCTAGGTATGCACTAGTTTCAGTGGAACAATGTCCCTAATTCGTATTATGCATGCTGATACAAACTTTCTGCCCAAAACACAAAAGATAATTTCTTGATGTTTAACAAAAGGCATAGAAACAAATTACCACTTTAACTACAATTTACTGTAACAGTATGTATATTCTTTTAGCTGAAGAAAATCAAGAAACGAAGTCATTAGAAAACAGCCTTCACCAATCACCGCCTCACATTTCAGCATCTAAAAGAGAAAAACTGCAAGCTAGAACTATATCAGCACAACCAGAATCCTATCCAATCACCAATCTCCCTTCTCAACACCCCCTCCCCCAAAACCATCTCTTTTTCTTCACACAGCAGAGGGGGAAGGAGAGAGCAGACATCCTAGGAAACTGAATGTTCGCAAGTGAATCTGGGCCTCTGCTCTTCATCACAGTACAGAATATAACCTCTCCTAACACTTGATTTGTTCCTCATAAAGCATGAGCAAACATTAAACAATACCAACATCCTTTATGTCCTACATCAATCATATGTTCCCTCCTACCCTTATAAAGCATCAGCAAACAATATCAAAATGCTTCGTCATCTAGACCAATCAAAAGTACTCCCCTCAACAAAAGTTCAGAAAAGAGAAGCCATCCCCAAAAGAATCAAGTTTTTAAGAATAGAACCTAATCCCATGAATTTGTTCATGCTTTCAATAAGGAGAAGAGGTCACATTTTACCCCTTTTTTTCCAGGTTGGGGGGGGGGGGGGGGGGGAGTAACAGGTGCTGTCAAGGGGCGATCTATTGCATTTGCACCTCTAGTTAAATTAATGTTTCTCTTCTATGCGTATCAATTGAGCTTTAGGACCGATTAACTTTACAATATATCCATCACTTCTACCTATCCTTACCCCCTCTTCCAGGCCACTAACCAAATAGTCCTTGTCCATAAGCCTAATTCAACCCCTAGCTAATAAGTACTGTATAATTTTCGACTTTTCATACCACTCAATCAAAGACGGCCTGAAAACGCACTGACCCCAAATTATGCAGCTGAGGCTCTAGTACTCAAGTCAACTCTTCATTACAGATACAAACATTTAGCAATAGATATCCACCAGACATTCTTACTAAATAAAATAGACATCAACTAAACATACAAGTTCATGAGTTCAATTTAGTCCACTATTTAAAGCAGGTCGCAACCAAAGTTTGCATAGTTGTTCTCAGAGTGAGACAATCACGACCACTAAAGACATTTACAATGGACAATCAAGCTGAAAATCAACACATCCAATCAATCGAGTAAGAACCCAAACTTCCAGAATCAAGACAAACAAAATCTCAAAAAAATAAAATAAAATACATACCTATACGACCTGAAAATAGGCCAATGAAAAGCTCAGTGCTCGAATACGCGACATTTAGCGAGATCAACAAGAACAACCTCTTCATAGGCCGGTTTCCAGTTCTCAAAACCCTAAAAAACAACAAGATCAACTGACTTGGCGACAATTTCTCCTCAGGTTTACCCGAATCTTTCCATAAAGAGTAATCATTCTCACTCCCAGGATAAATCGCGGACGAGGGAATATCAATACTCGACACACTCCGCAAGAACTGGGGCTGTGCCTGCGAGTATGTATTCGAGATCGGAGTCCTCGGCGTCGCGGCTTGATTAATGGACCATTGACGAGAATAAGCAAACCTCCGATCGTTTCCGATGAATCCGAACTCGTTTTCGGATGATTTTAGGGTTTGATCGGCGGTGTAATTGAATGACGTGCTCTTGTTGTAGTTAGATTTGGGATCGGAAGAATTTCGTCCAGAAACCCTAGGGTTTTCCATGGTTTAGCAATGGTCAATGGAGGAACTCAAAATCTGAAATGGTTATGGCAACAAACCTAGATCAAATAATTGGATGATCGCATTTGCATTGCAGCCATGGCTGACTTCATTTTCAAGTCAATGTAATAAGATAGACAGAGATATGAATTATGAAATAGCAGTACCCATTCCCCAATGATCCCGGGGTCAGGTTAACCCATGCAAGTCATTCGGATCCGATTTGTAGAAGCGTAAGAGACTACTGGGCCCTCTTTTGAAGGCCCAATAGCCCACTATATTATCTGTTGGTGACCCGTTTTTGTTGGCCTACGAGCCCACTATATTAACTGTTGGGGACCCGCTTTTTCTGGCTCATGAGCCCACTGTATTAGCTTTTGTGGACCTGTGGTGTCCATTTGCTTTATTAAATGGGGTTTTTGACCCCAAGAACTGGCCTGTAAAGCAAATAGATCATAAAATTCCAAATAACACTATTAATTCTCAATTTGTGAGAAATATTAATTTTATTTTTTTATATTTTTGTTGGATGCACTAGGTATAAAACTTGTTCCAAAAGCCCTCAAAATACGAAACAAAAACATAAAAAAAAATTGAAATTGATATTTCTCATAAATTGAAACTCATAGTCCTGCTTGAAACATTATGATCCATTTAATTCATGAGTCCTCCCAAAAAAAAGAGAGAAAAATTGTTGTTGTGGCGTATGTATCCCATTCTGTAACCCCAATTGTATGTACATTTATAGTATTTGTTTCTAGAATGGGTAGAAATGTTTCCATGTTGCACAAAAACTAACAAAATTTGCATATTTCTAGGAGCTCAATCCTATTGTTGTACTTGTACATGCCTAATCTTAAATCCTTTCGTTGAAAAGGTTTGATAGTTGATACTCGAAACTCTCGCAATCTTTATTTGTAACTATATATCTTAAAGAATTTTGTGGGAAAACTTTGTTAGACAACCCCATGCTGGAATAGTGGAGTACATGCACATGGAGCATGTGCTCCGGATAGATATGAGTAAACAATTACGCTATTGAGAGTAAGCAATGGGTAAATATGAGTGAACAATTATGCTATTAAAAGTGAATAATGATCATATTCGGAACACGTGCTCCAAGAGCATATAATAAATTGCAATCTAATAAATTGCAATCGGTAGATAACATGTCGGAAAGCAATGACAAGTATAAATGTATCATGCTAAGATGAAAGATTTGAAGGTCATATACCCAAATAATGTTTGACCAATCACATTTACTTTGAAATGATTTACTTTACAAAGATGTCCTTGTATTTAAAAAGATGATATACTTCACATATACCCAGACAGAAACAGACCCAAATAGCACACATGACACCCTCACATACAGAAACTGACAAGAATATATTCCATACCTTGGAATTAACACAAGATTTCCATGCAATTAACAGACACCAGAAAACCACACTTGATCCTCTGCCACAATGGCTTGTACAAGAAAACATTCACAGAGCTTCCAACCACTGATTCTCCATTGAATTTATCACAAATGAATGCCATCTTACACTCTCACCAACAAATACTTACAGGAATGCTGTCTTAATTTCCTAGATGTACAAGTACCCCAAAAGATGTATCACCTCCCACAACTCCTGCATTTGCTCGCATATTATGCCCGCACAACCAACCATAGACACTTGAACCGATTGCTGCTCCTCAGCCTCTCCCAAACAATCTCGTGGACGTGAACGCAGCATCAACATAATTGCACAATGTCCCATGGTCCAAGTGCATGGGCAATCGTCTGGCTCCTTGAAGAAATTTGCAGGTTTGTTCTACTAAGAAAAAGGACTAAAGCAACATAAGGAATAGAGGCGAGCACCGTCAGCCAATGTTAAGCCAAGCCGAGCTTCATGGTGCCAAGGCTGTATAGCTTCTCTGCATTTGCATAAAAAAATATCAAAAACTGTCTACATTCAGTTGGATCAACCAGTATGCACAGATGCCATCGATCAATCAATAATGAACAGGTAGAGAGGAGGTGTTGATATTCGAGTGTTCTTGCCTTGCCTTGTGTCATGTCTGGAGGTGATAATCAAGAGTGAATGCATGTATATCAGAAGGACTGGTTCCAGGTCTGTCCACATGATGAACAAAAGTTAGATGACGGCCTGCAAATGCAGATATTCAACACTGATAACAAGACACACCGAAGTCCAAATGTTTGAAAAGTTGCATTAGTCAGAGTAACCGAATGTGCCACGAGGTTTTCCTGTGGCACAGACGGCCATACGCCTTTGGTGAATGCTTCCAACCATGGTGATGCTTTATTCCACATCAAACAGGTTTCGGAATGTTTGCCTCAATCATATGTTATACCAAGCCATAAGTTTTAATTAGCACTTTAGAAAAATCTTCTTGAAAGGGGTAGATTCATCAAGATGTAGATCTACACACGTGTCACAAAGTTTACTAAGTAGGCAAGCACAATACATCTCAAACACTGCAGTTTATTACATGCTCCTGGAGCATGTGCTCCAGATGCGGTCATTGTTCATTTTTAATAGTATAATTGTTCACTTATATCTATCTGTTATTCACTTTTAATAGCATAATTGTTCACTCATACCTACCTGTTGCTCATTCCCAATAACATAATTGTTCACTCATACTTACTTGGAGCACATGCTTCAAGGTGCATGTAATATGTATTGCTCAAACACAAGGTGAAAAAAAGGAGGAACAAAAACAATCTGTACCGTATTTTGCATGATTCTTTTCCCCCTCTTTATTTTACCCTTTTCTCCTTTTGCTACCTGCCCGGGAGGAAGAGGGGGGGGGGATTGAATTTTTGTATATCTACAAGAACCGAGTCAGCTAAAAGCTTAAACTTATGGTTGAAAGCCAAAGGTTTTATACTCTAATACACCCAATTGTGCAAATAAACATGGGCTAATACCTTGATTCAAACTTAAGACCTCCTACTTAGATATGGATCATCACCGATCATGTACATGGTACCAGAGCGAGGTGCCTCAAATGCAAAACTCAAAGTGACGTGAGGAAATTAACAAAAGGAGGGAAATTTGAGCAATGCTATGCGACACTACCATTAACGAGTTTTTCTCTCCATCACTTAGATGCTCTCTAGATTAGCAAACATCTCTATATTAGCGAATATCACTCTAGGATTAATCAAAGCCTTATTGAATTATGAGAGAAGCATAGAGAATTCCCTATCGCCCTTCTAAGTTTGTAGCATAAAAGAGGGGGAAGGGGTCTATCTCATGGTTTCCACGACACAGTTATATGTTTAACTAACTATCAAACTTAGGGTGTGTTTTGTAGAGGGGGGGGGGAGGGAGGGGGTGTTAATGTCCCCTTACCTAAGCCAACAAAAATTTACCTGCTTTTTCCATATAATCTAACAATCAAATTTTCAACTTATACCTGAACTTACCAACTCATACTACCCAAAGCTCCCACCCCCCCCCCCCCAAAAAAAAAAATACACCCTTAATAATTAGTTATCATTATTGCCTTGTATCATCAAAAGTGATTTGATTCAATTTACAATATTTACCTAAACATATCAAGGTAAAAAATGAAGACATATGATGCAACTTGGTACACCATATGTTCCAAGTTTCAACTAAGATGTACTTGCCTGGTTGGTAAGTAGTCCACCTTCCACCTTATTCACTCGGGTTCAATACTTGAGTGGAACATTCTTCCTAAAGGAGTGTTGAGAGTAATAGTATGGAAGATTGGGCTACTGGGCTTTGGCATTCCCCTACCCCTTGTCGACAATAGGCCCATTGGGTTACCCTACGATAGGGGTCCAACGGGTTGGACGACTACTTAAAAATGATCCTTGTTCCGACACCACACAAAAGGTGCTAATTGTTCCTGCCTTAAAAGCCACCAAAGCAGACATTTGACAAATGCACACATGTGTACACAACCATGTGCGTGCGTGATTCAATACGAATGCATTGAACCTTTGTGCCAAGACATCTGCACCATATAAACGCAAATGATACATCTTATAAGCTAGTTAATAGTCCACTATTTACCAATGTGAGGGATCATTTGTCACTGTAATGCCCCGACCCCTTCCGGGCTGCGGACATTGCCGATAACTGCTTCATGGATCGAAGATTGGGCCACAAATCACCACAAGTCTTTGCACCCCATTTAAGGACACAACATAGTCGTTGTGCCTCAATATTGACCGACTTACATGCCCTCTTAACCTATGGTCCAATCCAGAATCTTTGCCCTGCTAGGTGACTGATCCCTAGCTCATCCAATGACGTAGCTCACGGTCGTGGATTGGCTTTGATACCATCTATAACACCCCGTGCCGCAACCCCCAAATTACCACGAGCCCTTTCAGCATGTTTCATCCTTGTTCACACCCTGCTTGAGAAAACTTCCCAGGAGGTCACTAATCCTAAGATTGCTCCCTTCCAAACACTTTTAACTGTAGAATTCTCAAGAGATGAGGTACCTAAAAAGATGTAACTTTGTGATAGGTAGTCATTTCAATCCTTTAAAATCAAGCTTTAACCATATCCGAGGTGTTACAATTCCCAAGCCACGAACATTACTGATAACTTCTTTAAGGATGTTGCGGCACCTTTTCTTAACTCAAGCTTTGAAAAATGGTGCATGAATTTCCTTCAAACTTTCTTCATCTTTCTTTGAACTCTTGGAGGATTTGTTTTAGAGAGAGAATTGGATTTTAGAGTTAGAGATGACCCCTGGAAAGACTGGAAATTGAAAACGACTACAAAGACTATGTTGATATACATGTGATCTGTTTTCTAGTTTTCCTTTAAATTATTTTTGACCAATTTCTCATGCATGCACTAGCTAAAATAGGGGTTGTGTAAGCTGAATTTAAGGCTTGTAAGGTGAGGCATCAAATGTGTTGGTGCTAGAAAGGATTGACAATTGCAGGGTTTTTGTTGGATAAATGAATTGTGTATTATATGGGAAGTTGGTCAACAAAACATGAAAAAGGATCAAAAGTACAAGTTAAGCAGTTATATCATTTTAGGTGCACTTTACATGTGCATGGTTATGATGTTAAATGAATTCAGATCTATCATACAAAGGTGACATCACAATGGGAGGTTATGTAAATGTTATACGGTAAAGTACATAAAGAGAGCTCCTGGGAAACAAGTACGAATTGATAAACGGATGTCTTTTAAGGGTATGATATACAGTTAAATGTTTTCATAGGTTTTCAAAATGTATTTGCATGCATAAGAATTTTTCATACTAGTATAAACTAACTTTTCAAAATGTTTTGTTTTTAAAAGGTAAAAGGGAGAAAAGGGAGGCATGATGCTTGCGTGGAACTTCTTGGATTGCAAGGAAAGGGTAGTGATGTCAGAGAAACAAATCAGGGCTAAGGGTACTACCACAAGGAAAAGACCAAGAATCTTGTAAAATGCGATGGCATAATAAGAATAAATATTGTAAATTACATCTTTTTCCATATAAGATTATTGAATGTAATGTGCAATCTAACCCAATCATGTATGGAGGTATAAGCCCAATAGTGAATCCCTTGGCGGAGTCTAACTTTTTATCTATGCTTGGACAATAACATGATTATGGACATCCAATGACGTAGACGAAGACGTTAACAGTTCGAAATAGAAAAAAAAAAAAGTATACATTTATAGTGACCTAATTCTACTTTCTATACGAATTAAGGACTAATTGTACAAGGGTTGCTACAATTTTCTTTTTTACTAATCTTAAATACCAAAATTACCGACAACCTTATATCTCATTAAATATGGAGTGTAAATTAATTGGCTTAGTTGCCGCAAGTAGTACTAGAGAATGTGAAAAGTCGCACGTTGGTAGTTGGAGACTTTTCACTTTTATAAGAGGAAGTATTGGGCTAATAGTTAACTAATAGGCTATATTGGGCTAGCTGAGGTAATGTTGGGCTAGCTGAGGTAATGCATTGAACAGTATACACTCACATGTGGGAGCTTGTGTTTGTTGTTGACTCATTAGGCACCACTTGGCACTTAGAGCATAGTACTAGAACACAAAATGTATGATGTACCTAATCACATTAAAAATTTTTGTTTTTTTTAAACTACTTAACGCACTAGTATAATATTGTAACTTAAATCCAATCTGTTTGGATAATATGAAGAAGTTATATTAATGAATGAATTAATTAATTAATTAATTAATTAAACAATAACTAAGGAGCCAAAACTGCCGGATAATCTCACCCACAATTAAATAAGCATGATACACATTTATCCCTAATCAAATCCCTCTTTTCGCTATTTTCCTCGATCAAAATGAGCCAATAGTAGACACTTTACCTTTTGTTGAAATAACTCATTTTGCCAAAAATAAAGGGGCACATCAATCCACAATTTACCTTTTGTTGATGGTACCATAATGGAACTTTGGTTTCCCAGCCTTCATATCCTCAATGTACTGAAACCAGAGGTACAGGTCAACATTGAATCTGCATATTAGTTTCTAAGAATATAATAGGATTATTGGACAAAAATAATACTAACTTTGGGGGTATTGGCCGATAATAATACAAACAATTTTGTTGGACACTAGCGATACCAACTATGGACCTATTTTCCAGTAATAGTACACGACCGAACTGGTAGCTTTGTTACTACGCAGAAAGATTATGTATCGCCTAATTGTCTGAGCTAAACACCTGAGTATGTTGAAAAAACATAAATGGTCACTTTTTTTGCCAATTAAGCAACATTAACAAACTTTGCTATACAATAATGTAAAAACAACAATTTGATTGTTTTCTGGATAAATTGATCAATGCTGCTTAGATGGCAAAAAAAAATTGGCGGTTGACATTTTTCCCACTTGCTCCAAGGAGCGGCTCACACAATTAGGCGACAAGTTGTCTTTTCATCGTGTTAAACACCTATCAACTTGGCAGCGTACTACTGCTGGTAAATAGATCCATAGTTGGTACCACTAGTTTCCAACAAAATTGTTGGTATTATTATCGGCCAATACCCCCAAAGTTCGTATTATTGTTGTCCAATAACCCAATATAATATCCTAACCATCTAACACCTTCACATACCAGTTTTAAGGTGACCACCATTGATGAAAATGCTAGAGAATCAAATGGTATTTCGTCAAGTGAAAAAAGTCGACACTCCAAGGATTCAGGACCTGGTGAAAAATGAGGCTTCTTCAGCTTGGCAAGGAAGATGATGTAAGTCTGTCCCAGGAAGAGATCACATAGTAAGACTAGAAACGTGACAATCATGTAATAGTAAAGTAAAAAGGAAAAAGGAAAAAGGAAAAAGAAAATAACTCATACCTGGCCAATGAGAGGAATGTCTAATTGCGCGAATGGTGACATCACTTCAACATCTGCACCGGCTTCTTCCTGGGTTTCCCTAATCGCCCCTTCAGCAGCTGACTCCCCCATTTCCATATAACCAGCAGGAAGAGTCCTGTAGATATCAAAATGGTCTATGACTCTAAGACACATACATCAATGAAAACCTAAAAGTTAGATCAGGAAAAATAGGGTCCATTATTTCTATGTTAATAGCCACAGCACACTCCAAGATACCCACCACCGGCCATAAGAAGGTTGAATGTTCCTCTTGCAAAGTAGGATCTTGTTCTCATGTTCAATGAGACAACCAACGACCTACAAAAAGCAGAAAATAGTTGAAACTACTAATTAATGCAAGATACCCATATGATGAACTAGATCATGGGGTTACAATGTTACATTTTTTTTTTAATTTCAGAAGGTTAAATGAGCCAGCCACTAACCCATGTCTCAGGGTCAACAACAACGGTAAGCAAGTATCAAACTGCCCATGAAAAACATGACCCATCAACCCCACAATTTCCAAAGTCCACACATAGGACAATTTTTTTCCATTTCCAATAATGTTTGATCCCTGGTAGGAAGCTTGGAAGATGGGGGAAATTTGGCTATCACCTCTTTGGTGGTTTGTCCTTAAGCAGTGTAATACTCCCTCCGTCCCAAATTAATTGACATTTTGACTAAATTTTGACCGTTAATTATTCACAAATTATAATGAGTTACAATATAAAATTACTTCCGTTGTAATTTTTAGTAAAGTATCTTTCTAATGATGGTAATTTCATATCGTAACTCATTGTGATTTATGAGTAATTAACGATCAAAATTTTTTCAAAGTGTCAATTAATTTGGGACGGAGGGAGTAGCAATATGTTGAACTACAAGAGCATCTTAATACCATTTTTGGATTCTGGTAGGCAATTTTGCCACATAGAGTGCAAATCGCTCTAATCTTCTCCTCCCCATCGGGTACTTCATGCTTTGTGGGGCCACCACACCATTGACAGAAATTTACTCTACGGATACCTCCCTGCACATAAAGCATGAAAAAATGAGCTCACATGGTGACATCGACTCTGGTGAAGCAAATTACTTCAATTTTCTCAAACTATAACTACCCATGAGCTTCCTGACACCTTTCAAATGTATTGAAGCAGAAAAATGCAGAAAGAACCAGTCTCAGAACAAACTCCAGCCAAGTAATAGCAGATAATGGCCAAGTCAATACCTTTCTAGTCAAAACCTTAATAATTTGAACTGTTGCTGTATTCAGCAATTTTAAATCAGTTTATCGATGCCACTCAGGACGCTCACTTCCATGATAGCTTGAAAGGTTCGACACGTCGAACCTAACATAGCCAAACCCATATAACTGCCAAGAAATGATTCTCATTACAATTAATGGAATAGCATTGTGCAAAATTGTGATGAAAGTCATATTAAAGTGAGGTGTGACTATGACTTGTTTTATGTCAGTGGTCTGTGAGATTCTAGTTGATTTTTTGTGCTTTAGTGATATTGTGAAAATTGTAGTTGTGTTGCAGTGGGTTCAACGGAGGACCAAACTGGTTCAGGATCGACCTCTAGACCCAATAGATCCATAGAGCATGTAATGTTATGTTTGCTTTGTGTGTTATGTTTTCTATGCTTTCTCTATATTACTATGCTTGCTTTACCTTTTCTAATAATTGCTTGTGGTGTTATATCTTATGCTGAAGAATATTTGCATATTTTGCGTGGTATTCTTGGGTATAATTCACTGTCTGATGTCACCATTGAAGTCATGTCGTCAAAAATATGACTTGGACGTGATTTTAAAGCAAAAGTGCGCCCTGTGTGCCAAAAGGCCATGCCCAAGTAGCTGAGCCCAGGAGCCTTTGTGCTTCACACCTTTCAAATCTAAGGCCAACAAAGAATTGCACATTTCCACAAGCACAAGAACATAAATCCTCTCCAAAAACTCCCCGGTTAGACTGAGCCATCTTTGAAAAAACAGGACTTCTTGATTGACAACCAATCCACAAGATAATCCTAGTTTAATATGGTCTTTTGTTTTTTTTAATAACTGCTGAGTTTTGCTCAAATAAATCTAGTGAGTATAACTCTCAAAATAAGTTTTAGTGGAATAAAATGATAGACAGTATCCAAATGATTGCCTCTCAACTCTCAACCCTAATTGATTGAACTACTTATTTATTGCGTTGTTGAATAAAACGATAGACAGTATCAAACGATTGCCTCTCAAGTCTCAGTCCTAATCATTTGAACTACTTCTGGATTGAGTAGCGGACTAAAATGATAGATAGTATCCAAATGATTGCCTCTCAAGTCTCAATCCTAATCATTTGAACTACTTCCGTATTGAATAACTTTGATTTGAATATATTATTACCTCTCTAAAGGCTCCCTTCCATGAAAGCATTGAAAGAGGGGACATGTGGTATGTCTGACCTAACGTAGCAAAACCCATGTGACTAGAAAGAAATTATCCTCGTTAGAAGCTTAGTCGGAGTAGCATTGACCGATAGCAGATTCATAGCAAACACAAGCTACAATGAAGCTAGATGCACTATTTATAGCAAACCCATATAACTTGTTGCATCATGTTATCTTGACAAACACACATAATAGAGAACCAGCACAATCTAATTAGCACATGAGATGTTTTTAGAGCCAAGTAGAATGATCCCAATGAATCCTATGCCAAATTGCCAATTCACCTCAAGAATTCATGATACACAACTACCACTACATCAAATGATTTGACTTAACGATTCTCCACTCCAGTATGGTCATGTGCATGTATATACATTTTAAGCCAATGACAAAATCCTGCACTTTCCACAAGCACAATTACATAAACCCTCTCCAAAAAAAAACTCTACTGGAGCAGAATAATCCTATGCAAAAGTAGCACTCTCCTTGGTAGTACACTGAATGCCAACCCATATTTTCTTCGCAACCCAGAATCCCAATTGTTTAATCAAAGATTTCCCAGCGCATACAACCATCAAAACCAAGCAATCAATCATAGACGGTCACAACTTTTTCTTGCACACCCCAATTCTCTTCCAAACAGCCCAAAAATTCAAAATGAGATAAAAGACAATCACAATCCCACTTCAAACGCAAACTGTGCATGAAAATGTATGGATAAAGTGAACTTACAGATGAAACTGAAGCTTCAGAGGAAGAGACGGCAGCTGGGTTGGACTCGCTCTGGGTGGAAGACATCCGGGACGCCCTGAAAGACTGATTGTTTGGAGTTGGGTATGAAAGGATAGACAAAGATCGAGGATTTTGTAAATGGCTAGATCGTGATACGATTGGGAAGGCGAAGAATCCGCAGTGTGAGGGTTTAATTCGAGTTGCAAACAGCCCAGATGACGATAGTATCATCATATGGAAAGATTTAAGCATTTCTGTAAACTGGCTTAAATTCGCATCTTTATTTCTGTGGATGATGATGTACAGGAAACAATAATAGAATCCTCCGTAAATTTGTCGACGAAACGCGAAGGGGCCTATGCTTTGCTGCCAACTCCAATTTCTTTTTTTTTTTTTTTTGTTTGATCGAAAACTCCAAGTAATTACCCTCTCCGTTTCATATTAATTGTGTTTATGAAAAACTAGTATGATGTTCGCACGCGTTGACCCGACAATTATAAATATAAAATATAAAAATTTAATGTCAAATATATATTTTTTACATAAATTAAATTTAATTTAATTTTAATTTGATTCTATTAGTCAATTATTTATTTATATAAATGTATAATGATTATATAAACCAAATTAACATTATAATTAGGGTTATTCATAGTCCAGTCCGGACAGAAAAAGGGACTGGACCGAGGGAAATTCGGTCCAGTCCTCGGTCCAAAAAAATTTGATGTTCGGTCCTCGGTCCAGTTCATGGACCGAACTGAAGGACTGAAGTTACTAAAATTAGAGGGTTTCTTTATGTATAGTCCAGTCCGGACTGGACTGAGGACTGGACCGGACAAAGTTCGGTCGGTCCAGTCCCGGACCGAAAAAAGTTCGGTCCAATCCTCGGTCCAACTTAGTCCTCTAGTTCGGTCTTCGGTCCAACTCGGTCCAGTCCAGTCCGGACCGATGAATAACCCTAACTATAATGACAACTAATATAAAATAAATATTTTATTGAACTTTTTCTAATACAATATTTCATATAAATACAAGTTTAAAATGAATTGAAACATAATTATTAGCTTTATATTTTTCTCAAACATTATGTGAGAAAGAATTGTTGTTACCAACCTATAATACAATAGTATTAATAATTAGCATATAATTCACCTTGATTATCTACATTGCCTAGCTAGCATATATTGACATTTTTAAATATATTACCAATTAAAGCTATTGTGACATTTATCGTCATATATTATATCTTCACCACAAAAATTCATTATGCAATAAAATCACGAAAAGTTAGCTCAATACATTATTTCCAATTAAATCGCGTGTTTATATTATACGTGCATTCCTATCTCTTTCACCACACCTGATTACTCTATATTAAACCACAATTACATACGGAGTAACTAATTTTGATAAAATTTCAAATGATTAACATAAATTATCTATAATATTACTTAATAGGTAGTTGAAAATGAAGGACATTAGTACAGTATAATTAATTAGGACTACCAAAAATTCAAGTACAATTTGATTATACAATAAGAAATTCTACTCGTCTAAAAATATGATTAAGTTTACTATAAATAAATATGACTCAATTAAGTTTAACAAACGACCTTACAATTTATGAGACAATAAACTACTCAACAGTATTATCAAAAAAATAACTACTCAACAATAATGAATATAAAGAATACATAAGAGACACCTGAAATAAAAATAAATATAAAAGATCAGAGCTAACAAAATAGATTCAAGTTAGGCTTATAAACATGCATCGATGATGATGATAATAATAATAATAATAATAATAATAATAATAATAATAAGAGCACCAAAATATGATATCATAAGGGTAAGTTAAAAATTGATATGGGAATATGCTAATTAACTTTCAAGAAGGTACGGTTTAATTTGTTAAAAGACATTAATGTATAATTACATAAAAAGAGAGCACAAAGGGGAATTCAATATTTGTGACATAGTTAGAGTTAGTTTCTTTTGATAGGATGGTAGATAGACCCGTCAATTCGGACAAATAGGTTAAATACAAGTTAGATGCATTTCAGGATCAGGTAAATGTGGGCGATGTATTTTGATTTTGGGTAAACCCAATGGGTTATTGGTCACAACCTGTTTCTTTATTTTCTTTAAAAATAATTGTCTCTAAGTACTGTGTATATTTTGTACAATATATATAATTAAATATGACTATTATCTAGCAACGATAGATTATTATGAAAATTTAATATCTAACTAAATAATAAATCTTCCATAAAAAAACCTAAACTATAAATCATATGATTCACTTGTAGAAACTAAATATTTTATTTGGAGTTTTATATATCAAAATGTATGATATATATCCATCAAAAAAATGTATGAGTTAAATATAATAACTCTTAAATGAAAAAAAAATTATTGATTTTGTAACTAATGATTTATGAGGCACATTGAAGCTATCTTGCAAGTGGTCTAATTAACTACTCAATAATATTATAATAATAATAATAATAACAATAGTAATAATAATAATAATAATAATAATAAGCAATAATAATATGTAAGGATTTTTGTCATTATTTAAAGTTGACAACAATATATAAATAATGAACAGGAAAAAAAGGTTTAATGGCATCGTAAATGGTAGTTTAGCATATTAAAAGTTAGACACTCTATATAAGTCACATTGGAAATTCCGATCACCTATCATATATTAATGTTTATGTTGACAGTTTCAAAATTCAAAATATATTTACCCAATAAATTAAACGTATTGTCATATTTATCATCGTATATTATAATTTTAGTCACAAATTATTGATATACAATAAAACCATTAAAGGGTTGGTGAAGACCGCCCACATTCAATATTATTCAACTCATCACCAAGCTTCATGTTAAATTACACTCACATATTTTAAAAGTTTTCAAAGAATTCACATAAATATATATGTACCACTACTACTTAGTCTACTTATTATTATTATTATTATTATTATTAATGAAATAATAACAATAGTAATAATAAAAATGATAAAAATATTATTAAATAACATAAACAATAGTAATAATAATGAATAATAACAATAATTTTTAAGGCTTATGGTCATTATACAAAAGTTGATAAAAATATAAACAATGAAAAGGGAATAATAATAATAATAATAATAATAATAATAATAATAATAAGAGTAACAATAATATTAATAGTAATTGTAATAATAATAATAATAATAATAATAATAATAATTATTATTATTATTATTCAGTTGTTAAATTTTTAGTCATTATATAAAGGTTATTGAACAAAAATAGATTAAATAATAAAAAAGAAAATGAAAACAACAATGGCACCATAAAGGTAGTTTAGGAAATTAAAAGCCATTTAAGTAAAAACTAACACAATAAAGGGCATATTAGTAAATCAATTTTTGGATAAATTGCATTCTTATGCTCTTTTATAGTAGTATAGAATAATAATAATAATAATTATTATTATTATTATTATTCAGTTTTTAAATTTTATAGTCATTATATAAAGGTTATTGAACAAAAATAGATTAAATAATAAAAAAGAAAATGAAAACAATAATGGCACCATAAAGGTAGTTTAGGAAATTAAAAGCCATTTAAGTAAAAACTAACACAATAAAGGGCATATTAGTAAATCAATTTTGGGACAAATTGCATTCTTATGCTCTTTTATAGTAGTATAGAATAGATTTGTCATTAGACTTGCAATATTATACTTTTAGATAATACTCCCTCCGTCCCAAATTAATTGACATTTTGACTAAATTTTGACCATTAATTATTCATAAATTATAATCAGTTACAAAATGAAATTCCCTCTATCGTAATGTTTAGTAAAGTATCTTTCTAATGACGGCAATTTCATATTGTAACTCATTGTGATTTGTGAGTAATTTACGGTCAAAATTTTTTCAAAGTGTCAATTAATTTAGGACGGAGGGAGTAGATTTAGAATTCAAAATGGGAAATTGGATGAGGTTTAATTTCTGAAACTTCATTAAGTGAACTTGATAGCGCTAATCCCGGTCGATAATCGACCTAATTCCGAATTGTATTATCACACGGGGACAATGATAATACCATAACAATTAGCATGTAGGTTTGAGGTGATGATCAAGTTTCGTGGTCATGGTGATGTAAAGACATTATAAATCAATCACATGGGTAATGTTGAGAACAACTACCCCGAACTAACCTGCAGTGGGAGCTCTTTAAGTTGTGAATGGCATAAGAGTCCTCGCTACTCAAGGATTATTCCTAAATCCTGAGTTTACATAAACTACATGGTCTGTTGTGACTTTGGAGCTCGTTTAGCGCCTTTCGTAACAGGAGGCCATAAAGGCGGTCTCTAGGTTGCAGTTGGAACATGTGAGAATGTGTAGTTGAACAAGATGGCATGCATTGTCCTCCCTATTAGGCACAGTTGTCTCGTTGGCCACTCGATGAGCTTAGACTAAAAATGCTTGGCCGAGCTCAAATGAATCAAAAGATGATCATCTACTTTCAGAGTCTAACTTAGAGATCGAGGAATTTTCGGAATTTTATAAGGATGACTTTAGGTTACCTTATCCGAACATGAGACAGTAAGTGACAAGGGAATTTGAGGAATCGAACACTTGTGGGACAAGCGGAAGATTGTTGGGAGTGTCCCAACAATGTTCGATATACTTAGAGTTTAAGCTAAAATAATATAGTGATTATATGTCTTGCAAGAGACCTCTACATTTGATAATTGAATATGTTTAATTACAACTATATTATTTGGTCGACCTATTGGGTCACACAAGTCAGTGCCTTGGAACAATGTATGTAGCCTAAAATAATATCGTATTATATTTAAGAGTGTAGGGAGTTGATTCCTTGGAGAAACCAACTCACCACGGACCGTGGTGAGCCTGACATGGACCGTGTTGATTCAAACCGACTTAAAACACCTTTTTAATGTCAACACGAATCGTGTTGCTGCAATACAGACCGTATTGGGCCCTAGACTGCATTTTATGCGTAAATCGGCTGATTAGGGTTTTTCATAACTTTTTCCCCAAGCAGCCCAACACTATAAATGGGAGTCTTCCTAAGAGATTTATTATCCCAACTGTCTGAGACTTCTAGAGAGATATCAGGGTAATTTTCTGTGTTCCTTTCTCTCCTAGTTTACAGTTATTGTTTCCTGAAACAACTCACGACATACCGCAAATACATACATCTTAGATTGAGAGTAGTTTCGATCGGGTCGATCTAGCAATCGAGTTCCCGGAGTGCTGCATGGACCTATAGTAGAGGATTTCTCCATTGGAATCTCAAAGGTTAATATGTTCATCAGTCGGATTAGCGATCAGGTATAATACTTTGTTCTTTTTCCTGGGTGATTAATTGTTTTGTAACTATTATGAATATTCCACCAATTAATCTGTATCTATTTAGGAAATAGATCACTAAAACCCAACAACTTTGCCTAACCTTTCTTGAAGTGCTTAATACTCACTCTTGATGTAGCTTCTTTGGATGACTTGAATACTCCTCTTGAAGATGCCAAATGGAACAAAGTTTTAATGGAAAAGTGGATAAAAAGGGATGAAAAAAGGGTAAAAAAAAGACTTTTTTTTTTTGCGGTTTTTGGGTAGTATGAGGTTAGGCTTTTTGTGGTGTTTGGTGGTGTTTATGTAGGAACACGGGAGGATAAGATAAGAAAGGAGGTTGAAGGTTTAAGAAAGTGGAGAATTGGAGATAGTAATGGTAAGAATGTTATAGAGTTTAGAGAAGGAAGATGGTAGAATGAGATTAGGAAAAGATGATGAGAGAAGTGAAAGAATGAGAGAATGAAAGAATAGAAGTGTAGAGGGATGGAAGGAATTGAATGATGTTGTGTAAGTTGGTGCCGATCTTGAGGGAGTATTTATAGGCAATGGAGTCTTGAGCATGCATGCATTCATCGACTTCAAGTTCGATCGGGCTTCAAGGGGGAAAACGTGTCATGTATCTGGTGGTCGGTAATGGCGCGAGAATGAACTTGGGTCTGAATGCATTTAAGGGCCGATCCGCCTTGAGGCAAGGGTGTGTGTATGTGATTTTCGTCCATGTACCTTTGGTCAGTGTGAATGATGCATGTGCGTAAATGGCTTGTTCACACTTTGGATGGTGTATGCTTTAGCTCAATTTGGTGTTTTTGTGAGGTTTCGATCTTGGGACTTCTTGGAGATTCTTTGCATGTGCCTTTTACGTAGTTTATGCATGGCTGCATGGAGCTTGTTTCTCACGTATAGATTGTGCATGCAATAGACTAGGTGTTTCACATGTGATGATGCATGTGTTCTCTCGCGAACTTGTGCATGTAGAGTGCATACAAACAAGTATCTTAGCTCGACTTCTTCTCTTTATTTGCTTATCTCTATCTATATTTATATGCTCAAATACCTGGTGTCTACAGTTGTACATGAAGCCTTCAAAGGTGCTTGCATGGCATTACGACACAACAAGAAAATTAGGTTTGGGCAACAAATTTAGATTAGTTTGGGCAACAAAGAATTATTATTGTATTAGTTTAAGATAGGGCAACCAAATATTTTTGTAGTTAAATACATTACCTATGACAACAAAAAAATATTTTTGTTGCAATTGATATAGATTAAGCCACAATTTAGATTTTGTTGCGACAAATTAAGCCCAAAGTAAATTTGGGCCCATAAATAATGCAATAGCACTTTTATAACAGTAACTGTTCTTTTCCCCATATCTCTCTAGACAGACATACGGAGGTGGAGGGATCTTTCAAAGAAGGAGGGAGAGGAAATGAAGAAGACAAGGAGGAGAATGTCCAATGCCCAAGAAGCTTGTTCAAGGGTCCTAGTACCAAGGGGACTCTTGACTCTATGGAAATTGATGAGATTGCTCAGTCTCAAGACCAAGAGAAAGGAGACAAGATAGATGAAGGAGATGAGATAGATGTAGGCTCAAAGGCTGATAGGGTGCAGTCGGTTAAGGTTCCAAGAAGAAGTAAGGAGAGAAGAGAGGAGTCTCGTGTAAGAGAGGAGGGTGGCCAACAAACACACCACCCAGGGATCTACATGTCCCACTAAGTCACGCAACTGTTCTACAATTGCTTTTCAAACTCCCATGACAAGCGTGGAGGATAGAGTTACTTATAGCTCTACGAAATCTCCAGCAGACGCCCCTTCCTCGGAAGGCGTCCACAACCAAGTCAAGTCAAGGCTCACGTTTTCTAAGCGACAGGATGGTCAAGTCTTGTCATTGAACGTGGAAGCTTAGGAAGGACTGCTCAAAGGGAATCACTTCGAAGTTTTTGATCCTCTCAATTTCGCTTATATGAAGGTCAAAATCAATGCAAAAACAGGAATGCCACCCTCAAAAAGTATTGCCAAGCCTACTGAAGTTGAGCATTTATACATTGGGGAGAAGGAATGTGTCATGGATGAAAGTAGGAATGTCACAACACCTCCTGAAGCTTCAAAGTTTGCTTTTGGCTGCAATATTCCTCCAACTTCGAACAAGTTTCTCTCGACAAGCATCGCCCTTTACCGAAAATTCGCAAGAGGGACAGGGCTCGGTTTTCAGGTAAGACTAACCTTGAGTGCAGGAAACAGGGTACGAAGATTCATCAGCGCAATAATCTTGGGAAGGGATCTACCTACTCACATTTGAAGAAGGGCAAGAAGACTTTTAAGTGTATGAGGCTTGGGACAGATTATATACATATTCACAGGCAGGATTTGAGGGGTAGGAAGAGGAAGGCTAATTTGGGGATTGTGGCTGAATACCAGCTTCAAGTCAACAAGAAGTTCAAGCCAGCATGTTGTGGCTTGGCAGATATCGCGTCCGAATTCAGGATGGGGATGTTCCAGGAAGTTAATCGGCAAGCGGTTCCACAAACGCATGGCTTAGCGAAACAAGCGAAGCGGCGGCGTTTTAGAGTGGGTTGTTAGTGTTGCGTTCTTGTTTATGTTTTTTTTCTTTCTTTCTGTTATTTCTTTTGTGTTGTTTGTTGTATTTCTAGACTTTGTTGTCGTCCTCTGCCAACAAAAAAAAAACATACGGTCGCTCAAATATGGCGATATTGATCGAGCAACGATTGGTGTTTTGCCGATGACTTCTCTTTGTTGATCTTAGTCGAGCGTCAATGGAGATTTAGAGGCATATTTCAATCGAGCATCTGTCGTCCTCAATCGCACTCTCTCGCGCTCTCTGATCTCCATTTAGCTAATTTGTCGATCTGAACAGAAATGTCATCGCAATTCAGAGACTCGAGGTATGATCCTGATGTTTCGTAATTCAATTTGCGTCCGATGATTGGATATCTATCTCCTTGATGTTGTTTATAATTTTCGTGGGACACTTGCTACATCCTATTCTTACTGTTCTGCAGATGAACTGTCGGAACAGAAAGCTGAAGAGCTTCAGGCCGAAGAAGGTTTTCGTGGGACTTTGTTGACCTCTAATTCCACATCAGAAGTTGTCTAATCGTCGGGTATTGCCTTTTAAAAGGTGCTCCTGTTATTTATGAGACCATGGCAGTGGAAGCATAGCCTGGCACCCTACTTTATATTCACCAAGGTTAGGAGTCCCTTGCTTTATCGGCTTTTCATGTTTCCTCTTCTATATCTCTTGTTCCCTTGTTCTATTTTTTCGTATTGATTTCTTTTCTTTTGTGTTTTATGCGTGTTTGGGTTGATACTATTTTGCACATCTTGCTGTCCAGAAGCTGAAACCTAATTTTGGGTTAAGGTTGAAAATTTGTTTGTGTAATGCACAGGGGACCAGGCCAGGCATTGTGATTCATTTTGTTAGCTTTGGTTTGAGTTAGATTGGAGGCTCTTTGTGTTAGGTTTTAGGTTGTCTATTTCCTAAACAGATACAGATTAATTGGCGGAATATTATAACAGTTATAAACAATTAATCAACACAATTGCAGAGGCTTTAGTAATTATACCTGATCGCTAATTCTCACAAGAAGAGGTTGACCTTCCGATTCCAACTGAAACCCTCATGAAAAGTCCACGCAAAGACTCCGAACCCGATTGCTAGATTGACCCGATCGAGACGAATCTCAATCTAAGATGTATGTGAGATAGTTTCGTGAAACTGATAGTATTTCCTGAAACTAGAACTGCAAACTAAAAGAGAGAGGAACTCGTGAAATCACCACAGTATCTCTAAGAGTCGACGATTGGTGTGAAATAATCTCCCAGAGACCCCTTTATATAGTGTTTAGAAAACCTAGGGAAAGGGTTCAAAACCCTAAAGGGCCGAAAAGAGCAACGACGCGATTTCTGGGCTCAACACGGTCCGTGTTGAAACAACATGGTCCGTGTTGGACTCGTAAAGTCCAAATATTCGCCCACGGTCAACACGAACCGTGATGTCCCAACATGGACGTGTTGGGTCAACACGGACCGTGTTGACCCCGGTCGATCCGTGTTGGGCTGATTTTTCACGTAAATCGATTTCAACTTTTCTAAACTTGATACAATATCATTTAGGTTACATACATTGTTCCAGGCAATCGACTTGTGTGACCCAGTAGGACCAAATAATATAGTTTGTAATTAAACTTATTTAATTACTAATTATAGAGATCTCTAGCAAGACATATAATTACTGTATTACTTTGGTTTAATCTCCGTGTGTATCGAACATTGTCGGGACATTCCCAACAATCTCCCACTTGTCCCACAAGTGTTCGATTCCTTGAATTTCCTTGTCACTTACTGTCTCATGTTCGGATAAGGTAAGCTGATGTCATCCTTATGTAAGGTCCGAAACGTTCCTCAGTCTCCGAGTTTAGACTTTGAAAAAACAGATGATCAACTATTGTTCAACTCAGCTCGGCCAAGCATTTTCAGTCCAATCTCACCGAGTGGCCAACGAGACAACTGTCCCTAATAGGGAGGACAATGCCATCTTGTTCAGACACACATTCTCACATGATCCAACTGTAACCCAGACACCGCCTTTATAGCCTACTGTTACGAAAGACGTTTGACGCGCTCCAAAGTCATAGCAGACCATGTAGTCTATGTATTGAACTCAGGATTTAGGAATTTTGAGTAGTGAGAGATCTTATGACATTCCTAACTTAAAGAGCTCCCACTGCGGGTCAGTTCGGTAGTTGTTCTCAAGCATCTACCATGTGATTGATTTATGATGTCATCACATCACTATGATCACGAAACCTGATCATCACCTCAATCCTACATGCTAATTGTATTGATATTATCACTGTTCCTACGTGATAATACAATTAGGAACCAGGTCGACTGTCGACCAAGACTAGCGTTATCAAGTTCACTAATGGGGTTTCAGAAATCGAACCTCATCCAATTTCCCATTTTGAATGCGCTAACCTTTTTGGACATTTACATAATTCTAAACCACAATTGATGTAAATTTTGGAATCTTATTCTCAATGATGAATCAACAAGGTCATAATTCATGAACGATTCATGCAAATTTGACTTGTTAATATTCCGGAATGTGTTTAATACATATTGCCCATGCATGACTATCATGCTATAACTACAACAGGGGTTTAGTACATAATACTTGCAATGAACCTCGTACATATACCATCTCACTAATGACCTTTCATATAGGAAGATATTTCCGGAACATATGTTTGGATTCATAGTGAGCTTCAGTTCCTTTGCTTGAGTGATGGCTCCTATCAATAAGGCTTCATTTCTCTCGCAAGGCTAGAAACATCACCCAGTTCTAAAAACGAACTTCGCAATCCTAACAGATTCTGCCACAACTTCTAAAGTCGTGTCATACTTGTCTTATTTGTAGAATTAATCGCATGTCATGTTAGGAACTTCTTCCAGTTCACCTCAATACCACTCAAAACAGATCGTATATTTTTCTCTGACCTTTCAGATAATCATATTTCTCTGCATGAGTGTAGCATCAATCCAACTCTTCACACTTAGCTTTTATCAACCACTTTAGACTTAGGACACATCCTTAGTTTTGCTTATACATATACAATGTATATGTTATGTTGGACTTTGAACATCTCATGGCATACATTAATCTCACGCCTGAGCATGAGTTACATGTCTCATCCTTCTTAGAACTTCTGATTGTTTTGAGACAATCAAATTCCGTAAGGATATGCCATGATTTTGGAAATTAATCCATTCTCGAAGTAAGTTGAACTATTCAACACCTAGTTAACTTTGATTCAAACAATCAAAATCTTTAATCTATCATTATAGATCTTATTTCCAATAAAATTCTTAGCCCCACCAATCCTTCACTTTTAAAATTATTTCCAAGTCAACCTCAATAGAAGCAACATTGGAATATTCTTCTGAGTAGGCAGTATGTCAATCACATACAATATCAGAAAACGCATTGCTCCCACTGAACTTCTTGTAAACACAATATTATCTTTGGCACTTCCCAGTATGTCAAACCTTTTTGATATCCTGGTCAAGAAGGTCAATGATTCCAACTCCTAGAAGCTTCCTTAAGACCACAGATGGTCTCTTGAAGTTTACAAGTATTCCAACAAAAGACCACTCAGTTGTGTCAAGTACACACCTTTCTTCAAAATCTAATTTTGAAGTCAGTCTTGATGTCTATCTTAATGAACCCATGTCTTGCCTTAAAACCCTCATATGCCTGATGGCTCACACCTTCAGACAAATCAACCGAGATCTAAACTTGGTTGTATACATGGAATCCATCTTAGATTTTATGAAATCTTGATTTACTTAAAGCTTCTTTGATGTAGGTAGAGTCATTACTTTCTAAAAGTAACATCTCACGTTCATCCATAGAAGATCGATATCTTTGTGGCTGACGGAGTTGTTTACCTGACCTTACTTGGAGTAATGTTCATGACACCCTCTCCTCAACGTTTTGAGAAACTTCAACTGCCTCAACCTTGTTCTTAATTTTCCGACAAATAGGAAAATTTGAACTAGGATCAAGTAGCGGAGTTTCATGTGATGATTATAGTGTTTTGTGTCTCTCGAACTTCGGTAAGTTCAAAAATCTCTCCCACTCTTTCTTTTAGAGAATAACATATTCTCTAAGAAGAAAGTATTTTGAGACACAAACTCTTTCTTCTACAACAATTTGTAGAAGTGATACTCCTTTCTTTTAGAAGATGGTTCAAGAACCTCTCTTCTCCATATCATATATGGTGTCTTCTCTAGTGTTTCAGATAATCTTCATTCAGTAACTAGAGCTATGGTTAACTGCGTGTATCCCCAAAAGGTAATCGGCAATGTTGACTCAACCATCATTGATCACACCATATCTAATAAGGTGTGATTCCTGCTCTTAGATACGTCATTGAGATGTCGTATTCTTAGAGGAGAGAGTCATGAAACAATTCCATATTCTCTGGAATGGTCAATGAAATCTTTGGCTCAAATTCTCACCTCCTCAATCTAATTGAAGGGTTTTTGATTTTCTTGTCAAGTTGGTTTTGTACTTCACTTTGAAACTCTTTGAACATTTTCAAAGGATTTGGACTTGTGGCGTATTAAGTAGATATACCCATATTTACTAAAAAAATCGTCACTGAAAGTGATGAAATAGTACAGTAAACCTTCTTCTAGCACTCGTGCTCATAGGCCCACATACATCAATATGTATGCATCCTAATAAGTCATTAGCTTGTTCACCAATTCCAATAAAAGGTGATTTTAGTCATCTTACTCATCAGACATGCTTTGCAAACATTGAACTTTTCAAAGTTTAGGTTTTCCAAAATCCTGCACTATGCAGTTTCTGAATACATTTCTGATTAATATGACTTAAGCTTATAGTGCTAGAATTGTGTATTATTTGAGTCATTTGTTCAAACTCTTGGCTCAACCATTAGCATCCTTTCGATCTTATCTAGGTGCTCTCATTGTTTCGCCAAGACTACTTCATTTTGGAAATCTTCAAACTATTTTAACATTCCAGCTTCAGATGAATCTCATAGACATGAATCACCATGTGTTATTTTATTCATATTTGAAGATTTGAAGTAATCCATCTCTTTTGCTTGTGCTCAATTGGACTACATACATCCATATGCATGAGTGTTTGTTGGCACGTTCACCCTTTCTTGTAAAAGGTACAGTCATGCTTTGTAGATATCACATGTTTCAAAGTCTTATCATTCAAAAGTCTATCACTGTGACGCTTCTGAATGCGCTCTGATTTGCATGACTTAATAGATAGTTACAAGTTTTATGTTTGAACAAGGGTTATTCCTTTTAAACCTTTTGGTTTCGATGTGTTGGGTGTGTTTATCCGAGATCCTCTCTCTCTCTCTAATTGAGAGTAAGAAACACTTATAATGAGAACATAGAATCACCTACATATTTCTCTTATAAGTCTTGAGGAAATGGATAAACAACCAACTCTTCATAAGGAACTACAACTAATTGTATGTTCCTATTTGTAGGCTGACTCTCATCCTTCAAAGCACATCTACTTTGTCAGAGATATCGCACATTTGCATAAATGCGAGTTTCACAAGGTATCTTATACTCAAAGTGGGTTTAATAAGGGTAGTGTGTATCATATACGCATTTGCCTAGAATTGAAATCATATCTCAAGTCTTCCTTATAGTTATTCACGCTCCCAGTGTCATACATGATCTGGTTGTTAACCGATTGCTGTCATTGGTTGGGTATGTACAACTGTTTGTCCTTACCTTTCCTTTGACTTCTTGTCTTTGATAGATTTCTTAAATCTTTATTTTCCCTTTGGCTAAAAGACTATCTTTGGTCGCCAATCTTTTGGTTAAAGGGGATCTGAGGTTTCTCATGTTTTAAAATAGTCAAATTATTTCAGAACATGAGTGCCATGAATTGGCCTTTATCTACCTTAACCGAGACTATCTGGTTATTGGTTTCATATTTGTCAACTCTAACTAGTTCGATAAACTTGTTTTTGAGTTGGTAATATTGAAATCATTCATCTAATCTTCAAACATTTTGAAGTTAAAGTTGTATGAATACTATGTATTCATTTGGCTTGATTGACCTCTTAATATTGATGCCTAGCTCAATGTTATATCAAAGACATATTTCTTTTAATTTGCCCTCAAGACAATCTTGCGATGGCAATGCCAATTAAGGAATTGGTGTTATTGTTTTTCTCTTTCTCAAGGAGAAAACAATATTTTATTAGTGGTGAGTGAAAAGACATAAACAATTCTACGAGACAAGTTGGTTCATTTTATTCATCAAAAGAAATTAAACTAATTTTAATTTCAAATCAAAACACTTTATCAACTCTCACTTAGTGTTTTAATTTAACCAAGACCCACAAGACCCATGGCTTCAAGTGGACTTTGGCCCAACAAAACTTGGTCCCATGTTGTCTTTGGTGGATCATCTTATGATCGATCATTCAAAAATGACTCTTGGCAAGAAATTTGTATCGAATACAATATTTCTCTTCCTCTGCTCTTGGCCCAAAACTATTTTGATAGCCAATTTGAATTGACCTAGCTCCCACCCTACTTATTAATGATGGACAAATAATTCGCTTTGGCTTTCTTTATTTATCCATCTAAGTGGTGTTTCGGTAGGTTGAGATTATGAGAGTAGGTTTTATTATCCTAAGCATGCAATCGTAGGTGAACTCTTTCGAAAAGCATAAAAGGCATAATAAAATATGCAATAACAAAATTAAAGCATAAATAAAAACCCCTAGTATGGCCTCCTAGACTTAATCAACTAATTTAACTAAGCCTTGATAGTCTTCAAGAAAAACTTCTTGGGTCTTGCAACTTCCTTGGATGAGCTCCCACTCGAATAGACAGCTCCATTGCTGTTGGGCTCCCACTCAACTTGTTGTCTCCAATTACAACAAATTTGCAAAGTGTACCTCACAATTGAGGCCTTACATGAATTAAAATAAAATTAACTGAAATTTAAATTTAAAATTTAATTCAAAGACGGTACGCAGACCGTATTTCACCCAACCCGGTACGCAGACCGGTAAAACTGACTATCTATGGCCATACTAGAAGCACATGCAAACATGTAATATTGCAATAAGCACATGCTTAAATAACAAATTATAAAGGCATATAAATAATTGCAATATAACACATAAGGAAATAAATACTAAATAAAATTTCCTAAAGGTTTGCATGATTAATAAAATAAATAAAATCCAAATTTTATCTCAGATTCCTAAACAGATTTAGGATTTTATACCTATACATACAAAATACTTGACTTTCCTAAAATCAAGGAGTCTAAAAGATACTATATCTTTCAAAATTATTGTAAGTTTCCTAAACTTTATAAAATAATAGATTTTATGCCCATTATCTGATTTAGTAGTAATAGGATTTAATAATTAATTTCTAAAATTAATTACAAACCCTAAAATATACGAATTCACCAAAACTGCTGGCAACACGGTCCGTGTTGAACTAACACGTTCCGTGTTGCTTCCCAGTTTCGTTAATTTCGTGAATAAAAAAACTTAAATAAAACTATCGTAACTTATCGAATTTAAAAAATTCATATCTCACTGTTATCTAATAACCCAATATGAATATTTTCTAGAATTTTAACAATTTTCAAAAGATTGTAAAATTTTAGGGAATTAAACACTTTTAATTCTCTATTTAAGAGGAAAATAAATAACAACAGTCCGATAAGTTTAAAAATCAAATTTTATAATTTTCCCATACAGTAGGTTCATCCAATATGCTACTGTAAAAATTTCAGATTTTTTTATCAAATTTCGAAAATTAGAATAAAATTCAGAAAAGTAAACAATTGTACTTTTCTATTAATCTGAAAATTAAAGAAAAATTAGTAAACGATTTCAAAAATTCACGAAAATTTTATCCATAACAGAACGGTTACACAATAACCTACTGTAAAATTTTCATAAAATTTGCAAATTTGTATAAATATACAAAATTCAGAGAAGCAACAAATTTATTTCTCTGAGATCTAAAAATCTAAATTATAAAATATAATTTGATCGGATAAATTAACAAAAAACTTTTCCCTAAAAGTATGGTTACCCAGTAACCTATTGTAAAAATTTCAGAAGTTTTACAAATTTCTACAAATTTATAAAATTTAGAGAATTAAACAAATTTTAATTCGTTCAGATCTGAAAACTCAATTAAAACTCCATTTTAATTGGGAAAAATCTACAAAAATTATGGAAAGTCCAAAAGACTTCCAGACACCTCCAGTAAAAATTTCAGAAATTTTCGAGTTCGTTTGATAGTTTATTTTGATTTTTCATGTTTACAGTAAATAAACTAAATCAGAAAATTAATTCTACAAAACCCTATTTTGCGAATTTAAACCTATTTCATGCATTGCCTACTGTTTAACAACATTAAACGTGATTGCTTCTAAAACATTCAAAATTAAATCGAGTTCATGCTATATTTAACAATTAAACAAACATAAAATCGATTAATTAAAGGCAATAAATAATAACAAAGCATGAAATTTTACAATAAAATCTCAGATTTATTATCATGAACATCAAAGTTGAAAACTTTCATAAAGATTCAAAATTTTAGGCATAAATCTACTCTAGCATATTCATAATATAATTCAACTATTGACAAAATTAATTATGAATACAAGTACAATACTTTAGCATGCAATTGGTGGCTCTGATACCACTGTTAGGTTTTAGGTTGTCTATTTCCTAAAATGCATACAGATTAATTGGCGGAATATTATAACAGTTATAAACAATTAATCAACACAATTGCAGAGGCTTTAGTAATTATACCTGATCGCTAATTCCTGCTGAAGAAGAGGTTGACCTTCCAGATTCCAACGCTGAAACCCTCTACTGAAAAGTCCACGCAGCACTCCGGGAACCCGATTGCTAGATTGACCCGATCGAGACGAATCTCAATCTAAGATGTATGTGAGATAGTTTCGTGAAACTGATAGTATTTCCTGAAACTAGAACTGCAAACTAAAAGAGAGAGAGGAACTCAGGAAATCACCCTGGTATCTCTCTAAGAGTCGACGACAGTTGGTGTGAAATAATCTCTCCCAGAGACCCCTTTATATAGTGTTTAGAAAACCTAGGGAAAGGGTTCAAAACCCTAAAGGGCCGAAAAGAGCAACGACGCGATTTCTGGGCTCAACACGGTCCGTGTTGAAACAACATGGTCCGTGTTGGACTCCAGAAAGTCCAAATATTCGGCCCACGGTCAACACGGACCGTGATGTCCCAACATGGACCGTGTTGGGTCAACACGGACCGTGTTGACCCCAATTCGGTCCGTGTTGGGCTGATTTTTCACAGAAATCAGTTTCCAACTTTTCTAAACTTGATACAATATCATTTAGGTTACATACATTGTTCCAGGGCACTGACTTGTGTGACCCAGTAGGACCAAATAATATAGTTTGTAATTAAACTTATTTAATTACTAATTATAGAGATCTCTAGCAAGACATATAATTACTGTATTACTTTGGTTTAATCTCCGTGTGTATCGAACATTGTCGGGACATTCCCAACACTTTGCTCATCAATTACGAGTTGCAGATGGTTATGCTTGAACTGTATAATTCTAAAATGAGGTATGGGGATCAATTTTGATGCAATGCAATCCCCGGTTAATTTGGTTTTTCTATAACTGAAACATTGTATTTGTTTGATCTATCAGTTTACTAACTCCATAATGAGTGGAGTTGTATCATAGTTTTGAGTAAATTGCGTTGATCAATGAAAGAGGCCCCCCTTTTGCTCTCCCTTTATCAAAAGTCCAAACAAACACTGAGGGGCCAGTTTTTATGGCATTATCATTTTAGGCATTTGAATGCTTTGGGCAACCAAAATATTTGTTGCTTTTGAGAGGAATATGTATAGGCTATTAGATTAACTTGAAGCTCTAATGGTTTTTGGCAACAAAAAATATTGGTTGCCCAAATTCACTAAGGCAACAAAAACACTTTGTTGCCCATAAGTACCTTGTGCAACAAATTTCAAAAATTTGTTGCCCCAACTTTGGGCTTCGCACATATTGCAACAAATTTGTGACAAAAAAATTTTGTTGCCCAAAGTCAAAGGGCAACAAAAAATTATAAGGGCAACAATTTCTTTTGTTCCCCAAAAGCTTTTTTCTTGTTGTGCGATTGTTGTTTGAAGATGGGAAGTAGCATGAAGTTTTGACAGAGGCAGCAATATGGGCTTCAGGTTTGCAGTTAAGGGACCTATTTTGCTCGATGTTAATGTTCTCTAAAATCGTGGACCTTGTCAGATTATGACATGCAGATTGGACCCACTTACCGGATGACATCCTACACAGAACTCAACATCGAACTTGCAACTATAATATGCAACTAACACATTCGAAGTTGCAAAATCTTAGACTTCTCGAGATTGAACATATATTAAATATAAATGGAAAATCACTACGAAATTATCCCTACAATGCCTCTTCCTTCAAGTGAGTTTACACATTACCTCAACAATTGACTTATTATGGATGAGCTTGACTACGATGTTCAATTGCTGACAACTCATTTAGTGTTCAGAATACCCTTACAATCGGATGAGACCTCGGTTTGTTTCTTCGATAAAAGGTCCTACCATGCCACCTTAATGCGTAAAACCGCATTGATTATTTGGGACGAGGCACCAATGATACATCGATTAGCATTTGAAGTAGTTGATCGTCATATGTGTGACATATGTGACAACGATACACCATTCGGGGGAAACTTGGTTGTCCTTCGGAGCGATTTTTGACAAATACTTTTGGTTGTTGCGAATGAAAGTTGTGAATCTATCGTTGCAGCGACACTCCATAGAGCATCATTATGGAGTCTTTGTCAACTTTTGCGCTTGAACATTAATATGAGGTTACGACAACTACAGGGTTCAGATGAGTAGAGAGATTCCAACAATATGCTGAGTGGATTATGCAAGTTGGTAATGGGGATGTTGACGGATTCTCCATTTCAAAAGATAAGGAGCCAAACTGGATCACAATACCTTGAGAATTTCTTATTCCTAACAATGGCCATAGGTTGGAAAATTTGATTTCTTACGTTATCCTGACTTGCATACCAATTACATCGATTGGTCACATCCACAAGAAAGAGAAATTCTGGCTCCGACAAACGATGACGTCGATGACCTCAACACTACCATGGTAAACATGCTTCTAGGACATATTATAAGTTACATGATCAATGGCACACTCACTAGCTCTGGTGATAGTGGTCCATTTACCAATATCACTACAAGATGGAAGCTCAGATAAGACCGTTCGTTCCGTTCCGACCGTTCAATGAACGGTCACATTTTTCGAACGAGCGACAGTTCATTGAACGATCGCTATTTGTGATCGTTCAATTGAACGGTCGCAAAATTTTGTGACCATTCAATGAACGGTCACAAATTTTTGCGATTGTTCAATTGAACGATCGCGAATTTTGTGACCGTTTAATGAACAGTCACAAAATTTGTGATTGTGCAATTAAATGATTGCGCATTTGTTATTAGTTACCAGATCGAAACCCCCTTCCTATCCCTACTTTCCTCATTTCTCTCTTTCCCAGTTCTCCCTCATCTCATCGATTCCCTCTCTTTCTCACTCTTCTTCTCCATTCCCCTAAACACTCAAACCGATCTCTGTCACATTCTATTTCTCGTCACATGAAGCCCGGCATGCACACAAAAGTAGCAAGATCGAGAGCATCCATCTAAACATTCAAAGGAAGAGAACAAACGGTCGAGCTTTGTGGAAGAATTGAGCAATTCAAGAATAAAAGGGGAGTAGAGAAGGCGAAGGTGTAGGCAGTGTGAAAGATTTCGCTTTTAGGTTTAGGGTTTATATTAAATTTAATTTCGCATGTTTAATTCAGATTTTTCTTGTTTAACATCTTGTAATCGGATCTTAAGTTCATGTAATCAGACCTGGATTTTGATACTTTCACAAGTTTAATACATTCTCTAGGTTGATTGTTCCTCATTTCTTGTTTATTATTTGCGTAATTTATGGGTTTGTCTTGATTTTCTGGAGATGTGTTATTCAATTTTTTATGTTCATGTTCAAGTTTCTGGGTTTAATATGTTGGATTGCTTGATTCATGTTCATTTTTCTCTACTCCCTTGTTCTGGATCTAGTTTCAATTTCTGGGTTGGATTGTAATTGAGTAATTGTTCCGAGTAATTTTGATTAAAAAATAAAGATTCAGAACTGGGTGACCGTTTACACTTAACGGTCGCTAGTCAGCGACTGTTCATCTTAGTGACCGTTCAATGAACAATCACAAATTTTGTGACTGTTCATTGAACGGTCGCACGCCCTCTCAAACAACCATTGAGAGGCGACTGAAGTGAACGATTGCAAATGAATGGTCGCATGCCTCTAGCTGCGACCATTTAAGTCTACCTGCGACCGTTCAAAACGGTCTTACTTTGACAACCTTCTTGTAGTGTATGGAGCCCCCTGAGTTACTTCACTCACTAAAAGTCTCTAGGTTGCCTAATCATTGCCTTGATCTCGATATTGGCACATTTGTTATATTGCTTAGGAATTTGAATCAATCGATAGGATTATGGAACAATACTAGATGGGTTGTAACCAAACTTGGATAGAGGGTACGGTTATAGGTGCTATAGTTATATCAGGATCTAAAATCAAGCAATTTATGATTATCCCTCGAATCGACTTAACTCCATCGAATCTTCCAGATTTGCAACTAACACGAAGGCAATTCCCTTTGAAGTTGGCTTTTTCCATGACGATCAACAAAAGTCAAGGGGAAACATTGAAAAGGGTTGGCGTATATCTTCCAAAACCCGTTTTTTCTCATGGTCAACTTTATGTGGCTTTGTCACGTGTTTCATCTCCTTCTGGAATTAAATTGCTAATTTGTAACAAGGGAGATATTCCATATGACATCACCAAGAATGTTGTGTACAAAGACATGTTACATAATTCTAATCCGTTTCATTTACATTATTATTTTTCACTTCTATGTACTCAGTGTTTTAGCATATGCGTAATGATATTTCGTTCGTAACTTATTCGTAGATTATTCTTTGCACTTACATTAGTTGCATGACTTCTCTCTTACCTAATTACAAATACATAATCATCTTATCTTTATTAAAGGCATAAACTACTCTTCCCCCCTCAGTCATCACTTTTACATTTGCCATTTAAATTTTTCCTACACATTTCCTACATACTTCGAAAGTATGTGTCACAAATTATTATCTCATATTTTTTTCTATTATTGTCACATTTTAATAATCTCACCACCTACATTCTCATCACTTTTGCTGTTTTGAATATAAACTGTGGATTGCCTTTGTTTTACTTTTGTACATCATGACTACCAACTTTATGCCTATTTGCTTTATCGGTCTCCAGGATCTTGTCATATGACATGCAATTGCATCTACTAATCAAGCTTGATGAGCGCCCACATACCTTGATAGATGGACGTCAGACCATCACGTTAGATATGGTATTCACAGATAGAGAGGTTCATCCATCATACTTCCCTTTTTATTATATTTTTTACCCTACGTACAATTATTTATGTCATTCTTTCATCGAACTTCATCTAACATTTGCATCTTTTACATGGCGATTCCAATGATGAATTGTGTACTCATCGGGACCGTACGCACAAGGGAAAGGTGTACACGTTTCGCAATCTACGTTTAGCACGTCCATCCCGTAACTTTAGATATCATTTGGCATCACACCAGTACACACTGAAGATTGGTATATCGACCCAAACAGTTGATATCCTAGATGAATACGACTTCATCTCACGGTACAAATTTGATTTTACTAGCTTGGCCCATGTTCCTCATCTTACTGGCCGTGAAGTCCCTATTGAATAATTCAACATCTATTTGACGATTTTCCACCGTGTTTTTGTTTCGCTTTTGATATTACGTTAACGCCCAATCCCGACACTTGCATATTATTATGCCAAAAGATGTTATTGGAATGGTAGTGTATGTGTCTCAATTGCAAAACTTTAGTTCGACCACCTCAACCAGAGTAGAATTTATTATATGTGATCGAGAGTAAGTAATGTAAATAGCTCTTTAATTTATTAGTCCTCTTATGTTCTATCTCTTCTGGGAAGTTTTATTAATTTTATTTGTAAGTTTAAGGTTTCCCAAGAAACAATGTGGGGAGATCTTGCGGGAGAATATAGTTAGCAACATTATGATGAAGTGGACAAATATGCACCATAGTTGCCTTGTCAAAAGTCCTTGTGCGCTCCTTCCATAGAGTATTTTTCTCGAGTTCACATCAATTCGGATATAGAAGATGTGCGTACATATGAAGCATAGTATGAACTATGTCATTCAATCTTGAGTTTATCATGACATCTTCATTTTTTTCTAACCATTACATGTACTACATGCATGTGTCAGGTATTCCAGTCACCGATATGTCCAAAAGTTTCTAGACTATACCTATTGCAAAATAGAATATGGGGTCCTCAACATGTACAAAATGCTTAGTGCGCATCGTATTACTATAAACCAATATTCCACTATGTCTTCTGTAAGACATTGTCAACTTTATTGTTCATGATTTTTGCTTTTACCATAGACCGCTTATTTGAGAGTCACACTTATGCATATGGCCTTTTTTTTTATTTATTTATAGGTTTATCACTTTTTTATAATTGGGTGTATTCAGCAAATCGACAAGGATTGCTTATGGTATGATTCATGTCCAGGGTGTTGGAGAAAGTCTTTGCAGTCTCCATGTGTCCATTGTGACTTTATATGTCGCATGCCTGTTTTGAGGTGATCATTTCTTCCGTCACTCTCTAATATGGTGACATACATTTGTTACATAATCTACTAATGATCATGCTAATTTTAATAGGTATAGGATATCCATTACCATTGTTGATTACACGAGGCAGGTGAAGGTAACAACGTTTGATAAATAGGGTGAAACCATTTTTGATGCAATTGCAGACGTCAGACGAGCTTAAAATAGAGTACATTGAGGTGATTGATTGTATTGTCCTAATAATATAAATGACACATAACCTTTTATTCCCTTTATACTATTTGTATTCATCTAATATTTAGGATGTACGAGATGAAACGGGTAAGTTATTTGGTTGGATACTCCGTATAGTTACTGCTGGCTTCACATTCATTGTGCAAGTTCCCACCATACCCAGTGTCGATATCGAAGTCGACTTTGTGTGCCCGACATCGTGGGAGGAGGAATACTGCTATAGGGTCAACTGCCTGAGATACAACAATGATCTTGACCAGCTTAGGACCCTTCTGATTCGAAATAATAATTCACTAATTTTACATTGTATGACGCTTTTGTTAGGTTTTTTCTTAATCAAAGTATCACTATACCATCACTATCTCCCCTTTTGTCCCATTAGCTATTGCCGTATATTATTTTCCATTATACTTTGTACAATTTATTGAATATATTTTATATTTCTCCTTCCATTACAATTTTTTTATTTTCCTCTATTTTTATTTACATTCGTCCGTTAGACTGGCAACTATTATTAAGACAAAATGACAAAAAAACTAGTATATATAATAAAATAAAATAATCTGATAAATTAATTTGAATATTTCAACTTAAACCATAGAAATAACACATCGATACGAAGCGCTTCTGATGCAATTATCCAATTATCCAGACAGCCCTGTGGAGAACTCATCATCATCTTCATCTCTCTCATCTGTTACCTCCTCACCATCCTTCCACCTCGACACACACCAGCCGGCCGCCCGCTCAACTCCGGCAACTGCAACGCCAATACAATTAACTCCGGCGACAATTGAGACACCCTGGAACTAGGTAGTTCTTTAATTTTACCCTTCAATCACTAAGAAATTCTCAGCTCCCCCTTCCCCCAGAAAGAGGCTCCGCAATGTCAATGGCAAAGATATTCTGCATGTCTCCGCCTTCTACCTCCGGCATCCTTTCTGGAAAACAGTCTAATACTTTCCCAGCAACCTCGCCTGCCTTTATCAATGGCGGACGCCCAATTAAAGCAGCACCTCCAAGACCCTTGGTAGCGAATTTCACAGACCGAGTATCCGAAATCGGGTCGAAATCCGTGAATCTCATCCTGTCAAGCTCTCTCGCTCTTTCAGCCTCTTTCGCATTGGGAGCTGGAATTTGCGAGGCCAAAGTTGGGGTGAACAAGCCAGAGTTGCTTCCCAAAGAGTACACCACCGTCATCGATGTCGCCGGATTCCTCTCCGCTGGACAGGAACAGCGCCTTGCGAAGGAGATTGCGGAGCTCGAGAGAGACACCGGATTCAAGCTGAGAATTCTAGCCCAGAATTACCCGGATACGCCCGGGTTGGCGATTAAGGATTTCTGGGGAGTGGATGATAGGACGATTGTGTTCGTGGCTGATCCCACTTTTGGGAACATCTTGAACTTCAACGTGGGGGCTCTTGTGGATCTGGATGTGCCTCGAAGCTTCTGGAGCCGTCTGGCTGGGAAATATGGGAACGTCTTCTACTGGAAGAAGGAGGGAGAAGATGCTGCTGTTGAAGCTGCTGTGCAGGCTATATCGTATTGCCTCAAAGAGCCTCTGGGTCCAACGCATTGCTCCGATGTCAAATGACACTGAAATCAACCTACAAAATTGCTCCCAGGTTCATTTTGTGTCACTAGCTGTTAGTTATGTGTTCATTGCTGGATGTATATTCAGTATCAGAGGGAAATTATTCGTCGAATTCTGTAGACTAGTCTTCCGTCTTGTGTGTGTTGTATGTTATCAAATGCTGTTGTGAGAGTAATTTCCCGTGTTGTATGTGTTGTATCAAATGCTCTACTGCGACAAAAGTGGATGGATTATCCGATTTGTGTGGGGAGAACAAAATGGATATATAGGGTCTAATGGAAGCTGGATTTAAGGACTTACGATTTCTGATTAATTCAAAATGGTGAATTGGTGATAATCATCGAATCCAGATTGGAAAAGTACGATTTTTGGCTGGTTTTCTCCCCAGATGCGAATACTGTGTCGTCGCTGTGATAGAGAATTGGTGTTTCGACTTTCGAATACATGTTATAACCTTTGAGGACTTTAGGTCGATCAAATGCAAATAACTTACGTATAAATTATGTTAAAAGCTTTGAGGAAACCAGTTTCAAAAAGCAATAGTTAGGTTAAATTATTTAATTAAACTCAGTCATGCACATCAATACTCCTATATGGTTTTCAATTTCATCATCACAGATTTCTCATAGAAAAAACAGGATGGTACAAGTCCCATACCTTACAATGGTATAAAACCGTAACAATCGACCCCCTTAAGGGCTAACAACCTCGTAGGTCACAATCGACCCCCTTAAGGCCTAACATCCTCGTCGGTCACAACCATGTTGGTCACGACTAGGCTCTTCCCAGGCCACCACTACAAATTCTTGTTGGTCACGGCCACGTTGGTCACAACTGGCTTTTCTAGGCCACCAGTCTTAATCGGGGGGTCTGTTACCACCGTTATAGATCAAACGGGAGAACTCATCCCAATAGACTAGTCTATCAGATTAGAGAGCGCCCATTTAATTTTAAATCCTTATCCATAGTTCATACTACCAATGTGGGGCAAGTAGACCTGACAAAACTGACCCGAGACCCACTCCGAAAAGACCCGACCCAAACCTGAACCGACCACCAAAACATTGAACCGACAATGACCCAAGACCCTATAATGAACCGGCCCAGGACTGAACCGAACCTATGACCCGATTTTAACCAACACCGAAATAGATTTGAACTGACTTAAACCCGAACCAACTCAAACCTGAACCGAGGCTGACCCGGGAAAATTGAACCAAATAAGAGCCGACCCAAACCCGAATTGTACCTGAACTAATTGTTGACCCAGACCGAAGTAGACATAGACCGACCTAATCCCGAAGCGATTCAAACCCGAACCCATTGGGACCCAATAAAATGGGGAAATTGGAATCTAATAAACCAACCTATAAGTGTCCTTTGATATAACGAACCAACCTTTAACTTTAATTTTCAACGAACTGACCTTAACACCTTATTTTTTCTAACGAACTGCCACCGAGTCCAACTCGTCGGAGGAGTGACGTGGCGGTGGCGATTGCTTACGTGGAGGGTGTTTTAGCCAAAAAAAAAAGGAAAAAGGAAGTGGGTATATATTTTGATGAGTTGGCATTATTTTTCATTTTTTACAAAAACTTCACCTTACCCTTCTCTATCTCCTTCATTCTGCTTCTCTGCCTTAGACCCCACCTCATGGGCGGATCTTGGGCCTAGGTAGGGGTGTTCATGGACACCCCTGATCTAAAAATAAGTTTAAGCAGCTCATATGAGTTAGGAAGCAAAATAGTATCTATAGGCTAAGTGGACGCCCCAGGAAAAAGCCCAAAACCTTAATATAAAAGCTTGGGCCTGACGCGCCCATCAGCCCACCTGAGACAATTTTTTTTTAATAAAATGAAGTATTCTTTCAATTTTAATTAATTGAAAAATTTTAATAAAAAAAGTTTCTTTTCTCAGTTTACAGAATACCTACGCACACCCCAGACCACCCCTTCGAGTCTTCGACGTTCGACCGAGCCGCCCACTGCCTTGCTGCCCCATGCCACGCCCCCACCGACATCCGCCACTCGGCAGCGACCACCGCAGCACCTCCCATCAGCCACCGCAGCACCGACTCCGGCGACGTTTTGTCCTGTCTTCTGTCTTCTGTCTGTCTCTGAGTCTCTGTCCTGTCTCAACCAAGCGGCCGAGGCTAGGGCGCCACCAGAAACCCAGCCTAGCGTCCCACTCCGTCACCCCGACTCGGCGACTCCGGTGACCGGTGAACGGGAATCCAACTTGTGAGTTCTCTGATTTTCAATTTTAGGGTTTACACTTTACAGTTAACTATTTCAATTTTAACTTGTGATTTGTGTGTGGTTTGTGAATTAGTAAATACTGTAAATTACTTATTACTATCAATGTATCAATGATTTGCTAATTTTGCTCAATAATTCAATAATGATTTGTGATTTGTGTGTGAGTGTGTGGTCACTGTTAGGGTTGTCCATGGTTAACCTAAACCGTAAACCTAAACCGAAAACCGGTAAAACCAAACCGGTAAAACTGGTTAACCGGTTGGAGTTTTTTATTTTTATGATTTCGGTTAACCGAACCGGTATGAGCGGTTTAGGTTTCGGTTTTGAATTTTTAACCGGTTATATGTAATTAAAAAAAATATATAATTTACCTATTGTCTGATGGTCCGTCTCACTGTCTGAATGTCAATGTTTGGGAAATTTTGGCGAAATTTGGCGAAATTCAAAAGCAAAAAGAAAGCGTCCCTTTTTTTATTTTTTTAAAAATTTATAATTAAAATAGCCCCAACTATAATTAAAAAAATCGCGGTTAACCGCATTATTAAGGCGGTAACCGCAGGTTTAGGTTTGGTTTAAGTTTCTGATTTTCAAAAGCGGTAACCGCTTTAGGCGGTTAAGGTTTAGGTTTGTAAAAACTATAAAACGCAAAAGCGGTTAACCGTAATAGTGGTTAACCGCTTTTGGACACCCCTAGTCACTGTGGTGTGTCGTGTGTGCTAGTGTGCTACTGTTGTTTGTGGTTTGTGAATTAGTTATATTTGTGATTTGTGATTTGTGTCTTGTGAGTTGTGAGTTGTGAATTAGTAAATAATTCAATAATTCATTAATGATTTGTGATTTGTGTAAAGTCTATTCGTAATATTTGTGATTTAGTAAATTACTATCATTGTAATTGTGAATGACCGAATGTTGAGTATTATAGAGAAGGATGATTTTTTGAATGATTGCTTAGTGTGTTATATAGAGAAGGATGTATTTAACTCAATTAACAATGAGTCTATTATGAGTCGATATCAAAAAATGAAACCACGTAGTGGCCAATTGTAATAGTTGACTATTGAAATATTTGACGGTTTGTGTAATTTTTTTTCAAATGTACGATGGTTATTGGTGTAAGTGGACACCCCTATTTTGGAACTCGAGATCCGCCACTGCCCCACCATAACCTTCCTCATCCCCCTCTCATTTCTATTTCCCCTTAATATCTAATCTCACCCCTCCCAATCTCTCAATCTCTTCTTCTTCTTCTTCTTCTTCTTCAAACCATCTAGATCCCCCTCTGATTTCTATTTCTAGACTCCATCCGAGTTGTCTTCCTCAAAGCTGCCACCGCCTCCATCCTCGCCTCCGGCGATGGCCGCACGTACGTCGGCCGGGGAAATCATCGTCATCGGATATTTTAATCCGGAATTTTGATATTTTCGTGTGTTGGAATTGATGGTTTTTATTTGCTTTGGTTTGGATTTGATTCTCAATTGCTCTCCTTCTTTTGGGTTTCAATATGAGTTCTTGATGTTTGACTTTCTGGGTGTTTTTCATGATTCTGAGTTTAATTAATGGCACGCTATTCGCAATTTTTGGAGAGAAGAGGGGGTCGGGGCTGAGTTTTTACAAGAAAGAAACAGGGGGTTGAGGTGTTTATGTGAGAGAGGGAGAGAGGAGAGAAGAGAGGGAAAGACTGAGGTGGTCTGGTGGTGAGGCGGCGGACGGTGAGGGTGTAGAGTTGGTGGTGGTGATAGGGAAACCAGAGAGAAGAAGTTATGGCTAATGAAGAAGAAGCAAGCACTACACGGGGGTCGGGGGTTTGTGTGAGAAGGGGGGGGGGGGGAGGGGAAGGTGAGGTGGAAATTAAGAAAATGAAAAATATTGAATAAGCAAAAAAGATACATGTTCAATGTCTTTTTCCTTTTTTTTTTTTTGGCTAAAACACCCTCCACATAAGCAATCGCCCCCACCACGTCACACTTCCGACGAGTTGGACTCGGTGACGGTTTGTTAGAAAAAATAAGGTGTTAAGGTCAGTTCGTTGAAAATTAAAATTAAAAGTTGGTTCGTTAATTATATCAAATAACACCTATAGGTTAGTTTATTAGATTCCAATTTCCCAATAAAAATGACCCCAACCCGAATCAGTTCAAACCTTAATTATACCCCAACCTAATTAAATGCAAACATAAACAACTCGAATCGACCCAAACTAATTCAAACCCGCATTGTACCTGAACCGATAGTTGTATATTTGATTTTTATTGCTCTTTAATAATTTCTAGTAAAATTACAAATTCAAACATTCACAAAAATCATACCACAAGCCTATATTTGGAAATAATGCTAATGTGGTTTTTAAATAACTAGTAAAAAAATGTACATACTTGAAAAAATGAGTCCACCAAGTAATGGTAAGTTTAAGTTCAATTAGTATTTTAACTTTTTATTTTAGACATTTATTTTTTCATATGACTCCTACCCAATTCCGATTATACCTGACTCGAATCTTAATCAACTTGAGGTTGACCCTATTTGAATCTTTGGACGACCAATGGTTGACCTGACCCAAATTTTACTCGACTTGAGGTTGGCCCAACCCGAATCTCACTCGACCTGATGTTGACCTGCCCCGAATCTTACTCGACCCGATGTTTACCCGACCCGAATATTAATCGACTTGAGGTTAACCCAACCCGAGGTTGATCTGGACCATTGAACTCGTAGCTGACCCGGCCCATAAGGCGATAACTGAACTGATCCGAAGTATCACACCCCGGTGCGAACCGAACCGAACCTTGTTCGACCCAATGGGTTGACCCGGACACTGCCCCAACCCGAACATTACCCATACCCATACCCGACCCAACCTCTCCTGACCCAGACCCGACCCAATGGACCCATTTGCCAGGTGTAGGGGCAAGTCAATACCTTGCAATGGTATAAGACCGTAATAATTATACCATACATTATGAAGAACCTATCCGCATCCTTTATGTGTAATAGAGCGATGAATTTTATAACAAATTCATAAATTTAAAAATATCGATAAAATTTGTAATAACACTAATAAATATTGATGAGTTTTATTTAAAATCTAACACTTTAGAGAAGTTATGTAAATACTCCAAAGTGTATCATGTAACGATTAGTTTTATCATCCAGAGTGATGCATAATATGTATCATATGACGTTCGTCATATATATATATATATATATATATATATACACACACACACACGAAAATTGATCACACCGACTTTGTGGGTGTGTGTGCAAAAGAGAGTGAACAAAAACAACATTCAAAAATTTTCATTGATGATAACATAACAATATGACATCCATGTTTGGACTCACTTCTAAAACATAGCTAAGCAACCTTGAACTCTCACTACATTGGACAATCTCCCTAATGACTCAGTCAAAGCAGAAAACGAACGAATTATACCATAACCATAGGATATGCTTTTTTATCCAATCTACGACCTCCGCCATCTCCCTAAAACATCAGTGAGTATCAATTAACTTAGAGTACTCCAAAGTGACAAACTAAACTTCCTACCAAACTTAAGAAAGAAAAACAGCACAATTAACTTAATATATGATAGATTTTGTTTTTGGCTCAATCTAATGTTACCAAAGGGTAGATATAGGATTTGCATCATGCAATATGACTGGACTCAGTGGTTGGCTGAGTGCTACTGCTACCAGGAGGAGAAGAAGAAGCAGGAGGATTAGCATCAGTTGGCATGATTTCCTGAGCTCTTTTGGCAACAAGCTCCTTAAAGTGCTCCATCGCGACTCGAAACTGCTCCATTTCATTGGCATTCAGATCTTCCACAGACACCTCCCACCAGCAGTCGTCTCGGATTGGCTGTCTGGCCTTATACAGTCTCTCTCCCTCCCTCTTCAGCTCGAGCAGACGATCGCAGAGCTTGTCGCAGTCGTAGTTCACCTCTTCACGCTTGGCCTTCCAGAATGCCTCGACGAAGCTGTCAGTCATGTTGTCCAGTGTCGGGTAGTTTCTCCCTCGAAAACGGTTCAGGATCGCGTCGAATTTCGGTGACCCGAATGTGTAGAGCTTCTGTGATGGGGAGAATATCAGTATGCCTGCTTCTGTGCCTGTAAGTATGCTGATTTCACTCGCTTTCTTGTAGATACCTGGAAGTGTTGCATATTTTTTTTAAATAATGGAAATGATTATTCATATCAAATTACACTTAAACTGCTATGAAAAGATATATTAATTAATGCGTATTTAATTAAATTGATTAGAAGGTATGTTTCATAAGTTTATGCGTTGGCACTGCTCATAAATTACATTAGACTTATTTTGTATTTATATTGTTTTCTTAGACGTAGCATAAAATACACTTTCTAATATGGTTCATATAATTAGGGTACAATATACAAAATATATATCAATGTAGTCAATAAATACTGTCCGCTTATTAATTAATAAAAAAAAAAGCAGCTCGATGCATATAAAGAGTTCTTGCAAATGCTTATATTTGCAAGAACTCTTTATACTTACTGAAAAGATATTTAAAATTATAAAAACATTTACATAGATAATTTAAGATGCTCAAGAAACATCTTGATTCAGGGTTGTTGGCAAAAATTCAGGTCCGGGTTAAATTTCGGTTAGTTAAATTTAGTTAATGTCAAAATTCGGACGAGAAATAGATGTTTGAACCAGTTTTTTCAGGTGGGACATTTCAGACAAAACTAAATCTGGGTTAAAATCAGGTGCAGACAATAAAAAAATGATAAATATTATGTTCAAATATTCAGTCAATTAGAACAATGTTAAAATCAGGTTCGGACCAAATCAACATTTTTCGGATTGGACAAATTTTGACCATTCAGGTTGGACAAAATTTTGCCAGCACAAAAAGTATCATTATCATTTTCTTAAAATTAAATATTCGGGTATGACCCGAAAAAATAAAATGCTATGAACAAAGTAGAGAAAGTACAATCAAACAAATTAAACTCTTGGTAATAGAGATACCTGATTTACGTTTGGAGAAGGTAATCAATCGTTCGTCTTCATTCTGTATTCTCCTGATCTCAAGCTTTCTGCGACCAACAGGTACTCCTCTAACCATTTTCAGTACTGTATTACAGCTTCACAACAATGAAGTGACGACTTTTCTATGTGTAATTTGATGATTTTTCTCCTTGAAAATTACATGGCTATTTATAGAGGAACTAATCATGAACGTAGAAGGCATGTTCGAAATTTAATGGTCATCTAATTAATGTAATCTTCATTTTGATGGCTGTCTTACATGAATGAAGCAATGTGTACGTTTATAGTTCTTCCTTCATATGAGCTATTTGGAAGAAATATACTAAAAGGAATTTAAATTATTACTCTCAATTTGATATTATTGCCTTCTTAAATCTGGAGCTCA